>CM024517.1:11197030-11647008 GCA_014182375.1 Eucalyptus virginea | reverse complement strand
AGACATAGGCCTAGAATTATACAAAAACTTGTTCCAAGTACCATTGAAATGGGTTTCCCAATTTTTTAAACTTGGAACCGGACAGATTCCTACCAATTCGATTCTCAAATTTCAGGTTCTACCCTAGAGCCACACTCGCCCCCAGTGTCCTCAGTCATCCATCGTCCAAATATGGTGAACCCCGACTAAATCAACCTTCCAATCATGAGAGTCAATTCTATGTTGAAGCAAGCGAGGCAGTTGTTCTCTTGTTGATTGACGAAAGTTCGTGTTTTAGACGATTTTTCCTACTTTCATTTACGTCGGAAATGATTTTTCTTTGTATTTGGTTACATCATTGATTGTATTGATTTCATGGATGAACTCGATATATCTAGAAGCACTCTTCTGTTTGCTCGCCATTAATGACATTTGACTATCTTGGTCATTCTTTATAAGTTAATTTAATATTCTTTTTTGCACGCAACTTTTGAATAAATGATTGTTTATAAACAATCCTGCATATGTGGCATGTGCTTTAGAAAGATTACGTAGGTAAGAAGGGAAGAAAGGAAAAAAAAAAAAAGCAAAACGTGAAACATGAAACTTGAACCAAATTGAAAATACCCAAGAAATTCTGGTCGGGTTGGATCGGGTAACTTTGACATCCCTATCTCATGGAAGTACCATGAAAATCAAAGGTCCATTAATCCAAGTCTATTGATGTCATGTCATCTTTCATTATCCATAATTTCCGGACATGCTGTATGAACAGAACATCAACCAACTTCGGCATTACTCTACCTCAAATTACGTAAAAGTAGGCCCAACTCCTAATACCCAGGAGGACCCAGCTGAACTGACAAATTAATTGGTAGCATTTTCTGATTGGTGGAACTTGAGAAATCTGCTCGATTTGCTAAATGTGCTAACTGGGTTTGAACTTCAATTTGGATGCAAACTGTAATATGGAGTCCTTCAGTGCGGAGATTAAAGAATGCATCAACTTGTGACATAAACGAGTGCAATCAAACCGCTGAAAGTTCATGAAATGTGAGGTGATAAACGTATATTTGAAACTTAGGCTATCCAGTGATGAGAGTATCTACGCATACTAAGCTACTTCTAAAGTACTAAAATAAGAGATGGCGCTTAGACAAAAAATTGCGGGTGCCTTAACTTACCCTGGATAATAAGTATGAAGTACTAAAATCGTGACGCATAAATTTCCATCAATTGAGTCCTCTTAATTCAGTCTTTATTGATCCTGCCACTCCACAAATTCTTGGAACAAGCTACCTACCTCCTCGTTTGGAACTCCTGAAGATGCTAGCTGGTCAGTTGTTAGTCTTCATCCCTCAACAATGACTCCAACTGACTAATAGCCAATCTAGACCATAATAACAGCTAGAAGTGATTTGCGAGATGTCTATTGTTAAGGAATCCTGCTGATGGATGCATTTGTTTCACAAAACATCAACGATTTGTAAAACATTATCTTTAAAATGATCACTTGTATCATTTTTGAAAAATTAATCAATAGAATGCATTTCATAATCAACATTTCCATCATTAAAGAAATTACATTCCGTTCTAGGATCCAATTGCATTTTCGCAACAAATTTAAGGACTTGATTGCATATTTTGAAAATTTTGAGACTCAATCGCACTTTCGTGATAAGTTTTAAAGTTTCAATACACTTATCCATTTAAAACTAGCTTTAGGACTTTCAATAAAAAAAAAAATTAGATTAATTCTTTTTTCCAAATGGTTAGGTCTATCATTAAAGTTTAATCGATGCATCTTATATTAAGAAAAAACCATGCATTGGTTCAATAGTAATATTGGTATAAACTAGTATCCTATATCAATTGTAACTTATGAATTAATTGTATTGAGTGCTGAAATCGATATGATTAAGATAAACATCTGTTATCATTTATTCATAAGTATGTTGTAATTAGTATGTGAATTGTGAAAATACATCAAATTTTATATGTAGCATATATAAATCGCATGTTCCTATACACCAGGTGACTTCCTGTGATTCTGTGAAATGAGGCTTTTTTTCATTTGTTTTCAGAACGTTGCGGCTTATGGTAGGCCTGTTAATTGTCCTGCACTTTTGGACATTGCATTTTTAGTACAATAAGCTTGGCAGTAATGTTTGTTTGTTCATAATTTTGTTGTCTTTAGTGCAATGTTCAAGGGGCGCTTCTAAAAATTCCCGATGAACTATTCCTTGGAGGGTAGGTTGCCATTGCACGCGGATCCATCGACGAGATCTAGAATGTCCGTTGAAGACATTTTAAATGCTCGTATGTAAAGAAACTTTGTGTTGGGATTACAATGCACAGTACAGTCACTAGAAGTCGCAACTCCCCTTCCTCTCTCCGTCTAATACCAGAAGAACAAGGACAGGCTAATTAGCTTCTTCAAGAAGCGAAGCACGCGGCTTCTAGCCCATCTTTCTCTCTCTCTCTTCTTTATCGTTTTTACTCCATACATGTCTAGAATATGGCATATTTGAATCCCTTCCCTATTTTTCTTCCCAAAAAAAAAAAAAAAGTCCATCATGTTTCTTCAATTATTAAAACATATTTCATGCCGTCCTCATCTCCTGATTTCTCCATTCACCTTCAAGTAAAATTTATAAGGTACTCTCTCGATCGCTACTCTTAAACATTATAGTCCAAGTTAATTTTCCACATCTTCTATCATGTGGATTTTTTTTTTTTTTAGTTAATAGAAGTTATATCTAGTGTGTTGGTGATATGTTGCTATGTATGAATTTAGTGATGTTATTGCAAGTTTTTTTTTTTTTTTTTTTTTGGATGACCGAGAATCCGTCGGAGCATACCCTTGTCAGCTTACGCCAATTTGGGGTCTCACGGGCCTTCGCGATGGAAGCCCAACAACAACTATACCTCAGGGGAAGTTGGCCCAGCAACCCACCGTCAGGGCCCCCCACTTAAATCGCTTGCACCGCGGGCATTCGAACTCTCGACCGCATTGAAGCGGGGGAGAACAAATACCAGCATGGCTGCCCACGGATGGGTATGTTATTACAAGTTTTCAACCAATTTAATGCATATATTAACCTGAATTTCAGCTGTGAAATCTCATGAGATACAAACGAAATCCATATGAATTCCATCATCTTTAATTATCCAAATTTATTTTAGTATATATACCACACTAAATTTAGCCCCATTGGCAATTTGTTTTTTAAGGTGGTCCCTTTAGGACAATTGTTCCTTTTTTTTTTTTTTTTTTTTTTTTTTTTTTTTCGGAAGCCCATCTGTTTCTCCCAAGTTTTGTCAACATTTTTTTTTTTGTTTTTTTTTTTATCGATCTTTGAAGCCCTCTACCTTCCTCCTTAGGATTCACCCTCGGTGTGAGCCAACCCCTTCAATCGCAAGCCTCGGATCTCGGGCTTGGCAACGCTAGGCTCGAGCCCTAGATGTCAAATCTAGGGTAGGCTCAAACTCATATATGAGATTTGAGGCTCGAGCGCATTGGCCAAGCTTGGGATGAACGACAATGTGGACAAGTCGTGGCCATGCGAGTGGAAAACAGAGGGAAATGAGTCAGCCGAGATTAGAGGCTTTGGTGGTGAAAATCTGTGGCTGGCAGTGGTGGAAAGCGAATGTCACGATTTTGGTCGAGGGCGGAGGCAACGATAGTCGGCTGTGGTGGCGGTGGCCCTCACGCTGAGGTAAGTGGGATAGCCAAGGTTCATGATCTCGTTTCTTCTCACGTGTTTGATCCCACAATTCTAGTTTCCACCGATTAATTGTGATCTCTTTCTCTCTCACACAAAATAATCTGCAATCTAAGTAATGCACTAAGCAGAAATTGAACAAGCATCACATTTGATGGAATCTCCTTGAGATTTATAGAGCCTATTTGTTAACGTTCTTGTTCTTTTGTTTTTCTACTCTTTTGTTCCCTAGAACAAAAAAAGATCAGAAATCCGTTTGATAACGTCAACTAATTTTTCTACTCCTCGGAATAGAAAAATGGTCGGGAATAAATTTTGAACAAAAATAATAAGTAAAATAATAGTTTCTTGTAACAATTTTTAGAAATAAATTATTTTTCTTTTCTTCTTCCTTGCTGCCTGCCGTTTGCCACCACCGCCCTCGCTATCCAACCGCCGCCGCCGCCAGCCAACCATCAACCATAGCCAACTATTGGCAGCCGCCGACAAGGAAGAATAAGAAAAGCAAAAAAAAAAAACTTAAGAAATTATTTAAAAAATAAAAGAAATTATGTTGCAAAAAGAAACTATCGGTCCTACCAAACACATTAATTTTTTTTTCCATTCCAAGAATAAAATTTTTGTATAGTTATTAAACGTGTTCTTTTCCTAAGAAATAATTCCAAGGAATAGAAATACAAAAAGACTATTTTGAAAAGAAATTATTACTCATAATAGAAGGTGGATTTGTAACGCTTTCCACATGGACAACAATGACACTGAAGAACAAAATATTATTGCATTGAAGTATGTGGATGAACTGTTTACTTCCGATTTACGCATCTTTATAAGCTACTTGGAGAGGGTACTCTGCCCTTACACACTTATTTCATTATTGCTATAAACCAAAATAGCTTCAGGTGGGGGAACCTATGAGATTAATTCATGACCATGGTACAGGAAGATTTACTACTGCTATAACTAAGCGAAACATAACTTAAAATTAGATGACTTGTACATCTTCTCCCATCTATCCACTGGGCCAGTTCGGGAAGATATTCGATACCCAACAAAACTCTTCCTAGGAAAACGCTCGAGGCCGACTTGGCCATACAGGCTCTTGGTCACAAACTCCCGTGGCTTCGGTCCCAGTTGCTCCGGCAAAGGCCTCAAGGGCTTCAATTTGGGGACTCGCGGTGGGACTACAAGCGCTTTCTGGATGTCGTGGAGCATGCCCGTCTCTGAGTCATAGTGGTTAGAGGAGTTGAAGAACATGTTGAACACTTTCAAGCACCCGAGGTGGAGCCGCCTGCTCGGTTCAGGCAAGTTGCAGAGCTCCTCAAGGACGTGTTGGAGGAACTCTTTCTTCAGTTGTTCTAGCAGCAATTGCACGAAGTTGATGGAATCCTCAATGCTGGCCTCGGGGTTTTCCTTTAGGTAGAGCAGCACAAAGTTCAATTTCCCTTGCTTTTCTTCTTTCTGTAATGAGAAAAAATCGTAGAAACACGGAGACGAGATAAGAGAGTGAGTGTAGGTCCACAATAAGAGCAACAATGAACAAGCGCCACTCAGGGAGCAGCGGCCAGACTTAGCTCTATCATATTGAACAGTTCAAATAGCCTCAACTGATGCTATCCAACATTAAAAACTTTGCCTCGTAGCTTTGGATGTCATTCAACAACCGAGTGATGACCATGAGCAATTTGGTGATGGGCTGGTAAGCGTTGGACCACAGCTGATGCAACGGAGTCATGGGGCTCGCGAGGCACGAAGAGGGAAGGACTAAGATGTGTGCTGCGATTGATGTCATGCCCACATCGAGGTACTCTTGCGTTGGAGGCGCACCCCCGCTTCTGCTCCACTTCGCTTCCACGAGCCATGAATGAAATGTCTCGCCCCACTTTCCAACCAAACACATAGCATTTCAGCCCATTCCAGCAGAAGACATTGCTCGATGTAGCAAATTAAAGAAAGAGAAGTATAACGTGGGAACACGAGACTTACTATTTCTTGAAGGTTTTTCTTGATGTCCTTCCCTGATTGTTTGAAGCATTTCATTCTAAAGTCAGTGACGAGATCGTCGAGGGCTTCGAATATGGTCTTGGCGTGCGCAGTTAATCCTTCCCCATCCCACCTAATATAATGTTTGTCACCGATAAAAAGAGGGGGTGATCAGAAGGATAAATAATTGAATGGAATTATCAGTTTAACGTACACACATTAATTTTGTATGTAGGCATCCCCTCGTGCATATAGTCTAGTCAATGCAAACTCTAGAGATAAATTATTGAAATACTAAGTTGGAGTTAAACAAATACTAATGGTGATAAGCATACCTTTGAACTGCATTAGTAAGCTTTTCCAGATCCTCTAATGAACCTTCCATGTCGAAAAAGTCGTCGGCAACGGTTATCATGATTGCGCTCTTGGCGACCAGTACTCTAACATCGGAGTTGCAAGGTAGAGAAATGGAAGCGGCAACAGCAAAATAAGAGTACAATGTCTTCTCTCGACCAAACCCCATCTTTCTAAGTCCGGTTGTCTCGGACCACCTGAACTCATCCATTACATAACAGTCATTAGGAATAAGTACTTGCTAATGAACAATACGTTATTATACAGTTTGCATATATACCTCTTTACTACATCAAGCTCCATCCTGTAAACAGATTGTCTCAATACGTAGTTCTGCAGAGCAAGTTGCACTATATCTTGATTACGAACAAATGATGGCCTAATGAAACCAAAGAAAAGCAAAAGGTTACTTGCATGTTATGGCATGGTAATACGACAAGATAAGACTGTTCCTTTTAAGACATAAATACCTATTGTATGGAAATTTTCCCATCCATAGTACACAAGCATCTTTTTCCTCCATCCACATCCTATGTTCCAAGTGGTCTAGTCGAGCCATCCATGGAAGACCCAATTCGTGCTCAATCTATACGGAAATATCAAGCATCAATCGATATCGTAACGATTATAGCCTAGGGGATGAAAAGAAGTATTGAATATTCCCGCTAACCATTCTGCAGTGACTCGACGAGATGATGCTTGAATCTCTTGTTTCTCTAGACACAATTTTCTCAAGAAATTTCTTCGAGAAAATTCTTGCTTTCTCGAGTTCGTGTTCGTCCGGAAGCATAATATTGCTGGCTCTATAAATGTAAAGGAGCACACTCGAGAAGTATTCATAATGTTTTTCAATGTGATCTCGAACTTCTTCATGATCTAGAAACCAACAAAAGCTAGCTGCAAAATGCATAATTTAATTGAAATTAATTGAACCACTTAAAAAAATCATCAGTGAATGACCCCAACGAAAAGGAACCAATTGAGGAACTTATAAAGCTCGCAGCTCATACATGGTGATACCATATAACCATGCATGCGCAAAAGCCAGAATTCCAAACAATCTTTGTATAGCTCCGCAGCGATCGAATGAATTGATTTTGTGATTTGTTTTTCATGCTTGTAGTTCCTGAAAAAAGATATGTTGATATGCTTGAATTAGTTAAAGATGTCATATGGACAATTTCGGTGACCTCAAAAGTGATTGCTACTAAAACATAGAAACTAGTGTACAACTTTGTAGGGGAAATTACCGAAAAAAATCATATACCTATTGCACTTATGCCAATTTAATCTTAAATATTTCAATTGTGTCAATTTGATTGTAAATATTTTGACGATTTGTCAATTTAGTCATAAGTCTTTTGACGATTTACTAATTTAGTCAATTTGCCCAATTTTAGTTGGAAATTATTGGCACAACAGTCTAGTCAAGGCTGAACGTTTGATGTGGTACGATTGGTTCTAACGTGAGCAATTTGAAAATTGTTTTAAAATTTTTAAAATTTTTGAAAATTTTCTTTTCTTTCTTATTTTCTTTATTCTTTCCTTTTCTTTTCTTTTTTTCCCTAATTCTGGGTTGGCAATCCTCGCATGGTTTGGCCAAGGGTGTCATGGCCCTTGCCTAGTCTGGATGTGGGCCTCCGTGCCCTCACCGGCCACAAGTGAGGGTTTCAAACCTAGCCCACATCCAAGCGAAGGCTGCAAACCCTCCCTAGACTAAGCAAGGGCCATGAACCTCACTCATAGCTTGGCTAGGGCGTTGCAGCACTCACTTGGATCTACGAGAAGGCCGACACCCTCCCCTATGGCTAGCAAGGGCACAAAGACTCTCACCTATACCAAACGAGGGTTGCCAACCCTCGTCGGTTTTCGGCTAGGAAAAAAAAAGAAAAAGAAAAAAATTTCATAATAAAATTCATAATCTTTTTTTAAAAATTGTCCATAGGAGCGATTTCTGATCAAAATTAAATAGAATGACTAAATTGATAAATCGTGAAAAGATTTAAAACTAAATTGACAAATCGTCAAAATATTTAGGATTAAATTATCACAAGTACAAGAGGTTTAGGAATTTTTTGTTAATTTTCCTAGCTTTGTAGGGATGGGCCTTGGAGCTTTTCAGGACAGTGTTGCCCGCCCCCGATTCCCCCCTTTTTTATTAGTGGATTTTCTATTTAAAAAAAAAACAGAGAGACTAGGAATTTTTTACTAACCGATAGATTTGTGCCAAAATTTCATCGTTCTCCCTGTCGAAATACTCGGTCAACCCTAATCTTACCAGTAGATGAACCATGGAAAGTTTTGTAAGATCTTCATCCACGGGATAGAGAGATGGAACTGCTTCAATCATCAAGAAAAGCCAAAAGATATTGGAGGGTCATGATTGGTAGAAAAGACAAATATATGCATTCGATAAACCAATTTCCAAATTAATAATGGATAAATCAGTTTTTATAAAATCTTCGGCGTATCCTATGATTACCCTACTTTCATAAAATCAGATTTCATTAGTTTAGCTTTCAGTCGCTCTTACGAGGACTACAGAATTGACCCGCTGAATTACCAAAGTCTTTGGTTCTGTTCCTATGTGCGAATGGCTTCCTGTTTGAGGCCGTCACAAAAGTCAAGCTAAAAGAAACAAAAAGGATCGCAATGAAGTAGAGGGAGAATTGTCCAAAAAATCCTAAACCTATTGTACTTTTGCCAATTCAATCTTAAACCTTTTAACTTTGCCAATTGAGTCTTAAACATTTTCACGTCTTGCCGATTCAGTCCATCTGGTCAATTTTGGCCGGAAAATGCTGACATGGATGCCGGCGGTGCCACGTAGGATTGCCGGCGGTGCCACGTAGGATTTCCGGACCGACGTAGATAATTTTTAATAATATTTTAATTTTTTTTAATTTTTTTATATTTTCTTTTTTTTTTTTCCTTTTTTTTTTTTTTTTTTTTTTTTTTGGCTTTTTCCTTAGCCTTTTCCGGTGGCCGGCCACCGGCCATAGCCAGCCGGCTGGCCTCGCCCGCCACGAGCAAGGCCCGGCCGGGCGAGGAGGAGCACCGGTGAGGGAGCCCTCGCCCAAGCACGGCCCGACAAGGGTCGCGGGCGAGGCCGAGCCCCCCAAGCCGGGGTGGCATCGCCAAGCGTCGGCCGGGCGAAGGCGACGCCAAGTGAGGCCGCCCTGGTCCCGCAAGGGCCGCCTCGCCAGATCTGGCGAGGGGAGCCCTCACCGGGGCTCGCCCTCACCCCGGCGAGCATTGGCCTCACCCCTGGCCAGCCTCGCCAGATTTGGTCTGGGCGAGGCCGACGCTCGCCGGGCGAGGGCAAGCCCGGCAAGGGCTCCCCTCACCGATTTGGCGAGGCCCTCGCCGGGGCGGGCGGCCTCGCCCGAGGTTGCCGTCACCCGGCCGACGCCCGGCGAGGCCACCCTGGCCTAGGGGAGGCTCAACCTCGCCCAGGCGACCCTTGCCAGGCCACACCTAGGCGAGGGCTCCCTCACCAGTGCTCCTCCTCACCCAGCCGGGCCTCGCCTGTGGCCGGTGGCCGGCCACCGGAAAAGTTTAAGGAAAAAGCCCAAAAAAAAAAAAAAAAAACAGAGGAAAAAAAAAGTTAAAATATTATTAAAAATTGTTCACGTCGCGCAAGCGATCACATGACACCGCCGGCGTCCATGTCAGCATTTTCCAGCCAAAATTGACCGGATGGATTGAATCGATAAAAAGTGAAAAGGTTTAGGACTCAATTGGCAAAGTTAAAAAATTTAGGACTGAATTGACAAAAGTACAATAGGTTTAGGACTTTTTGGACAATTTTCCCTAAAGTTGATGCACCCTTTGTCATACCTTCTATAGAGCGACATATTTTCGATACTCCTGATATACGACATTTTCATCAACTCAAGTTAACCACAACCAGTCTATAACTACAATTTTCGTGAAATGACATTAGTAAGGGAAACAAGAATGATATACTCCGAAAGTATCTAAAAATCTCTTGGACGTAGAGTTCCCTTACTGCCACTAGAAGCACAATTCGAAGCAAGAGATTGAAGATAAGCCAGGCATGCTTCGTTCCCGGTGGATAGGTATGCACGTGATGTTGCAGAGGGTGATTGAAATAAAGAACCGTCACTGTCCAGATGCTTCAATATGCTTTCATGGCTGATTTTGTATGTCGGAGGCAATGCCTCAAGATACGACAACAACGGGCAATATTGATTCTTGTCCACAAGTTCTTCCCTGCAAAATGGCCAAACCCCTAAAACTTATGATAGCATCTCAAGTGGAAGAAACATAGGAGTTGTCGGTACTTGTCATATTTAATTTTAAGATTTGAGGCTTTGACTATTTTTGAACTTTTAACAAAAAAAGAAGTGTATGATATTTTTTGACCAATAAAAAGGAAAGTATTAGAATTACCTTTCGAGAATTTGTCGTCGATTGATGAATAAATCTGCTAGAGCACGGTCTACGCTTTCGGGGAATACGACCTCCAAACTGCTAGCACGTGCCAATTCAACCATTCCAGGCAAGACAATAGCAATCCAACGAGGAAACTTTCCATGCTTGTATATTGAAAGAAGTAATTCTGCATTTTTATGAATGAACTTTAATCCTGCAACGTGAAAAATCGAGAAGTATTAGAGAAGAGTCTGTGAAGAACTATATGACTGTTGCATTTCAGTAAGGAAACGAATACAAAAGTTACTTGCAACGTCCTTCATAAGCTTTCTTATTGTTGGAAATATCATGTCTGTATTGGCCTAAGTTCGAATTTCTTTAATCATCACTTGACTTTATTTTGTCTATAAGCCAAATTAGATTTTTGTGTCGAAAAGTGCACAAATCACCAGATTGAAAGTTAGAATATAGTTGAGTGGCCTGATGAAAGGGGATTGAAAATTGTGTGTTTATTTGAAAGTCAAGTGTGGAGTTTTGATTAGTAATCTACTCACCAAAATATATTTTATCCCAGAGAAAAATCACATTTGCAATGGCCATAGTCGGTGTTAATAAAGAAAAATCATTTTTGATTGGAAGTGAAGCACACAGTACCTTTCTCTATCAAAGGTGAACCGGCATGCCACTTTTTGAGCACGGTCATGCAAACAAGGGTCGAAGCAAGACACTCCACTCCATCGGGCATTTCATGTCTATCATAATCATGATATCCCCAAAAGCCTTCTTCATTCTGATTGTGAAGCACCCAATTAAGACACCCCTCGAACATGGGACGATCATGTTGGCGAGGATCGGGAATCATTGCTAGCCATGCGGTGTCATATGGTGAAGGGGAGAGGAATGAGTGTGAGCCCATGACAGAAAGTATATCTCTTTTGATCATATTGACGAGAGATTGAATTGATGATTTTTGGGACTCCATGAAGATTTTGTTGAGAAGAATGTGGCTGGCTTCTTTGAATGGGAGATTGCACGAACCTATGAGGTTTATTTATCCATGGCTTTGAGTTGATTCGTTTTCAGAGCTGTCGTGTCAAAATGTGAATCATGAACATAGCAAAAGAATCAGTGGGGCAAACTCTTTTTCTACGAGGTAGGTAGGTCGAACAAGCTCTTCTGTGGAGTCATAGTCCTAGTGGGGTAAACCCCTTTTTTATGAGGTAGGTAGATAGGCTCGCTCAGCCAAAGAACAATCTCTTTTCTTGTTGGGGGGGAGGGAGGAGTGATACTAATGGCTTTTTGTTTTTTTCTTTTCTTTCTCCTGGTAGACTTTCATAAGCTAAAAAATGAGAGAAAATTACCTAAAAAAAGTCCTAAATTTGTTACAATTATGCCAATTCAATTCCAAATCCTTTTTTTTATCAATTATATCCATTCAACTAATTTTGATCGGAAATTGCTAACATAAATGCAAATCATCCTACATGGTGCAGTCAATTCTGACATACAGAATTTTTGATAAATTTTCAATATTTATTTTTTTATTAATTCTTTTCCTTTTCTTTCTTTTATTTCTCTTTCTCTTTCTTTTTTTTCATTTTTCCTTTCCTTCTTCCTCTAGCTAGTCGCTCGACCTCAATGACTAGCTAGAGGTGAGGGTCGGAGAGGTGGACCTTGCCTAGCCACTAGCAAATGGCTTTTCCTTAGTGATACTAATGGCTTTTTGTTTTTTTCTTTTCTTTTTCCTGGTAGACTTTCATAAGCTAAAAAATGAGAGAAAATTACCCCAAAAAAGTCCTAAATTTGTTACAATTATGCCAATTCAATTCCAAATCCGATTTTTTACCAATTAAATCCATTCAGCCAATTTTGATCAGAAATTGCTAACATAAACGCAAATCATCCCACATGGTGCGATCAATTCGACATAGAGATTTTTTGATAAATTTTCAATATCTATCTATTTATTAATTCTTTTCCTTTTCTTTCTTTTATTTCTCTTTCTTTTTTTCTTTTTCCTTTCCTTCTTCCTCTAGCTAGTCGCTCGACCTCAATGACTAGCTAGAGGTGAGGGTCGGAGAGGTGGACCTTGCCTAGCCACTAGCAAGGCCGACCTCCCTTAGAATGGCAAGGTCAGGCCTTGGTAGGGGTGGTGGTCTGAGAAGTTGATTGGTCGGCCCTCGCCTCTGGCCAGTAGATGGCTAGAGTAAAAAAGGGGGGAAAAGGGAAAGAGAAAGAAAATAATATAAATAATATAAAAATAATTGATTTTTATTTAAAAAATTAAATATTTATTAAAAATTATCCATATTAGCACCCACCGCATCATTTCAGATGGATAGTATCTATGTTAACAATTTCTAGTCAAAATTGATCGAATTGACTGAATTAGCACAAATGCAAAAGATTTAGGACTCCATTGGCAATAAAAAGGGTTTATGACTAAACTAACATAATTACAATAAGTTGTTTTACCATTAAAAAAAAAACATAATTACAATACGTTCAAGACTTTTTAGGTAATTTTACCAATAGAACCAAGTACAAGAATTGGTGGTTGAGGAATTCTACATGGCTTTCTACAGACAATACAACTTAGTGCTAGTTGAAAATTTCAACTGTTGTTTTTAGTTCTATCTTCAAAATTATGTGAAATTTACACATTAAACGTGTCGGTGTGATTTTCTAGGTACAAGCCATTGTAGTGACTAAGTCGCTATATAAATATGGTATGAACTACGAATACGCTATACAATAACTATATGTAACGATATTCTGAAATATCTAGAACGTTAATGCAAGCCCTATTTTTTCATAGAATGTAATTATATTTCACTTCTATCCTCAGTAATGATAATAATAGCCTTCCGACATGCTAGATAATTATTCAATTGACCTTATGTACATTATCAAGATGTGTTAAGACTTCCTTTAATAGATCAACGCACATGAATTCATGATAATTAGATTTTCTCAACTATTAAATCCTCAAGAAATATTACAATTCACATGCTTTAAGGTACACCATGGAAATAAGAAGATTCACAGAAAATTCACAAATAAATCATCTACCATTTCTGACTTTCTCAGCTTTTTAAAGTTGTTGATAAAAAGTGCTAAACCTACTATAAGGTGGCCAATTCAATCTTAAACTTTTCAACTGTATCAATTTAGTCCTAAATATTTTAACAATATATCCACTTAGTCCTATACATTTCAATTGTGTTAATTTAGTCTTGAACCATTTGAAAATTTACTAATTTAGTCCTAAATCTATTCTTTAAATAATTGGCCACAATGACTATATTAGAAAATCATTAAAAGATTTAGGACTAAATTAACACAATTGAAGCATTCATGACCAAAATTGATAAGTCGTAAAAAGGTTTATAACTAAATTGATACAATTAAAAAGTTTCATGAGTAAATTAACTATCGTGTGATAGGTTTAGGGCTTTTTTGAAAATTTTCTTTCAATCTTACTATATGCCATTTTATTGTATGAATCCATGGAGTTTCGAGCCAAAATCCTTTAACAGTCATATTATAAAAGAGCCAAAATCCTTGAACAGTCATATTATAAAAGAAATTATCACGCAATAATTGGAGCTGCTATGTAAGCTGCGTCTATCTTGTGCAACGTGCTTATCAACCTCATAAGACCCATTTGCCCCCGAGATTGAGCACAAAATAAAGATACAAAAGCCAAATGCGATGCTACTTGACATGCAAACTTAATATGTTGACATGACTTAATATGATTAACATATTCTCATCACGATTTAATCATTTGACATGTAGAATGTAAATCAAGATGTTGTAGGCCGAATCGGATTGACACAAATTATAAACATGAAGAGTACACGCCAACATGAATCGTTAACCTTAGTTCCAGTCATAATGCCGCCCAACTAAAATCCCATCTTAATCAGATACTTAGGTCAGTAGTAGCGTAGCCTGCACGAACACTCTTGTTGCCTGATCGTTTAACTTTCGAACATATGTCTACCACCTCCAATTTCAAAAACTTCCACGCAGACTTTGTTTGTTTCGTGGAAACAAGATCTGAAGATCAACTTCCCAAAATTCGAATATGCATTGGAGAATTTGGCTGCTAAAATAGGATAGTCCAATTTTGACTAGGACTTGGATTTTGTTTAAAATATACAAAGATATGTTTTGGTTCAAGATACGAAACAAAATCTCATGAGAAGTCGACAAGAGAATAAGGGTCTATATATATATAGACTTGTGGCCATGGATGGAATAGGGTTGATCATGAAGAAGTGTTCTTGAAGCGTCGTCTTGTCGTCGAGTGCCTGGGAGGGATTTTCTTTATTGTTTTTATCCGTGAACTACATCCAAGAAAGATTAGTGTTTGTAGCCGATTTAATCTTGTGCTAAAATTTACGTGTAATTTTTTCATGAGATTGAGAGAGTATTTCTTGAGGAATTTTGAGGTTAAACACTGCATGCGTTATTAGGTATAATTGGGATTTGGGAAATATCGATAGAGTGTTTGAGTGACTCGAGTGTATAATCTCTTTGTATCGCTTGATCTATAGTAAAATTCGTCGCTGCTCTCCCCGTGGACGTAAGGTTTTTACGATTGAACCACATAAATTCAATGTCCAATTTATTTTCTTCTTTTGACTATATTATTGTTTAATTGTTCGCCTTATCCCAACAGATTTGTCTAAGCAGCTAGGTTCATCTGAACCCGGTCGCACGTCAGTCATCGTTTGTAGTAGCGGCAGATTACGACCGATGTATTTATTTTCTGTGCGCGTGCATGTGGAGAAATAATTGATACTGAAACATTGGCACGCACCCCAGTCTAAACGCCATCGGCGACCCGCTGATCGATCACCAAGAACATGGCCGGACACAGCCAAAGTGATTGGAGCGATGGCGAAAGCTTCCGTGTTTGAATTTTCATTCGTGTGGACTAAGCTATGACCTGCTTTTCACTCGACGGATTAAATTCGATGTTATGCCTGCATTGTTTATCGATGTGGCCGAATCAGTGACACCGACAGATTTCGGCTGCTCACTTACGATCCGTGCAATTAAAAACTTCAGTTAAACGATCCGATTCATTTAAATTTGAAACGAAAGTAGTGGCTCAGGCTCACTCCCTTTTTGCTTAGCATGATTCACGGGATACGCGAAGCCAAAAGCTCGTCGGCAAGCTCCTTGCCAACGAAACGACAATGACTTGACTGGAAACTATGCACGAAGACGAAATTAGTTTTGTAATTTTCTTTCTGGTCCTATCCTTTTCCCATCGTTTTATATATCACCAGTTGGAAACGAATCCTTCTACGGCACCCTAGGCAGGCAAGATCCGACCGAGGTAAAGCCGAGGAGTTGGAGAAGACCTAATCACATTTTAAGATAATGACCTATCTATGCAATACATGATAAGCACAATAATAGTATAAACTGTCATTCGATGTCTATTCCAGTGCAAGGTAATTGTTTTAAAGCTCTACACCTTATCCTCGTTGGCACTTCACATGCAATGTAATTATCCCCATCACTTCTTCAATGTCCAATCATTTCCGGTTATATTGACATTTCACACAAAAATTTAGAACTACACTAGCAAATATTGAAAAATTTAGACTCAGTTGACATCCGTACACTAGGTTTGGAACTAGATCGGTAACTCTTCCGGAAATCATCACTGCCAATGGAAATTCGAGACCATACAAACTAGCACTTTTCTTGACAAGTCGTATGCGTTGCGATACTTATTTGGAAGTTGTGCTTTGATGTGGTTCCTAGTGTGAGTCTAGGAGATTCTTAATATGTGATTATTTTGATATAATAGGCTTAAGGTTTTGTTAATAGCCACATTAAGTTCTAAAATGTCATTAAGTGCCTTTGATAACAACTTACTACACACAACTCAACCATTGTTTTATGTAAAACATCATCTAATGGGGTAAGTGAGGAAGACTTAATTAACTGGTAAAATAATAGAATAAACGTCCTAATATCTTACAAATTATAGTAACAAATCACTTCAATTATGCACATTATTCCCATATTTGGTAAGAAAAAAAAAAGTAAAACTTAAAATGTGGTCTACATATTAGGGCGATCAGATCCAGAGTAGATAGGTTCTAGACCTAACCCTATCCCCGACCATGTTATAATTAATTCCTCTTTTTTGGACCCCATACCCTACCCCATTTGCACTAAACTCTATTTTGGAACCTACCCAATTTTTTGGATCTGATTTTAGGATCTACCCTATTTCTACTAGTATTTGTTTTACAACCGCCTGATATTCTATACGATTTTAAATTTTAAAAAAGTAATCCTCCGAATTTCACCTCTCACATCAACACTTTCACATGAATCATGCTTGCGGGACCTTGGAAGTTCAAACTCACTGCAACAAAATTAATCTCCCCCCCTCTCTCTCTCTCTCTCTCTCTCTCTCTCTCTCTCTCTCTCTCTCTCTCTCTCGTTAGTCATGGAGAGTTTGCTTTTGAAGTCCCATCTCTTTTGCTCGAACCAAATCAAGCGATTCTAGTGATTGTCGTCACAGGATACATAAAGAAAGGTAGAGAGACTCTAGAGAGACGACAAACAAAACATCTAAGAAAAAGCGAGCATTTTTTGAAAGGGAGATTTTGGATTTTTTGTTTTCATTTTTGCTTTACACCTAAGAACACCGCGTCCTTTTCTCTTTTGGATATGCAACATCCTCACAAGCGTGAGCCGGCGATGGACTATGCAACCGTGAGTCGGTGAGAGAGGGAAGCGAGCAAGGAAGAGGAATGATGAAGGAATAGTGCAGTGCAAAAGGGAAAACGTAGTTCTAAGGTTAGAAATCAGAGGGAAAAAGATAGGTTTTAGACTTTTGGGCTTATAAAACCAGTTCCCAGATCGATTCCAAAACAAGTCTGGTCAATCTAGTTCTCAAATGGGCATTCACTCAAAACCAGGAATCAGACCTGTTCAAACCAACTCCAAATTTTGGAAACCTATTCCTAGACTAGTTTCAACGGAGACCGATTCCCGAACCTATTTTTCGGGTGGACCAGTCTGGTTCCTGAGTAGATCTGATCCAGTTGCACACCCTTACTACATATGTTATGAGATAATACTCAAAGGCTACGTTTGGTGCCTATTTAAGACATGATAAAATCGAATATAATAGGGATATAGCTCAGATAAAATTATCTCATGGAGTAGGTGCGATAAAAGTGGATAGAGTCTCCACTATCCATACTAGAAAGGTTATTTTTCTCAAATAATAAGCTTCTTAAATTAATAAAATTAAAATTATATCTCAATGTAAAAAATATTTGAATTCTAGTATAAGAAATTCAAAATTACAAAAAATTACAATTCAGCTATTTTAATTTAATATTAATTTTATTTAAATATTTGAATTTAATTAGATCTTATAATATAAATTCAATATAAATATATTTGTATTGATAACATATTTTAGAATTTTATGTATATTACTACAGTTTACTATTTACTAAAAATTTATTAGAGAATAATAGAAAAAAGGAAAATAATTAAGGAAAGAGAAGGGAAAAAAGGCATATAAAATAAAGTTGGCACGAGTGTCATGAGAGATTTTCACCATCTTTGTTTGTGAACTTTTATGTTTATTTACATTGATGTATTGTTATACTAAATAATGTATATGATATGATGTAAATATAACTGATTTTCAATCCGCAATTCACCAAATAATGGATAGGATATGAAGAAATCTTATTATATACAGTCCTATCATATATAGAAATCCATAAAATTAAACACGACCAAAGATTTTAGCACTTCATTTTCGGTAATTTTTTTACATTTATTTTTCAATTTTAGCAAACGAACCCTTAATCTACATTATTTCTTATTGAGTATAAGAGATTCCGTGGTTCTGTGGAATTTGTCTTTTCCAAAAACAACTCTTATCACCATGTGTAACGTGACACACATGACCATGTGTAACGTGACACACATGATCCCATTTTTTCTCCTCCTAGACCGTACCCTGGCGAAACTGTGGATTAGAAATATGGACAACTGTCCACCTTTAAGTCTATGAAAGCGACCTAATATTTTCCTTTCGTACTTTTTCTTTTAGCATAATTGTATATTTTTCCGAATTTTTGTTCCTTTAATATTCAAAATCATAAACTTACATATAAATAACATATTTATCCTCAGTTAAAATTTCTGTCTATAAGAACCATTAAAAACGACATTGATAGCAATAGAATTGTTTTGACTGAAAATTCATAAAATGGAACCTTAATGGACACGTAAATAGTTTGGGTTTTTTTTTTTTATCACAAGAAAAGATTTAGGGGAAATGTGTCACAATAAACATAATTTAAAGTTTTTAATTTCACAAAAATGTTCATGGTAAATTTAGGATTCTTTGTGGCTTTTTCTTTACTTCATTTTTCCTTTTTCGCAATCATTATGATTCACACTCTTCTTGTTCTTCATTTATTTAAATATTTCTTCATAAATAGCCATGTTTGGCTATACCGAATGATAAACATTTATCGAATATCATGTTCACTTAACAATATTTATCATGTCTACATGCCAGTTGTAAACTTTGCTGATTTAATTACTCTATAAAATGTTTCGTTCATAAGCTATGAAGTCAAAATCAATATCAATCAGTTGGAACTAGAAAAAGTAGCCCATTTGTTTCTTTATAACATGAAAAAGCTACTCCCTATTCAAAGTGACACCGTTATTGTTTAGTAGACATAAGAAAATATTAAACATTAAAAAACCGAACAGATATCTTGAAGATTTAATAGCTTTTTTGACATGATATAAGACGGATTGCTATTAATTGTATGCAGCTGTTATTTTATTTGTATTTTCACCCTTTTGACCCTCACGAAAATTATATTAAAGGCGCTTTAAATATTGTGGCCAATAAGAAGAGGTAGAAGATAAAAGTTTTTAAGGAAATTTGCAGCCATTTTCTTTATTAATCTAAAATTAGAGATATCCATAATCATTTTTCGACTATTAAAAAAAAAATTGTGCTTGAGATAATAGATGTGGCTTTTTGTTTTTGAAATACTTGATTTTTATCCATAGTCATTTGAACAGTGCGATTTTTTTATTTTTTTTGGCTTTTAAAAAAGAAAATTTATTTATGTAAATTTAACCGAAATATCCTTGTAATTAGGCAGACATCACTATTGATATAACATGTTCCTATAGTGAATTTATAAAAGCCAATACAAATTGAATTATTGAGCAAATCCAAGAAATTCAATTTGACAATGAATACCCACCTACATAAACGGACCTTTTGATTATTACTATGTTGGCTGGGGCCGTCCTCGAGCCCAGACATCCAAGTCCATGTGAATCTCGTTGGGCAGGTCATTGGTAAGAACTTATTTTTCTTTCCTTTGACTTTTTCCCTATTTTCATAATATGAAAAGACCATAAAATTTCTTTTATCAATGGAAAATTCACGACCCATCTTGTAGCATTAATTGAAAGTGCTTTTCAATATTAATCAGCAAATAATGGAAATTGAACTCTCACATGACGGGTACGCCACATCCACCTGGTTATATCTACCGAATCTTGTGACCTAACTCATATTCTAGGTAATACATATTTGTACAATAAAAGCCTTATCGTTTTCATTTTTGAGAAAAACATGCAAGAATTTCTCATGAATATAGACCATAAGGAGTTTTAACAGGGCACCTGGTTAATACATGTATGATAGAAATCATTCATGTAGCTAGATAACCTAATGAATCGATGCATCAAGCAAGCAAGACTTGCAGCCAGCCTCAACCTCAACGAGTGCTTGGGGAAAACAGAGAGCCTCTAGTGAGACATGTTAACCCAAAAGAGTAATAAATTAAGTGCAAGACCCAAAGTCTCGATTTCAATGTCAATAATCCATCAGTAACGGGCCGAGGTCCCAGTTTTTTTTTTTTTTTTGGGTCAGAGAGGTCCCAGTTCGATAGAGGTAGTTTAGCACAGTTCCAACCGAAGGCCCTCGTACCAAATCCATGATGGACAAAATTTCCGACTCATTATGATTGATTCAATATTGGTTGTGGAGCGAATTCCCGATTCGGCATCATTGTTAGGAAATCTGACTAGATCAAAGCCCCGTTTCAACATCAATAATTCAATGTCAATAAACAGGCCGAAGTCCCAATTCGGTATCGGGGTCGAGTGGAAGCCCCAGTTCAGTATCAATCTATATAGATCCAAACATGTTCTTATCAGTTAAAACGGATAAATATTTCAACAAAATAATTTAGTGGTCAGTTGATGGCCAATAGAGGGAAATGGGTCTGAGCTATTTATGTCCCGGACTAGAAGAAAATGGGCTAAAGCCCATTGGCTTCTTCGATAAGCGGAGGACGGGGCCTCTGGCCCGTTTCTTTCTCTTTTATCCTTTGCTTTTTGTTCTTACTCTGAGCATCTCTAGGATCATACCCTTCAATTGTCAGGGCATACTTTATGTCATCATACTTGAATCCTTCTTTTCAAATTCATATCATTGTGCATAGATACAAGACATTATCCTTGGGTTCCTTCAATTGTCGGGGTATACTTTATGTCAATCCTTATTCCGTGACATTTCAGTCTAATTTGATTCTTCATATTTTCTGTGATGTGAATTTTATTCTCTATTAGAAATTTAATTTAGTATGTCAATGTCGTGTCACTATGTATAAAATTTATGATGTTGCAATTAGTATTTTATAAACCGATAGTGTGTGTGCGTGTATATATATATTAAACTAAATTTGGAATATCATATGTTGTGAGATGCATGTAAGACCAATTTGAGACCCATCATCTCAAATTATCTGAATTTAAGCTAGCATATAAACCACACTCGATAGTAAAATACATTTTAGCCAAATTGCCAAGCCTTCTTCAGTGATAAACTTTTTTTGATCAAATCTTTCAAGCCCTCTACTTTCCTTGTCAGCATTCACCTTAGCTACAAGCCAGCTCCGACCTCACCATCGAGGGGGAGGAGGTGTGGCCATGACGACCCCTAGCCGAGATTGAGGCTCAGATCAAGCCCACGTCTTGGATTTCATGCTCGGCAACACTAAACCTGAGCCCTAGACCTTGAATCGAGGGCATGCTTGAACTTGAATCTGAGATACGAGGCTCGAGAACACTGGCCAAGCTTGAGCTCGACAAGGCGAGCACGATTCACGGCCACACGAGTGGAAACCAGCGGCATAGGTGTCATCCAAGATTAGAGGTGTTGTGGTGAGATCGATGGCTAGGCGTAGCAAAAGTAGAGGTCACAACTATGGCTAAGGGCGGATGCAACACGGTCGTTTGTGGTGGCGATGGTCCTCGTGCGGTGGCTACCCATGGTATCGTTGAAGGTGGCCGAAGAGCGATGTGGACAAACATTATACATCGATCGTGGGACAGTGCAGGTTTACCGCACCCATCGCCCCCATGCAAAACTAATCAGATAAAAGTATAAATTATATCCATGATTGTAATCCACCAATCGAAAAATCTGTTGGACGAAAATATAGGCCTTTGCCCTTAAGCTAAGCTTTTGAGAACTACTTTAGAAAATGACTATGCAAATATTTCATAATTGGACAGAGTGAGTGGCGGATGAAAACCACAGAATAACATATCGGGATCCCTAACTTTTTAACTTTTCCTAATACATATATAAAGTGTAGTTCTGGAAACAACAAAAGAAGAGACAAAAGGGTCTTTATACATATATAAATCTACATATGTCGACACGTATTTCTTCGGCAAAGCATTGAACATGGTTTATCAAGAAAGATGCTTCCCATGAGGAATATCTCCGTCCCACAACAGGCCAGAGAATGACAGGTGAACGTGAGCTGGACCTCGAGCTAACGTTGCACCACCAGATCGTACCGAAATCGACCCAAGAAGGAGAAAATATTTAATTTTTTCGTCGCCTTGAGGATGCGTGCTTGTTCTTGTTTTCCGAAAGGGAAAGTGATTGGAGAGCCGAAACAATCTCAATGTGCTCTATTTAGATAAGATGCTTGGCAGGAGAGCGACTTCCCGGACAGCAAACGAGGCTTCTCGCCTTTTTTTTCTCTCGTCATCTCCATGTACGAACTCGATTAATTGACAATATGAGAAAAAGTGCATATAAACGTTCGTGTTTTGATGAGCACAAAGGAGTGAGAGGCTTATAGAACACAAAAAACGTTTGGTATTTTCCCATTCAATACCATAAATACAATTTTCTAGGACTAAATTTAAAGTGGTATTTGTTTTTTGAATGTCGAAAGGACAACATAGTTTTGAAATGCAACAAGATCATCTCATTGCATTAGACCCATTTAAGATTATATAAGAGAAAAATTCATTTGGTCATTTGAATATATTCAAATTAAAATTCAGAAAAACTAGCTTCCACCTTTTACGCCCCAGAACCCTTCTTCATTTTTGGTTCAAGGCATCTTAAGAAATTTTAGAATTTATCGTCTGCCATTTCTTCTAAAATGTTTTAGTGATTCCGTCCATCCTAATGCGCATTTTTTAGAGAATAAAGGGAGAGAAATACAAAAATTGCAACAAATGAATGAATAATTTCTTCAGGGATGCTCGTATAATAGGTTTACTTGGGAAAATTATCTAATCACTCTAAAACTATTATACGAAAGTCAATTCAATCATAATTTTTTTAATTTTGTTAATTCAATCCTAAAAATTTTCATTAAATATTAATATAGTCATTTCAATCAATTTTTATCAGAAATCACTAGCAGTGCAGTTCAGTAGAATTTTGCATAAAGATTTAAAAAAATTAATAAAATTGAAAAGTTTAGAACTTAATTAGTATCTCTATTATATGTTTATAATGGATTAGCTAATTTTTTTTCATTCAGTGTGTTTCGAGGAATATCTCGCTACCAAAATGATGCGGAAGCACTAGGATCAATCAATATCAGACACGCTAGGAATGCAACCCAATCAAGATCAAAAGGCGATTAGGTTTAGTGCGCCCTCTTGCTCGATGTCACGGCGACACGTGGCATGTGATGATGTAGTCCACCATTGACCTTAGGGGAACTAAATGATTCTAAAGATCACCCTTGACAGTCGATACTGGAATCTAAGTCGGGACAGTAAGGACGTCATTGTAGTAAATTTACCCACCAATCCAATTCTCTCGTATCTTCTTTAGTAATTAAATGTACAAACCTTTCGCATAATTAAAATTTAAAATCTTTTCGCATCTTGCCTTGCCATTTAATTAGTACATAAGTTTTTTTTTTTTTTTTTTTTGTATCTTCTTTCACATGCATAAGAATCGTATTTTGAGCTATTGAGGCATATGCTCGTGGGTGTCTCACACACACACACACACATATAAATAATTATTATATATATATATATATATTTCCTTAGTTTGGCTAAACACAAAAAGTTCATATGATATATATCTATAAATGGTCTGATAAATATTTTATAAAAACTTTCTTCTCTTGCCTTGCCTTTAAAGTAAATAAGCATTTCTTTATCTTTTTCATATGCATGAAATTGTAAGCTTTTGCTGATATGCTCGTGGGTGTCAGAGACTTTTTCCTAGTTGGCTAAACATATAAAGCTCATATAATATATATCTATAAACGGTATGATACGTATTTAAGGAAAAAGAAAATAAATCATCTATGTAAACGGCATAATTTATGAAGGCGAACAAAAAAAAAAAACTGACGAATTTTCCTCGCTTCTCGATTGTCCTTCGTTGAAAGCACTTATGCTTATGTCTTTTTCCTCCTTTTGATCTTCTGAAAATGTACATTATTCAAGTACCTGCATGTAATACTACCTATCAACTATAGAGCTATATAATCTACAATGAACATGAAAGTCCATCTTGATCCTAAGATAACAGAAGTTTAAAATCCGAAACAAAGAAAGATAACGAGAAAAAATGGAAATCAGAGCATCTGATTCCACCCTTTGTGGCTTTTTTGCCTTGAGTATCATTTCCATTGCTTTTTGACTAATGACTACGAGTTCGGCCAGTTCATGCCGGGCGGTTGGAACTGCCGCTGGAAGTCACCATCCCCGATTGGGTTCTCGAGGAACATGTGCGGATGGAACGGCTCACTGTTTTGTGGGATCTGATGGAGCAAAGAGACGAAAGAGTTGCGGTCATCCATGCCATTGCCGCCACCATTTTGATCATGATGGCCGCCCTCGTATCGCTTACCCGAGATCGCTGATCCATCCTCGCTCCAGTACTGCACCGGCGCAGGGCATCCGCGTCGTGATTCATCGCTGGTGGCCTCGGCCAAGTGGCTGATTGAGACGTCCGGTTTCACGGTTGAGAAAGGCAACTGATGAGAAATTGAAGTGCTGTGGATGGTTTCCGGCAACATTCCCTCGAAGAAGGCCTCATCGTTATTCCCAGGTAACGTGGAGCTGTAGTTCACGCCCTTTGATGCCGGTGGATTCATGTTCAGCGGAGCAAAGTTCTCGTTCCTGGGCTCGACCGGTCGGACCGGACTGCTTTTCTTGTAAATCCGGCATAGTACCCAGTCATCAAGCTAATGCACAAAACAAGCAAATTCACGCCCAACTTTATCAATACTACTATATGAGGACATGCGAAGCTACCAAGAAAAGATATACCAAATTTCCTTACACGCAAAGAGCCTTTTTTGCTTGCCGAATCCGCCTTAGGAGGCTTCGGAGCTGAATTGCCATCCGTGAAACGGTATTCGTGCATGATCCAGTCGGTCTTAGTCCCTTTCGGAGGCTTCCCGCGATAGAAAACGAGCGCCTTCTTAACACCGACCTTGCATTTGCCAGTCGAAGCAAAAATAGGCTTATCAGTACCGGTGGCTTTCCAATACCCAGATGTCGCAGCCCGATTTGGCCGTGCTCCATTCGGATATTTCCGATCCCTAGGGCTGAAGAAGTACCACTCATGCTCCCCAAATATGGCCTTACCTGAAAGTTCGGAATTTAAAGGAAGATTCAGTGCAAAGATTTAGAAGAATATAAAGACGAACCGAGCATGTACTAGTAACTAATTACTTGGCAGCTCCCACGGGTCGAACTTGTAAAGATTGATCTCAGCGATGATCGAAACTGGAAGCGGCTCCAAGGCAACCTTCTTTCCAAGGTATTGAACCACTAATTCCTCATCTGTGGGGTGGAACCGGAAGCCGGGCAGCAAGTGCAGATGTTGTGAACTCGTTGGTGAATCCGTGCTCGCCATGGAAGATAGAACCGATGATGCTTTCTTTGAAAATCGGGGTTAGAAAGTCTTCCACTTCAAATAGAAGAAAACCACAGTGCACAAGAATAGGAAAAAATTGGAGAAAGTTTGTGATGAACTATTGACATATGATTTTGGAAGAGAGGAGATCAACTGAAAGGAAAGAGAGAGATGATGGTATGTTTTATGAGTTGTGACGAAGGAATTAGCTGCCTAGGTACTGATCAAATACCACATCGGACCGATGGCGACGCGACACATGTAACTCCCAAGCCGGTAGCTCGCCAACACGTGGCGAGGCTGGAGAGATTGGGGACCACAGGGGAGGCATATGGGACCAAAATGGAGGAAGCACAGGTTTTGTGGGGGGTCGGAGGTTTTGAACTGCCTGTACGCCTTTTGCTGTCATGCCTTTCTTATGGAATAGCCACCATCTCACAGCCACATAAAGATAAAATATAGAAAACTCAAAAAAGAAATAAAAAGAAAAAAACCGGAAGACTTTTGGGTTTGGAGAAGGTCTCAAGTAGCTTTGACTCTAGGAATCATTGAACATGAACAAAAGACTAAAGTTCGACATGAATTGACATGCGATGCCACCAGAAAACAGAGCATAGTAAGGAAATTCGAGACACTAAGCGCGAAGGTATCTCTAATATTATCAAATTACTATATGTTGATGTTATAGGATGTGTTGATAAGCCTTTGTAACAGATTAATTCCAATTTCAATTGGACGTACAATGACACATCAATGGTGATTTGACTTTTCTTTTTTAAACTAAAATTATCCGGATCTTCAAACACAACACTAAACTTTTATTGTACACGGAAGATGACATAAGTGTTATGATGTATAATTAGTGGGGAAAACCACAATTTCTGCGGCAAATTTTTAGCTATAGTGAAAATTTTGAATAATAAGCAATACAGGCTTAGTTTAGTAATTTCAGACATGTATTATTGGCCAAGTTGCTTCCTTTCCTAAATTCACCAATGAACCAAGCATGCCAAAGAAGAATTTACCAACTTCATCGACTAGTTTTTAACTAAGAAATTCATGGTTGGAATGCAGGCTTTTTTTTTTTTTTTTTTTGAGAGCGAATAATGGATTCACTATCATTCAATTTCATTGGTTGACTACACCCGTAAATCTTGCATTGCATCGCAACCAAACCCTAGGAATTTTTTGCACCGATTTCGTTGCTTCTCATTTGTGATTACTTCCACGAAAACTAGAAAAAAAAAAAGGGGGAAATCAGAATAAGGAAAGAGAAAGAAAACAAAAGAAAGGAGAAGTAAATAGACTGTAAAATGACAGGCGTGACCCTCAACGTACTCTAAATTACTAGAGTAATTTATGGACTTTGAATATCCACTCCAAAACTTAAAGCTAACATGTAACGGGGGGAACATGCATGTGTGTATATAAAAAGCGTATAAACCCCATAAACAAGCAATTTGCGTACAAGAAGGATTTGGGGTTTGGAATGACCTGCTCACGTGACATAAACCAAGGGAAAATCTAATTACAACAACATGTCGAAAACTTTGATCACAAATCTTAAATTGATAGGTAAAAGGAGATTGTGTGCATATATGAAAAGCAAAATTTTACAGAGACACAACGCGGAATCCCATTAATCTAAAGGAACTCACTTAACCACTCAGAAGTCTTGAGAGAATTTGATTTCGTAAGGCTTATGAAAATCAAACTAGCAAAGGAACATGTTCAAATTTCGCTTCTTCAGAATGATTTCCAAATTCCAACGTCTTCAAGGGGGGAAGAAAAGCAAGGGGAGTTCATCTAATTAATTACCTCGGGGTGCGTGTTAATTCTGATGCGAACCCGCTTGCCTGAGATCGAATCCAAGAAGCATCAGGCCGTCAAAACGAGAAGCCGAAGTCGAAGTCGACGTCGACTGCTTCAACACTGTGCGATCTGATCTTCTTGCTTTTATATTCGGTCTCGGTTTGCAGCGTCGGGCCGTTGGCGATGATTATCTCATCGGGGCGTTTGTCTGATACAAATTACAGTTAAACATATCCAATCAACTGCTCATTGCGAATTCGAATCGCCATCCAGAAAGAATCGGTCGAAAGCAAGTTTGAAGATTTAATTTAATATGGTTTAGTTGGATGTTATAATCTTTTTTCGAAAAACTTACGTGAATTTTTAAATGCATTATACTTTACGAGATCTGCACAAACGAAAGCTTGATGATCAATCAAACAGTGGAATATTCTACGTAATGATTCTTTTAATATCTTCGAATATTTACATGTCAGTTAGGCATATAAAATACATTTTTCGTAACTACTTTCTCAAGGAGGGCAGATATGTTCAAAATTGGAGTACATGTTTCAAGATTTTAGTTCGTCAATTTCTTTTTATAATGTTCTGTTGTTATCACGTAATTAATTATTAAGGATAAATAAGCATTAAAATCTATTAATATGTGATTTATATATATTTTTTTGTTATTTCTATAATTATGTTTCTATTTGTACTCTTTCTTTGAATAGTCATTCTTATAAATACATATCATACAACTCTAATTGGGTTGAGCCACCATCAGTACTTCATCGTTATTTCCTTTTCGACTTAAACATTAACATGTTATCAGAGTAAGAGATTCTAAATTCTAATTTTTCCAAACCCCAATTTGCCTCCCTATTTGTAGTATTCCACAAAGGCCAAAGTCTTGCCCAGGCATGAGGGGAAATGTTAAAATATTTAAATAATAAATTACACATTCACCTAAAAACTTAATTTTTTAGAACAATTAGTAGTGGTCTTATAAAATTTCATAAAGTCAGCATGTTAAATCATTACTATTCCAGATTTATTTGTCATTGTGCTTCATTTGATCAAATATAATGTTATAATAGTTAAGTAAACATTTATAGCTCTTTACATCTGTCAATGATCATGCAGCTCAAATACAAGATGGAAACGCACTGGATGTTGACACGTGAGCCAACTATTAAAGTCTATTCTACCCATCTTTTTTTTAGTATGCATATAGGTAGTAATCAATAGATCAATTTACGAATATATAGTCTTCCTCGTCAGATTTGATGGCATATCATTTGTTATTAATATTATTTTTCAGTTAAGCTAAACAAATCATTGAAGAGATTCTAAAATAATTATTTATGGCTAGAGTCATTTAAAGTGTATGAAACTCTTTCATTGAATCACACCATAAATAAGTTATTCTAAAATCCGGGTGACAATATTATTTGTTCATTCCCGTTCTCTTTACGGTCAAGTAGCTTTCAGTTACAGTTTCTATATAAAAAAATACACACAAATAAAAGAGATGGTAATTATTTTGTCAAGGTTGGATCTTCTTGAAATTTTGATGAACTTTGAAGACATTGAAGGCTTTTGAGAGTTCTGAGTGCGGAGGCACTACAGCTATGAGGTCATTGTTAAACCCTTAATTTTCGCATGCATGGTTACTATGCTAATCTTCTTTGTATCATTCCAATTTTATCATATGTCTACAAACAGACAACTTTGGCAGAATGATAGCTGCATTTGAACTGTTCAATCTTGCAAGTGGTAGTGGAAGTAGGACTTCGCAGTTAGTCCGAGACTCTTGTTAAGTATCTTTGATGGGCTTGCAAAGGCCAAGGAAATCAGGTTAAGAAAGATCTATGAATTTTCCATACAAGTTTGACTTTCAAATCATTTAATTTATGGAAATCTAAGTTAATTGGTAGGTATGTAAAATGTGTAAGTTATTCATAAATAATAGATAATCCTTCGCCAACAAATCACAGAATTTGAATGAAGAATGTGTAAGTTATTCATAAAAAATAGATAACTTTTTGCCAACAAATTACAGAATTTGAATGTAGAATGTGTAAGTTATTCATAAATAATAGATAACTCTTACCCAACAAATTACAGAATTTGAAATTTGTAATGTATGTAATGTTTAACTCTTTGACATGATTTTTTTATATTCAAACTAACGGATACCCAGCTTTTTATTTTAATTTATTTTATTGGCCTAATTCATAAATACCAACTTTATGTACATTTTAAAGCAGCCAAACCTAATGATATGCAACGTCAGGCAAATTTCCCTCTCATATGGACCCTCACCTTCGTTCGTTGATGTCAACATTCTCGAAGGAAAGGGTCGATATGAGGTGAGAAAGTGCCAAATTTCAGATCTTATTGTTTGGTACTTTCGTACGTATTGCTTCCGCTTGGAGATCATATTGTCTGCATTAGGCAAAGCCACAAGATAAGCTTCTTTTTTTATACATTGTTGGGCATGATGTTGCCAACTTGTCACCCATCAATGAGCTGTAATCTCAAATCAGCCGTATCTAATGCTCAGCATGTGGTCCATCTTCTCTCCTTGTCTCTGCTTAACAATTACACATTACCAGAGAAGATAAGCACTAGCGAGGTTAGCATAGACATATCATATTTGTCTTGACAATAGCATGTACGAGACTCTGCCTACTCAATTATTTATTGGGTGTGGTCCGCTTTATTTGGATCCTTGGTGTTGGTTTCCTCACCATAAAAGGGAGTTTGCACTCCTACGACAGTCTCCAGGGCCTGCCTGTTTGCTTGCAGTGATGGTGGGCTCCATAGAGGCGTTCTTTATTTTAACGTATCGGTGCCTGCAATTCTTGTACCCTTAATTCTCCCTCTATCTCTATCTTCCCTGAGGAGAGGGAATACTCTATTGTTATTTTACATCCCGATTATCTCAAAATCCAAACAAGAACTGAGATGAAATTTTTTAAATACTTGTTTAGGTCCAGGCTTTTTATTTCACGCACACCAAATATTAGTGGAGCGTGAGTTCATACCAATCCAGAGATTAGAACACGTCTTGTTGCACGAAGAAGACAAACACGTTCATCACACTAACAATCTCACAATACCCGCATTAAAAGCCTAATTTTTAAGACACCGTACGGATGAATGTATTTGCTTTCAATATCTTCCCACGCCAATAACCAGAATATAGTACAAATTACAAGGTAAGAACAACCGGCGTTGTGATGCATGTTGTTAGAAACCTTACAGGAGAACAAAGCATCTTTACCAACATGGCACTAGAACAAAGTATTAGGTTTCGTAATATGATTTTAGAGAACATTAGGTGCACAATTTTGCTCATTCACATGCATTACTTCCCCCATTGCTCACGGAATTATTGTATTGGTGTGTGTTAGTCATAATAGATTTGAAGTCCACAAGTATGATCATAACCACATAAAAAATTGGCCTACTTAACTTTTGAGTTTCAAAATATTGAGAATTTGATAGCTTCCCCGAGATAAGGTAGGAAATGCTAAGAAAGGAACAGACATCGTGGATGAATGTTGGACCACAGATGGGTCTACTTATTTATTCATTTCCATCTTGTGCCCTTCAGTAAATTTGTTCAAGAAGTTGCTAAGCCAGAAATTGAAATTGAGGATGCATCAGAAATTTTAAAATTTATTAAGAAAGTACAATCAAGTCTAAAAATTTTTAAATAGTACAATCCAAGCTTCTATTAATTTAGTCTAATTCAAACAATGGAGAATTTTGATGTGATTTTTTAATTTTTTGAAGCGAGAACCATCATCACCCAAATCTGTCCACTACCATCATTGCTTAACTTCATGGCTGTAACGATTTGGTCTGATGAGGGTAGGGAAGCCGAGGTCAAAGGACTCGAACCTAGCAAGCTTCTAGGATGTTAAAGGAAAGGAATAAACCAAATTGTAAACTAAACAAGATAAAAAAGCGATTATAGGATATATGCACGCGCGTGTGTGAAAACTAAAATTAATTCGTGAAAGTGTCTTTTGACGTGATAGCAATGCTTAGACTTGAAACTCCAAAATTAAGTGTGTATAGGTGGGAGCACTCTCAAGATGGATGGCCTCTTGAAAAGGTGCCCGCTTATGTTCCAAAGAATGAAACCGTAAGGTTTAATATGAGACGAGTCAAAGAAAACAACACCTCAATGAGTAAATTAAGGGGGTTACCGTGCTGCTCCACCAATGGTGGCGCCATTCCAAAAGTATTGGTGGAAGCATCGTCGAGCCTCCAGGTGGTGGCTTTAGATTTTTAGTTTTTTTTTTATTATTTTATTTTTTTCTTAGTTTTTCTTTTTTTTTAGTCCTTTTTTCTATTTTCTTCTCAAACTTTGATGTATTTTTCTTATGTTTGGCGGCGCCATGTGTTTCAAGAAAATAATTTTAAATATACAACTTTATCTTTTTTCTTAATCTAATGAGATGAAGTTAACAAAAGAACTTCATTGCATCATGTAACAAGTCTTAGGATTTGATTGCATCATTTGAAAGTTTTAGGACTCAGTGGGATTTTTACAATTAATTTTAGGATTTTTGATTTATTTATCCCTAAATATTATTAACAAATGAGAAGTATTAAACCGCATGTTTCTCCCTTGCTTCTAATGACAAAATGTTATATGACCTTCAAATCACTTATTTAGAAAAATAAATAAATGGTCTAAGCCACCCAAATAGATAAATTTAGGGAAAAGTGCCAAAAAAGTCCTAAACCTTTTGTCATTGTGCCAATTTAGTCCTAAACCTTTTTTGGTGCCGATTTAGTCCTAAACCTTTTAAGTGGTGCCGATTCAGTCCATTTGGCCGGCCGGAGCTGCGCGTGGACGCCGGCGGAGACATTTGCCGGCGAACAATTTTTTAATATTTTTCGAATTTTTAAATATTTTCGAATTTTTTTCGAATTTTTTTCTTTTTTTCTACTTTCTTCTTCCTGGCCTGGCGCCGGCGCGCCGCCGGCCAGAGGCGAGGGGCCGGCGAGGTCAGCCTCGCCGGCCACCGGCGGAGCCGGCGGGGCGAGGCTCGGCTTCGCCCGGCCGTGGCGAGGAGGCCCGCCTCGCCTCGCTAGGCGGCGGGCGTCGGCCGGGCGAGGCTCGTCCCGCCGCCCGGCGAAGGCGAGCCTCGCCCGGCGACGGCGAGGCCGCCGTCGCAGATCCGGCGAGGCTCGACCTCGCCACGGCCGGGCGAGGCCGAGCCTCGCCAGATCTGCGGCGACGGCGACCTCGCCGTCGGCCGGGCGAGGCTCGCCTTCGCCGGCCGGCGGGGGGCGAGCCTCGCCCGACGGCGAGGCCGCCGTCGCCCGCCCGAGGCGAGGCTCGGCCTCGCCCACCGTGGCGAGGTCGAGCCTCGCCGGATCGGGCGACGGCGGCCTCGCCCGCCCGCCGGCGAGGCCTCGCCCGGCCGACGGCGAGGCCTCCGTCGCCTAGCCGAGGCGAGGCTCGGCCTCGCCCGGCCCGTGGCGAGGTCGAGCCTCGCCAGATCCGGGCGACGGCGGCCTCGCCGCCGCCGGGCGAGGCTCGCCTTCGCGGGCCGGCGGGGACGAGCCTCGCCCGCCGGCGAGGCGAGGCCGTCGCCCGCGAGGCGAGGCGAGGCTCGACCTCGCCACGGGCCGGGCGAGCCGAGCCTCGCCTCCGCCGGCCCTCGCCCCTGGTCGCCGCCGCCGAGGAAGAAGAAAGTAGAAAAAAAAAAGAAAAAAATTCGAAAAATATTTAAAAAATTCGAAAAAAATATTAAAAATTGTTCGCCGGCCACCTGCCTCCGGCCGGCGTCCACGCGCCTCCGCCGGCCAAATGGACTGAATCGGCACCACTTAAAAAGGTTTAGGACTAAATCGGCACCAAAAAAAGGTTTAGGACTAAATTGGCACAATGACAAAAGGTTTAGGACTTTTTTGGCACTTTTCCCGATAAATTTACATAAGAGTTGTTCTCTTTAAAGATTCGATAAGAAAGATAAATATTGCGGGTCCACCTTAGTGGGTTCATGACGTGGCAGTCTCAAAAGTTTAGATAAGTCATTGTAGATCCTTCCAATGTCTAGTCGCAACAATAAGAGGATTCATATCAAAAGCAATAGCTAAATCGTCATGGAGACCACTTTGACATAAAAACAAAGAAAGTGGCTACCTAAACCAAAAAGAGAAAGGACAATAAGAAAATTAATCTGCCTTCCATTAACCGCACAATTTATCACAGATCTACACTCATTCACTCTGAGTTGATGCGCCTTGTCTTAAACGGGCGTGAACACATACATCTTGCAAGCATGAGGAACAACAAGTGCAGTCAAATGGAACCTCATGCTCTTTGAGACAAATGAATGCTGCCATAAAAGATAGTGTCTCAGAATATGCATTGAATTTGACAGATGATCAGTACAAACTAGAGATCAGGAAAGTTTAGTCGAAGAGAATCCATTGGATTACCTTCCAGACATCTCTGACGATGACCGCTCGCGACGGGGAGAGCCCGATTTCCCTCCATCCAACCGTTACAGGGGCCCTGACACCGCTTCTGTTCCACAACACTATCACCACTCTTCTTCTTGACAACGGTCCGGCCCAGACCTTCATGATGCAGATGACAGAAGGAAGAGAAGATCGTGCCGCCGAGGTTTACCATGTCATCAGAAACTCTAATGCTTAGAAAACATCAAGTCACAATAGCCATTTTCTGGATTTGAAAGACGATGACCATTTGATTTACCTGGGATGCAGAATTTTCGTACTTTACTCATATTAAACAACTTGAAACTTCAGTTAGACAATTGCTGGCCTTAATTACAATAACATTTTGGTGACTTGGATAATTAGTTCTTTGTGGTTTTTAACTATGGATGAACTTACTTCTAGCCCAGCCTTTGATCGAAGCTTTCTGGCTTGAACTCCCAAAGGGTCCTGGTTCACGTCAATCACCTCCTTGTTCCTGAGTATCGCTAGAGTTTCTCTGCTTGCGGACCGGATATCGCATCCAATTAGCAAAGGAGCCTGCGAGGAGAATAAAATTCAGGCATCATCCAAAATCTTTGTAGGTGAAAGATTAGGTAGCCGTGGAGTGGAAGGCGCACTTTCATGACAGCCCAGATGCTAAAATGGGATCGGTATTCCTCTAAAGTCATCCCCCCATTGCCCACCTCCAGCATGTCGGGATCTACAAGTTTGCGCTGCATGTTAATGTTTCGAGATGGCTACAGACCAAAGACAATTTGACGATTGATTGTAAATTTGAAAGCTCCGCAGGCACCAGAGCTTCATGACTCCTCATCAATCAGAAAACAGCACAAGCAAATCGAGCAAACATATTTCTCAGTTACCGTTCCATCTGCCCGGTCCGGCAAATCTTCCCCATATGTTGTTGATATCCGCAATGGAGGTGACACTGAATGACAATGCATGAAGGCACAAGTGAGGCTATATTACATGCGTTTTTATACTCAAAAGCCTTCCATGAATGATCTGTTAATGTTTGAAGAGATGCAAAATATGCAACCTATCCCATCTGTCTTTAATATCCCCCGTCGTTCGCCAAGAATTGCCGAGCTGACCAGCCCATTTTGCTGGATTCCCCTCTCCCCTGTAACATAGTTCAGCAGATACTAAAGCCATATTTATACGCAATAGTATCCACTCATGGTGTAGGGAGATTTAGTGAAGATGCTTCAAAACATTCATTCCAAATACTAGAGATTATCACATCCAGTATCAAACACAGAATACCATTCACAGATAGAATAAAGTATTGGTCGTTTGGCTCTCTGCAACGCATAGCTCATTCTCAAGAACCTGTCAAATGAAACAGAAGATCAAAACAGGTTGTTTAGCTAGTCCAGATGCCTAATTATATGATCAGATTTAGACCTTTGCTGAGGTATGGATCCATCATGGTAGCAATTGTCATACTTCAAATAGTCCACTCCCTACAGCCAAACACCCCCACGTCATATCATATCGCATCACTTAGTTCTCTCCCAAAATCAATTAAATCAAGGACACGAACCCAAGCAGCAAAAGTTCTTGCATCCTGATCTTCATGCCCGAGAGACCCGGGCATTGTCTTGCTGCAAGTACTATACCTGTCAACATGAAAAAGAAACCAAAATCCAAAGAAGATCACTGCTATGAGCAAACCAAAATAACATGCGTCATCAAACCTGAAAAAATGGATAGACTTGCCCGGCATCCGAGTATATTCCAAGTTTTAACCCCTTTGCGTGCACATAATTCGCCAGGGCCTTGATTCCAGAAGGGAAAGTCGAAGACTTTGCCCTCAAATTGCCCATCTGATCTCTGTTTCTTTCAGCCCAACAGTCATCTGCAATTTGCTAACCATTTTGGTGAGGCTTTTGGTAAAATGGCAGTCATAAAGCAGACATTGCTATAGCACTAATCTGGTGGCGATTTGCAAATTTGTCTCTGTAAGTAATCATGTTTACTCTTCCTGATGCAAAAAGTGAAATTGAAAGTGTAGAAGAAAAGAAACGAAAGTTCATGGTCACTGACTACAATATTTCCAGGCAGTGGCGGCAAAAGTACCTTCCTAACAACTTCAGAAGCAGAATGTACAAAGACATTATTAAGGAATTGAGGACTGAGATTTAATGACACTTACCAATGTTTACATACTTGTATCCAAGTGCAGCCAAACCGGTGGAGACAAGTGCATCAGCTATAGAAGGAACGGAATGTAAATCATTAATATAAGCTGGAAAATCCATTTCATGGTATGAATAAGCCACAAACTTCTTTAAATCAAGTGATAAATGCCAACTCATCTGTTAGAGCTACTCAGAGCTCTCAAATGTCAACTTCTTGTCCCAATAATTCATTAGTATTACAGGTTACTAAGCAAAACTGTCTCTTCTATTCATTTTGAATCAGTTTATAACTGCTCTATATGCTATAATGGCAATGGCCCTTTTGGGAATGCTTTCCAGAAAACTTTCCACTTCTATTTTGGCAGGACAAATTGTCTTCTAACTTCAGTGCTTAAGACACTTTCAAAGTTGATGTCTTTAGTTGTTTTCACTCTGATGTCCCAAAAATCCGAGAAAACGATATGCAAGACCTAACTATGAGGAAAGACATAGAAACAAGACAGAAGCAGAACAAAGAAACGAAGTTTCTCTACGAGGCTACTGGGAAATAGACCAGTGAAATTCACAGAAGTCCACAACACACATCTTTGCCATGATTATGAACAAGAAATAGTGAGTAAAGAAGACAAAACATCACCAGTGCTCTTCACAGTCCATTCATCAATCCCGCATTGAAAATGATTCCAACTGTTCCACCTACAACAAAAGCAAAAGAAAGAAACAGCGGAAGGGACATGATAAATCCACAACAGAACTAGCTGCAGAGCTAAAGAAGTGTGAAGGGTAAAGTCAAAACTGAGTGTCACCCCATTGGAGGAGTTCGAGCAACTCCACTGGCAAGAAGGAGCTGCACATAATCTTCGTGGCCGCGACGGTGGCTCGCGTTCAGAGCACAAGCTGTTTTGACAATGCACAGAAACAGAACGAGAAGCCCACTTCCGATTCCCGTCATCGTCCCGTAACCTTCGATGACGTGAAATTCCAATTGAAGACACAGAGCGGTGACTGGTATAGTTGATATAAAAGAGAATCTGCGATCATGTGAGATTGGATGTCGGTGAGGAAGCAGTAGGACAGAAGGGTTTTAATGCGAGTTTGTTCACTCGGTAGCGAGAAAGATACTGTGGAACACTTTCGATCTCATCTTGCTTAACTTTATCCACTTTTTTTTTTTTAATGTTGAAAAAATGACAAAAATAGTGTTTGAAGCTCACCCAATATTCAATATCGTCCTTAGAACTTTTATTTTATTCAATGTGATTCATAAATTTTTTGTATATATTCAATTTAGTCATTAAATTTATGTATAATATTGTTCTTTCATTAATTCAAATTCAAAGATATACAATTTAGAGGATAGATTGAACATTTACAAAAAGTTCGTAGATCACATTGACAAATTAAAAATTCAGGAATGGCATGGCACATTGAGTTAATGTTCATGAACCATATTAAATAAATTAAAAGCTCATGAGCGACATTACACATTAGATTAAAGTTCATTGATCATTTGTATGATTAACTCTTTTATTTTTTTCATGACAACAAGCAACAAGTCCAGGCTTCTATTTAAAACATAATTATCCAATTCATCTTAAATTTGAAGATTCAAAAATGATGAGCCGGTCGCTCCCGATGAATTTTTAACACGGACTTGAAGAATTATGTAGGAGCTACATAAGCCAAATGACCAACTCTATATCATGGCACGGAGGTAAATTTTGTTGTAACTTGCATTGGGATTATTTAATTTGACCACTTCTACAAATCCGAGGGTCAATGGCAAGTAAATAAATTCGAAGGATTACATTGTGTTAATAAGACAAGTTAAATGACCAACTATATACTCATGATGTCCCCTTGCAAATATGATTCAATTTACTCATTTTTCCATGATCAAAATCGTGGTGGTCCGTATTCAGGTAAGTAATTCATGTGAGAGTTTTTACTTCTTCTTTTTTTTTGGGGGGAGGGGGGGTGGACTTTTCAGTTCTATGATCGATTGATGTGGGGATAAGTGAAAAAAGAATTTTTATTCAGTCCAAAAGAACAAAAATCACTGACTTTATGGGCTTATGCCTTCTGCTGCAAATTCAATTGGGTCGGGCCCGTATGAAATGGCCAAGGTAAAAGCATAGGAGAAATAGTGGCTACAGCCCATATTCATATCCTAGCCCATTAGGGGCTCAATAGGAGTTCTATTTTAAGGAATCGTTTTGAACCATTTGTGATTGTAATGTGTTTAAAGATGTGGATTCGAGTGAAGAGAAAATTGGAGGCTGATCACATTTAATAAGATTTGCAGAGAGAGAGAGAGAGAGAGAAAGGGAGAGAGAGAGAGTTGGATTTGGCATGGTGTTCATGTGTGGGTGCATACTAAGATCAATGTTCTCATTTTATTATTTGATCTACAAAACAGGATAGCAAATGAGCCTAGAGTGGAAGATAGCATATCTTCTTCCTCATTTATCCAATTTGGTTCTTTTGTTGGTTGTCATGTACAATTTTATATTAGGGATAAGTGTATTTGAAGTCCTAAAACTTGTCATAAAAATTCAATTTAGTCATAAAACTTTTAAAAAGTGCACATAAGTCCTAAAACTTGTTATAAAAGTGTAATAAAGTCCTAGAACTTTTAAAAAGTGTAATTAAGTCCTAAAATTTGTTAAATTGATCAAATCAAGTCTTTTGATTAAAAAAATTAAAATTGTTAGGACTCAATTACACTTTCGTGATAAGTTTTAGGACTTGATTGCACTTTTTAGATGTTTTAGAACTTGATTGTACTTTCACGACAAGTTTTAGGACTTAATTATACTTTTTTGAAAGTTTTAAGACTCAATTGCACTTTCATGACAAGTTTTAAGACTTCTAGTACACTTCTCCCTTTATATTAAAAATGAGGATGCCTTACATGTCTATAGTGTTCTGTCTCAGGCACATGCGAAGACAAAGGCACAACTTAAAAAATTTGGGTAAAATCTTTTTGAAGTTTAACATGCCATATAACATATTGACGAAACCAAGAAATGATTAGAACTAGTCATCAAGCATTTTGATTAGATTAGGACGAAATGATAGTCATTGAAATGTCTACTTCAAACTAATTCAAATTATATAAATAAATAAAAACATAACTTGATGTGGTCTTGTTGGACTCGTGCAAAAAATGTTATGCGAGAAAGAAAGTGAGGTGGTTTGATGTAATATAACTTCTTTCAAATGGAACCCACATAATCTATTGTGATGACTTTAGAATACATGTCTAAGCCCATTTAAATCATTAGTTAATAGTCAAATCTGCTGAACCGAAAGATGATATTTCTAGATTCACAATGTCAAGAAGACAACTCAATTAGTGTGGTACGGTCATTATAGTCGCTGTGGAATATTAATTAATGTGGTCGGTTGAATGATTAAGGAACACATAGGAAAGTCTGTCCAGAAGTCAAGATTGGAAGTACTCAACCCGCATTAGTTACTTTACATAGTGGAAAAGGACAACTGGACAGCTCTCTCTTTCTGCGGAAAGGAACAATGTCTGTGGTTCGACTTTGTCCCTTCTATATCATCTTTTTCTGAATTACGCTCTCTTGCTTCAATTTCAAGCGTCTCACATGGTGAAAACTAATACTTCAATCCAATAACTTGACATTGCGTCACAAAATAACCAAATTTCCTTGTTTGAGATGTCTGAATTTATGCTTGAATTGAGATTATTTGAGTTGATTACGTGTTATAATTGACACGATAGAGATTTTCTCACTAACGACAATCAATAGTCATTCTCTCTCCGTGAAAATTTTCCACTTCATATGAGTGCAAAGAAGTCCGAGTTGCCATGTCCACTTCCTAATAAACAAACCCTTTTTCGAGTCATCAACCGCATGATTCACCAGCAAAAGTGATATACTTTAGAGTCACATATGTCTATTCTTATATTTATTCTCAACAACCAACAATCTACATATGAATAAATAACTAAAGTTTTAGTGCTACAAAATAATTGATTATTGACCCCTTATACGCAAGAAGAGAAGCCAACCCCATTATGTCGGGACTCCGGAGCGACTAGCCACGTTGCTTGATTGTCCCAAAAGGCTTGATTGTCCTAAAAGGACTCCTGGATTCGCACAATCATTCCTTCGTTAATCAATTATTGCTATTCCTCGTGGCCATTCCATTCCGCGCCCCCAATTAAAGACTTAAATTTGAGAACGGTTTACATTAGTCTTACTTTTACGCGGTATCAAAGTATGCACATAAATGGTTCTATTTCCTATGTATTCCTGATGAAACGGTCATTTCTTTGTTCGGTTCAAAAATTAATTAGGAATAGCTATTCCTTGAGGGGTCAAGGAATAGCTAATAAGTGTGTTTTCATATGACTGTTTAAGCTTTTCAAATAATTCATAGTGGTCCTGCTAAATTTTACATGATATTCAAGTAAAGCATACAACAATAATTATATATGTTTTCCAATATTGCTAATGAAATAGTCATTCCCTTTGTTTGATTCAACATAATTAGAAATAGCTATTCTATGCATTTAATTAACGATTTAAGTTTTTAGAATAGTTAGTAATGGTGTCACATGTAAGGGGGAGTCTTTGATTGTTTGAATATTAAACTATATCTTTATCTAACATTTTAAACATTTTTAATAGTTGATTACAGTGATATCACACTTCTCTAAAATTGCTCATATGTTCACTTTCACAATCTCCCTTTCACATGTGAAGGCCTCTAATGTTAAGCATGCTTCCCCTTAATAGGGTAATCCTTAACTCTAACATATCCTTGGTCTCTTATCCTATCAAACCAACGATGATGGGAATCTTCATTCGGGGCCGTTAATCACCGGATTTCTTCCTTGATACTGATTCATATTAGGAATTTACCTATCAATCGTTAGTTTTAATACTACCATTCACTCCGAACTCACTTCTAGGACGCGCAATTCAAGCCCCATACCTCAATTCTAGGGAGATCACAAGGAGAGGCGTACATATTTAAGCTAGTCAACATGTCTATGTATCCAGCATTACTAAAACTACTTGAATCGACAAATTTTAGGCACATTAAATTTTAGTGCTCCACGCCACATGAGATCTCCGTCATGGGATTACCTGAAATAAACAGGACATGTACGTCACGTGGTTAGCTAGTGATGAGATAGACTTGGAAAGTGGTTCGAGGACGGTTTTCCTCGCGCATTATAATTTGGAGCACCAGGTCAATGTGTGCTTAATTTGGAACCGTCAATTTTAGTGCCCTCCACTCCACAGACCATGTCTGGTTTTTCTTTATTAAGTGATATGTCAAGTTCTGGGCTCTCCACTCCACAGACCATGTCTGAGTTTTCTTTATTTGGGGTTTGTTAATTATGTTGGAATTCCCCATCTTCTCTCGTCTCGAAGCCACTCCAACGCAACCATTGGTCCGGTTGCAGCGACATCATTTCGGAAGATCATCATGAGATTGAAAAGCCATCGCAATATCATCTCCCATGAAGAAAGTAATGATTATCCCTTAAAGTTACGTGTTTTATTTTGAAAGGGGAAAGTGTTTGTAACCTCATCAAAGTACTTAATGCTGCACGTATTTTTCAATTTTGGGTTTCAAGTAGTCGGTGCCATGGCCTCTCCATTATACTTGGAAATGTTGTAATGATTCATTGCAATTAGGCTTTCCGTCAAAAAATGAGAGTCGTGTATGATTTGTTTCACACTGTATGAGAATCATCACTATGTTTCTATTGAAACCAACTTTTACATGGAGAGGGGTCAATGGTCACAATCTCAATCATCCAAGGTGTCGATGCCCAACCTTGGGTGAGTCCCGGCTCAATGCATGTGTGAGTTGTGTTATAAAAAAGTCCCACATTAAAGAATTGATGCAATGTGGAATAGTTCGCTCATAATTTATTAGTTTAAATTTTTGAGTGGAGATGGGTTTGGCTTCATATATTGATAAGCTTGAACTTGAACTCTCCCTCTTGGTAATCTTCACGGGTGAAGGTATCTAGTTTTTGCTATGTACTCTCAATTAATGATATCATAGTCAATGATTGATTAGTGACTCCACTTCCAATATGTATTTTTAGTGAATATCCAAAGAAAGAAATTTGGTGATCAACGTAATTTTTTAGCAACTTTCATGGTTGAAGAGACATAAAGTGAAGGCGGTGGGCATTGTGGTGCAACGACGTATTCCGATGGCAACCTTCATAACTCGATACGGAGAAAATGGCTAGGGATGAAGTAGGCATTGGAGGATACCTAAATTAAAAGGGGAAAAGACAAACGCTAAGTTCACTCATGAGATGGAGATTGTAGAGATGCACGTATGAATTGTATAAGAACAAAGTCTTACATTGCAGAATTAGTGTGATATAAAATAGTTAATAAATCCTAACTGACCTATAACTCATTAGTTTAAACTTTTAAGTAATAGTATATCCAACTAGATATATTGATAAGCTCCAACTTGGGCTCTCTCTTAGTAATCTCCCCAAGTGAATATATTGATGAGGAATGCCCTTGCCAAGAAAAAAAAAGGAAAAATAAAAATAAATGCAAAATTATAAAAAATATTATTAAAAATTATTTACGTTAGCGTTGATTATGCCATATAAGATGGTTAATATCCATTTTAGTGATTTTCGATAATAAAAAAAAATTATCGAATGAACTTAATTAACAAAACGTAAAAAGTTTAGAATTCAATTGACAAAAATGAAATGGATTAGAACCTAATTGGTAAAAGTACAATGGATTTAAGACTTTTTTGATAATTTACAATAGGTTTAAGACTTTTTTAATAATTTTCTTTAGCAAGGCTTCTTGTAAGATTGGACCACCTACCATTCTATGGGCAAATGAATTCGTTATTTATCTATAAGACAAAAACCGAGATGGCAATTCAAATGGCTATATCATTCCCCAACCGCAGAAAATGGGGACTTATAATAATAAAAATTGTTTAGATCCGACATTAGATGTGATTGATGGGGACTTATAATAATAAAATTGTTGCTCCGTTTTTGGTAAATATCGATGGTCAGAAAATGGACGTCGAAGCTACACCGATGCTCCCTCCCTCTACAAATAACAACGAAAATGTCTCGCAGCTTACGAGACCAGTTCTAAATTTTCTGCCACTTTGACCAACGTCGTACCGATCTTATGTTGTCAAAATATATTATATATTACAATAAACCTCTCCCCGTGATTCAGAACACCCGAACCGAGTTATAATATTTTCTCCGGTCAAACAGAAAGTTCCTTTCAAATTCCAATTTCATCTTTGGAAGATGCGTGCTGATGATCTCTCTGCATTTTCCATTGATTTTCCCCAAGTCGCGACATTTCTATTCACGACAATTTTTGGGTCGGTACAATTGTCTTCAATGGGCATGAACTGAAATCCCTGGTGAGCAATCGTTCATAGTGATACCAAGTGCATTTTCCTTTGCAATTGTGAGAAACTTCATGTCTGGTAATCCGCCGTTTAAGAAGTGATTGTGAGTTGTTAGGGAAGTTTCCTCACATATTCATGGAAGCAATAATATGGGAATTTCTCGTTAATGAAATGAAGCAGATGCTTATGTGTAATTTTCTTGAATGCATGTGAAATAGGAATATACTCAGCACAGTTAACGACACTTCCCTTATTGACAAAGTTTTGAAATTAAAAGTAACATAAATGATGTTTACGATTGTTTTTAAGGCACATGCCATTCAGATATGATATGCGGAGATATGCACCTGGTACACCAAAATATCTCTTGAGCCGGTAAGGCTTAAATCCAGGTCAAGCTACAAATAAAGAAAAGTGGCCGTTCGATCCACAAGTCCAATAATCAAACCAGTGTTATGTTGTTTATTTATGTATGATGTTTAGATGGTCATAGCTAAATTTAGTAAAGATTTACCTGTTCCTCTTGTGGAGCATGTGCTCTTAACAGTTAACAAATTTCCCGATTAAGCTAAGAGATAAAGAAACGGATTTAATTATAGAGAATGATCAGATTGTCCAGCAAAAGTACAGACAAAAAGATCAACAACTCTAATATATAATTCATTTATCTTTCTAAGAGGGTATACATATGCGGTATGAACTATTGCATATGACACAAAAAGATCGACAGCTCTAATCCGCATGTCCATGTGGAAACCCTAGATGTTATCAATTACAGGAGAGAAAAGGAAAAAAAACAAGAAACTTTAAAGTTGAAAGATAGTGCTGTTTTCTTGCGCTGTCAGATTGCACTTTCTTCTTAGGTCTCTCCTTTGTCCTTTTTTTTTACAAAGTTATTTACAAATTAAATTAACAAATCAATAAAGGAAGCAATCGATTAAAGCACGAGGATGACGCGCACGAGTTGCAGACCCCCGCACTGGGAACCAAGAGCGATTTTCACGTTCTTGACCCAATTTTCTTTTTTTCTCTCTATCATTTAGGAAAGAGAAGAAAAGTTCAGGTGTTTCCGTGCAACGAATGGCGGGTTCTTGCTTGCGCCTTCTTCGTCTACTTCGAGGACATTCCTCACCACTGCGTCCGTAGCATCTTTCAAGAGCTTTGACCAATCCCTATATTTCAAAATGCAAAAAGAAAACACCATCAGTTTTCTGTAATGAATCATAATAACATCAAGACCAAGAAAAAAATGAGAAATATCAATCTGCATGCATGTGTAGCTAATGGTGTAGTAATCAATTGTCGATGTATTGCTTTCCTTCAACTACTACGAGCGCAAGAAGATAATGGACCTGAAATTAGGTAACGAGCATCTGGTTAAAAAACATGAGGATGTAGAATTGAGCATACCCTGTCGTTGTGTCGAAAGTGAGTCCGACCGTGTCCCTAGCTTCTTCAAGGGCGTCCCTGAATCTCTGCAAGTCCATGTCGGAACAGAGCCCATCGTCCATGACTTGAAGCAGAGATGGCTTCACATCACAGAAGATGGGAATCACCCTCTTCTTGTTCTCCATCAACACGGCAAGCTCGTGGAGGCAATATGGCGACTCGCAGTAATGGGGAGAGAAGACGGCCACCCCGACCTTGCACCCACATATCGCCTCGTTGATCTTCTGGTACAATGAGTCCCCGGGCCTCATGTTCTTGCTGTCCAAGAAGGGGCGGAGGTTGAGCACGCTGAAGTAGTGGAACAACAAGCCCGACACGTTCCGTTTCGTGTCGATCCCGCGGTGGTTTATGAACACATCACAAGGCGGCCTCAGGACTTGGATCTTTTGCCGGAGGTTGCGGCCCCGGTGGTGAATCAAGCTCTTGGCCGTAGCCACCGGACGTTGCATTGCGTTAGCCAGAGCGGATCAAAGGGTGTAGACTTTTTTCTTTTTTGAAGGTATGTTGTGGGGTGAAACTTACGCTTTGTCTCGAGTATATATATATATAGCGAGAGAGATTGCGAGGGCTTTTGGTCGTGCCGACATAGACCGCCAAGCGAAAGTACTTGGTACTTGTTTTGAAAAAGCAGAGAAAAGAGCGCATTTTGAAATATTCTAATGTCTGGACGACTGCCCAAAACCTTCAAACACGTTCTTTGCAACTTTGGGAGACATGATGAGGAGGTGGTCATTTGAATAGAATTTGTACTTTGGGTATAGGTCAATTTCATGTGATTTCTTTGCGGCGTGTCTTCATTTGTTGTTGCGAAACACCCAATCGCGGAGTTTTAAGGATTAGATGTTCTTGGATTCACGTTCGTTGACCTCGGTTTTGATGTTGTCGTGTTGTTTTCTCGTTGGCAATGCCTCCTTATGTTTCGTTAGAATTACTGAACTTTGCTCAAGAGCTGAATTTCATGGAGCCTAATTTCGACAGTAATCACGTCTTGTTAATACCATACACTACACACGTGTGATAACTTCTTTTCGGAGGAGAAATCATCCTATTCAACGCCAATCCTCGGCATGCTCTGTCTCTCCTCATTGCCATCCCTATTGAAAATAGAACGATAGATGGTTGCTGAACGCTCGGTTAATTTCGCGACTTCCCTAACGGTTGGAGCGTACAAACTCGGATTTTCACATGCTAAGTCAATGTTTATTTTTTTGCTATTTATTTCGCATGAAAACGTTCAACAACTCAAATGCATAGCAGATTTACTTGGAAATTGCAGGGTCACTGCCTAACCCCTTCATCAACATCGCCCCCCTCTTCGGCATCCTTCCTCAGACGATACGTCGTGTGAAATTCGGACTCAAAAGAACAGCACATCCTTTTGACTTTCCGAATCGGCTTCAAAGCACGCACCAACCTCGGAATATCCCTTGTTATCTCTGAGTTGCATGGAAATTTAATTAACTTAAGCAATTTGATTTAATCTATACACGGGACCGAATGTTGTTACCCGAAATGGCAAGAGCTTTTCTCAGTCATGAGCCGCAAAATAATGGAAATTCTGAACATGGATTGGTTCACTACTTCTTGTCGTTCGTCAGTTCTAGGAAAAGACAGGAGCCGATGTGCGTACCGACAACTAGACACAATCAGATCCACCATAAAATATTGTTTTACTAATACTAATTGCCTCTTCTTCTTCTTTTTTCTGGATCGTCTGGGCCATACCTTACAATTTTCTAATTTATTCATCCGGTCGTTAAAAGAAAAATAGTTTTGCTTGAAAGGGAAAATATGGTGCTTGAAGCTCCACACGTCTCTTTGAAAAGTTAAGTCTTTAGAGTGGGAGTCTTGGGTTTAGGTTCGGTCTGTTATGATCTAGCTAGAATATTAGTTGTTTCGTATCGTCCTAATTTTCAGACGTGGGATTTCGCCCATAACATCCTTACACGAGCATCTATTAATACTTCATAATCATATCACGGGACGTCTTAAAATTTACGGATCCATTTGCATCGGGTAAAGGTGGTTGTGCGAAACCATTTACTCCACTTCTTCGGTACTGTTGAAGTTCATTAGCCAACAATTTTCTGAATTGATAATAAGTATTCACACGTGAAAATCAGAAAACGATTTACGCTTAAAAATTTAAAAGAGAGAGTTTGCTTCTATCTCCATCCCCCGCATCATCAAAATTAGTTACCACAAGCGATCGACCCGGGTCCGCCATAGTCAAATCCGGGGCCGTAAACAGCAACACTTCAGTCTCGGACCATCGAACCCGATCCATGAACAGCCAAACCATGGTCCGTGGAGGTGGGGTTAGGTCATCACCACCAGCCAGAACCTAGTCATCACGGATCCATGAACAGCCGAACCATGGTCCGTGGAGGTGGGGTTAGGTCGTCACCACCGGCCAGACCCTAGTCATCACGTTAAGAGGCGAATCGGAAAGATTTTTCCCCTTACCTAACGGTTTTCGTCACGTCAAAATCGACAGACAGTACCATGAGTCATTTTCCCCGCTCTGGGCGGAAGCCTTGAAAGTTGGGGAGAGCTGAATCAAGGTCAGGTCAAAGCCAAAATCACATTCAGGAATTCACGATCTCGACGCACTTTTCAGACCAAGAAATGGTCAAGTCACGTTCAGCAAAAAAAGACTAAGAAGATTCTCTCCTTTGGTCAGTTCTAAATTGGTCTAGACTACGATACACGCCATGCACACAAGCGAATCAAAGCAGGGTCGCCGTAAGGTTGATAATTAAAGATTGTTTTGCGTCGAGATCATGGTGGGTTTCGAGTAAATTAGTGTCTTCAGCTAATTCAAGGAAAAATTCAGTTCCACCTTGCCCTTTCGCGATCAACAGGGGCTATTTCTTCTCTGCCTTGGCTTTTTGGGGGGAGTCAAAGAAACATTATGGTACTTGAAAAACCCTGGTTTCGTTGAACCTATACCCATGCTTACTCCTCAGATGATCTCCTCCAGCAATCCCTTAAAAAATGGTTCAAAGTCTCTCTGACTAATATGAATGCCGGAATCACCAGTCCGGTCTATCCCTTCAAACTTTGACCGTGGTTTTACAGGGAAAATGCAGACGAATGATCGATAGGAGCATATTCTCAAAATCGAACGGGGAATTACGTTGATCAAATCGATGAGTTGTCATCTCTTGAAGCCCTTGTTTGATCTAATATTCAATGCAGCAGCATGCCTTTTATTGCTACGAATATTCAACAAAAGATCTTTGGTGCGTCAAAGAAGGCATCTTACCAGTAAAAGCAACCACCAAACATCACTAGCTATCAATATAATAATTATGCAATTAACCCACTGTTCTTTTCATATCATTTGGCGAAATGTTTCCATCTTTGGGGTAGAAGCCCTGTGATCTTGACCAGTTTGGAACATCGACGGTCAAATTCTATTCTTATTCCGTAAAATTCGGTGCGAGTGACTCCATAGCTTTTGCTGCAAAACATCAGAAGTTTCTTGATAGCGTATTATATAACGACTCAGCAGTTGACATTGGTCTGACTTTTAGAAAGTCCAAAGCGGAACCACACCTTGTCCATTTCATCAGTCAGACACGACACATGGCTACCATACCGAACATACCTGAACATTAAACATAGAAATTCGAGGTATCATCGTCCCATCTTCTCTGTTTATTTTTTTTCTGCAGAAAGTTCTTTCTTGGCCGCATATTGGAATATCCAATTGCTTCTTCTGGCAACTTGTTGATTCCCTTTTGTTTTTGGTAAGGTCAACCATATAATATAGCTCTCCTTCAAAACCTAAAAGTATCTGGCTTTTTTTTTTAATTGGTTCAGTAGCATAGAACTTGAAAAAATTTTCAAGTAGGTGGTATAATAAAAAATAGTTTCATTATATATATAATTGTATATATAGTCATAGTGAAGTAATACTCCAGATTCTCACAAAACAAAAGAATATCATTTTTTTTCAACACTCATTCCTTATTTTATTAGCTAATGATCTAGTGTTTAGATCTCTATGCTTATACCAATAGAAAACGAAATATTTAAATGATTTTTCACCAAATGACTATTCATTTATTGAATTTTCATGTAAATAGGGGCAAGAAAGTTCCATGAAAAAATGGTGGTTCAATTTGATGTTATATGAAGAAAAATTAGAATACAGGTTGGTCGAGCGGCCCAAGACTTGATTTGCAAGCTAAAGATCACGTGTTCAATTCCCTAATCTATCCTTGATCTCAGGAAACCTTGTTTATTCTACAAACGACGAACCTAGGTTCAACCATATTTTTGGTCTTGAGCTTCTCCTCTCACCCCTATCGAGACAATGGTGACCAGCTCATCCAATGGGCAGTTGGTGCATTGTTAGCACCTTAAACCTAACATTCGAGTAGAGGATAAGATATATTACAACCCCATTCAAGCCCTTTCACTTGTGAACCCTCTATAGGAAGATGGGCTTGAACACAAGACTCTCATTCACGAGGCCCAATTCCCCTATCCATGATGGGAACGGTGTTACATAGCTGGCCCAATTCCACTATCCATGATGGAAACAGTGTTTATAGCTGGCCCAAATCCATTATTAACAATGGCTCCATCAAGAATTGTTCGTGCATCTAATTCTACGTAGAAAAGATATCATCATGTGATCCACAAAAGCACATATTCCATGCTTCGCGTGGATTTCTAAGACAATCATATTGGTTGGGTGATGCAATCATGGGTCATTCGCGCATCAGAATTGCACATCCTTCATCAGATCAAAACCATCCATGCATAATCCAGGAAATTCACAAGGAATTCTTCTAGTTTAGGCTTTCTTTTTGGCTTTTTACATACGTTAAATTAAGTACTATGGTTTCCTCCATCTAGTTTTATTCCAATGGTTCGAATCATCTTCCACTTCCATTATAATTCAGTGTAAAAATCGTGAGAAATTAAGCACAAAGGGATTGAACTGTAATAATAAAGGAAAATGGCATAAATGGTCTTTGAACTTTGGTTCAATATGTAATCTTGTCCCAAAACTTTTAATTTGTTCAATATGATTTCTAAACTAAATATTTAATGACACAAACGGGAAGACTACATAGGATATTTACCAATAATTCATGATCTCATTAAATAAATTAAAAGTTCATAGATAATGTTGCACATTACGCCAAATTACAAGACAACATTGAATAAAGTAAAAGTTTAGGGACGACTTTACTTATTAAATCAAAGTTTATGAATTATTCGTATTATCTTTCTTAATTGAAAACACATAGTGATGAAGTAGCATTGAAACCAAAAAGTGCCCTTAGGCTTTGTTGCTAGCTTCTATTCTTCTAGATACCACTCTGATGTCGAAGAAATCATTGCCACAGAAGTACAAACTAGGAAATATAGATGGACGGAGATGTCATTGAAAGGGCTAACATCGTCCAAAAATCTTAAATCTATCACATTTTTGTCAATTGAATCCTAAACCTTTTTCAATTTTCACCAATTAAGTTCATCTTATCAATTTTAACCAAAAATCATTGACTTGGAAGTTGGCGGTGCCATGTAGGACTATCGGCGCTAACATGAACAAAATTTAATATTTTTTTAATATTTCATTATTTTATTCTCTTTTTTTTCTTTCTTTCTTTTCTTTTTTGCTTCTTCTTCTTCCTTTTGTTGATGGTTGGCTATTGAAGGTCAAACACCGGCCATGCTAGGCCGACTAGCCTCACCAGCCACAAGCGAGTCATGGTCGGGCAAGCACCAACAAGGGGAGGCCTCACCTAGGCAAGGCCTAGTGAGGCCGATCTTGTTTAGGCTAAGTAAGGACAGCCTTCACCCAGGCTAAGGCGGCCTCACCAAGGTTCACTTGGGTTCAGGCAACACCTAGCGAGGCCACCTTGGCCTAGGCGAGGGCCGGCCTCACCAGATCTAGTAATGGAGCCCTCGCCAAGACTCACCCACCTGGGCAAGGCCTAACAAGGGTCAGCCTCACCCAAGCCAAATTGGGCAAGGCCACCCTAGCTTAGGTGAGGGCCAATCTCGTGAGATCTAGCTTGGCCGAGGCTAACCTTCACTAGGTCTCGCTCAGCTGCGCATCGCCTATGGCGAGCAAGGCTAGTCGGCCCAACATGGCCGATAGCTAGCCAACCGAAAAAGGAAGAAGAAGAAAAAATTAAAAATTAAAAATTAAAGAGGAAAAAATTTTAAAAAAATCAAAAAATATTAAAATTTTATTAAAATTTATCAACATCAGAGCTGGCAGTCCTACTTGACATCATCAACTTCCATGTTAGCAATTTCCGACTAAAATTGGTTGAATGGACTCAACTGGTAAGAAGTGAAAAAATTTAGGATTTAATTGACAAAATTAAAAGGTTTATAATTGAATTGGCAAAAATATAATAAATTTAAGACTTTTTAGATAATTTTCCCCTTATAAGGAGTTTGCATGTCAAAAGAAAACAGGGGGGAAATTTCATTAGAACTTAGTGGCTCTGATATTATACATAACAATGCTTACATTTAGGAATATGTTATTTCGGTTCTTATTTTATTTACAAGAAAGAGTTTATACTATATATAGCTTAGAAGGATACAATGGAAAAATTTTCAATCAATCCTAAAATTATTGTACAGTGGTCAATTCAATTATAAAATTTTTAATTTTATTAATTTAATCCTAAACATGTGTAAAATTTCAATTAGTACCTCCAATCAATTTTCGTCAGAAATGGCTAACTTATGGCGATCTACTTATCATCAGCCACATGCCACGTCAATGATTTCTAGCAAAATTGACTGAAAAGACTATATTGAAATTCCACACAAAAATTTAAGATTAAATTGTCAAAATCGAACTGGGTAATTTTCTAAGGAGACAATTGATGAAAAGCGGTATACAAAATAATATTGCTGAATCTCATCAAGCTAATTACACTAACTAACACATCTAATTAACAGGGTTATTTATCACTGCCTGGAGACTTTTTGGCAAAAAGTAAAAGAAAAATGCAAGATGATTTGCCCAGTGATTTTTTTACGGATAAATTCAACTGGGGAGATGAGACAGGCCGATTGCTTATGATTTTCTGGAGAGTTCGAACAAATATACATCCAACAGGTGGGCCCAAGACGATAATCCATGCGGTGCCCGAGAAGATGGTTATGAGTCCCATGATACCAATTCAACAAGCTTGTTCCGAGCACAACGCTTCGACCAAATGGAGTTCTCGTTTGTAGTCGCTTTGGACATCAAAATCCATTGTTTACGCATGTGTTAGGACGCTTTTCTATTTCTTGTCATTTTTCCGTATTATTTTTTTGTTTATTTTTCCAGATTATTTACTACTTAAGGTTATTTTTTGGAATTTTACGCTACCTAGGGTTAACAATGTATTTGTTTCATCATTTCGATGTATCATACAACTTTCGTAATACTTTACAATATACATGAAAAGAGAATTCTTTTGGTTGTGCTTGTGGGCTCATTCGTTTGAATGGGTATTTGTGGATTGTCAAATTCATGTTCATCTATATCTTTGCTATCGATATCAAAATACAGTAATGTTCTTATCAATAATTTTTATATCTGCTAACTTTTTAGAATTTTATCATCACCAAAAAAATGATCATTTTTCTTAAGGGAGCGGTAGAATCACCAAATTCTAGATAACAAGCAGTTTATGCTTGACAAGAAAACATAGTGTTCATGCTATATGAACGAGAGATTATTAGGATAAAATTCCTGCAACGACACACCCATGTACATGTGTGAATTAACCCTAAAACATCCGAAGAAAGTGATACCAACATACTATACTAGCAATAATCATAGGAATAGTGTACTAAATAAGAGATTATTTCTTTTACAATGTTATTATTATCATCATACATAAACAGAACTAAACGAAACTTTAGCTAATACTAGTTGTACTGCCTCGGTCCCTTAAAAACTATGTGGTCATACTATCAAACCACTATATATTATCTTATTTACAAAGAATCAACTAAATCAATAAATTTGATTCAGGAAATAAATTAAATCAAGGCATGGAGAGAGATGGGTCTCTCCAATGTACCTCTTTAAACCCCCTCCATTTGGTTCTACACGCAATATTTATAATGCACAATGCGCTAACCATCATATGCCTTTTTGAGCTAGTGATATGGACACAATTTTGTGTTTGGCTCTAATTAGGGCTTCTCTTCTTCTGCCTCCAACAATTTTTGTACCACTGCATCCGATGCATCTCTCACTAGCTTAGACCAGTCCCTGTTCCACCATGTAGAAACAATATCAGGAACGATGGAATATAATACTTAAGCTATATATACTAATTTGCACTTGCACTGACTAAGAAAATATATGAGGCATTTTACTGTGTTTTAAGCAATTCGTACTTTTTTAGTAATGGTGCTTCAATACACAGCTATTTTGTCTTCTGCTCTCTAGTTTAATCTTTCGGGTTGATTTTTTAGACTATGAATACCCTCTTTTCTTTTCTTATTCTGCGTATATCCACTGCTTTTCATGATAATATGACTTCTTGTCATCATTCGCAACAAGTCATGCTACAATTCGTAGTAGAAGATTAGAACAAAGGAGAGTTAAAGCATACCCTTTTGATGAACAGAAACTGAGACCGTCAGTGTTCTTGGCTTCCTCAAGGGCAAGCCTGTATCTTTGCAAATCCCTGGCCGAATGCGTCACATCGTCCGCGACGTGAAGCTGAGATGGTTTCACATCGCAAAAAATGGGTATCACCTTCTTCTTCGTCTCCGTCAACAAAGCGAGCTCGTGGAGACAGAACCACGATTCGCAGTAACGAGGCGAGAACACCGCCACCCCAACTTTGCAACCATATATGGCCGCATTGATCTCATCAAACAGCTTATCTCCGGGCTTCATGCTCTTCCTATCCAAGAAAGGACGAAGGTCGAGCAAAGTCAGGGAATCGTACAACAAGCTGGCGATGTTCCGTTTGGTCTCGGCACCACGGTGGTTTATGAACACGTTGCACGGCGGTCTTGGGGTTTGAATAATTTGGCTGTTGTGTCCAAGAATGTGGCCGTGATGAATTACGCTTTTCGCTACGGCTGCTGACAAGCGCTGCATGGCTTTTTCAAGAAGCCAAAGTCAGTAACAAAAGGTATTTTTTAAAGTACTTTACGATCTTATTGTGCTATAGGGCGCAATACACACGCATAGGGTGGGTTCATATATAGAGAGAGATAGAGAGAGAAAGAGTTGGAGAGATAATTAGGCAGAAAATGGTTTGATGTTCAAAAGAGGAGAATTATTCAACAGATTTTCGTCGGACCGACCGACCATTTCCCCGAAGAGAAATTACTTAGCATTTGATGAGGAAGTTTTGTCTTAACCTTCAGGCACGTCCGCATCTTGGCCATTAAGAAATCGAATAGATCCGTATGTTGTTGCTACACCTATCGCTCTCATGGTTTTCAAACACGCTGTTGTCTTGACTGATGAACTTCATGGTCTTTCAATTTGTACTTTCATTCAGGAGGCCTGATCAAACGTCGATTTCTCGCAATCTCTCGGGGCCCTTGTCTCGTAGGAAATAGCAGATTTTGAAGGGATAATACATGAATAAATTGATTAGTGTTGCTCTATCTATTATTCCGTTGTTATTTTGTTTCCCTTGAAGTTCGTTGAATAGACGCCAGCCCTCAAAGAAGGCTCCCCAGAGAAGACCAAACTCGAGATATAGACAAATGCGAAAATCAAATAGTCCTTGTGCTATCGATCAAATAATTTTTACAGTTTAGAGAGGAAAACAAACTAAACCGATGCATGACTTAGAGATAAAAGCCGACGGCAAAAGCTCAAAACACACTTGCAAGAGCAAGACTTTGGCAAAATAAAGCAAACTGAACAAAAACATGAAAAGATAAATAAATAAAGTAAAATCTTGTGATTTGTTTAGTGTGAACGTGCGTTAGTCCTAAGCTTGCTTCCATACTTCTTTTGAATCCTTGCCCACCACAGCACAGGTGGTTTCCAAATTTCTCATTGGTTGTTGAACTAGTTTGGTCATTTTGCTCCTTGATCTTCAGAATTGGCGACGGCATGTTTCCGCGGCTATCGAATCGGTTTCTTGGAGGTTTTTACATGTCCATTTTGTGGTGCCCTTTAAGGTTACTCTGCAACTAACTCTATTTTTTTTTTTTTTTTTGAAAAGTTGTCTACTCATGTCCAATTCGCTGACGCTATTATTACCGTGATCTGGCATTAGCCAACCTCCTTTGAGATTTTAAGGATTTTCACAGCTTCCTCCTATTTTCGAATCCCCTTCATTAGAGTCTGGCATTGCTCATTACCAATCTCTCAATTTCCATCTGCTAAATGCCAAACATCTTTCTCATGCCGGTCGTGCCAAATTTGTTGGGAATTTATAGTCGGGAATTGAAAAAATAGGATTAAACTTTGAGACATGATAACACACTTTTTAAAGAATTATTTACTCCACAATGTTGTTAATGGTCACTGACAATAACCCTCCATGATACAAGAAAGTCTCAAATAAGAATATTAGCTAGCAATTCTAGTATATCTCCAAAAACTCTGGAAAAGAAATAATTGGAAAGAAGGCTATGTTTTTGGAAAGTAAATTCGACAAGACTTGATGAACATTGATACAAAAAACGGACGTACTTATCTCAGTCTTTTTGAACAGAAGCAATCCTTCGAAAAAAGTTGCAAAGTGAATAGATAGATTCTCGAAAGATATGTTGAAAAGACATATTGGAAATTCGGAATAAAAATAATAAAATAATTAACTTATTTTGTTTTTTAATCTGAATTTCACAATTTCTGAAAAATACCAATTTGACAAACACAACTTTTCAAAGATTGCGACATGCCTAATAAAAATTAGCAAAAATAACCACATGAATAATAATAATAATAATAATAATAATAATAATAATAATAATAATAATAATAATAATAATAATAATAACGAATTTATTCGTGTACCTACATGCAAGTATTATGAGATCTAGCCATAACCCATTTCTTCATCTGAACAAGTTAGGAGACATCCACACATATATAATGCCATGCCCCATGTACTTCTAACTTTTCTATGTTAGACAAGGAAAAAAACACTATTTTGTTTGTTTTACAAACAAATAACCAAAAACATTTTGGTGCCAATACATGTTCCCAACATTTAGTTATGTCTTACTATATATAATAAAAAAAAATGCTCCGGGCGTTTTGAACAACTGCTCTCCCACTTGAGGTGACAATTTATCGGATCAACTAATTCATGCATATTGATGGATGTCTTTCAAATCAACATTTCAGTTTACTTGTGCTATGCACAGCAACATTAAGTTGAAAAAGTTTGGTAAATCAAATAAATTATGAGTGAATGTCACTGCAATGTTTCCAATCCATTTGTCATTTGTTAAAAAAAGGACCGTCGACTTAATTTTCTCAAATTGAAGAATAGTCGTTAACATTTTGGTTATAATTCAGAGGCGTGAATGTGGAAACCCGGCTATCAATCGAGCTACAGAATACCTAGAAAACCTCATGAGCTGATTAAGGCCAGATCTTTAATTTATACCAGCGATCCTAATCCAGAGCAGTTTGAAGATAATTTGTAAACATTCAAACAAATAACGTCCAGTTTCTAAGTTGGAAAGGCCCAACATCCCAACCAACCATGCCAACTCCGAAGGATCAAATGGTCTGTCAGCATAGGAGGCACGGTCCATTTAGCGTGCCTCAGATACCTCAAATAGTGTGAGAAAAATAAAAATATATATATATATGCAGATTATGGCTTCTAAGTAGATCCACGGACAGGAAAGTTCTCGTTGTCATTTTATCAAATTTCGTCACCCAGGACATCATACACCTCCCAACACTTCCTCCCTTCCAATTGCGAGTTTCTCAATCTCTCGGTCTTATGGTAGGGACCTGCAATACCTTTCCTTGAAGCTGCACAGCTTCGAGAATTTCTACTTCGTATGAAACTAGGACTAGGTTAGGGTTTTGGAGGTTGGTTTTGTTCCAGTTCGCTACTTCAAGTTCAAACATGAAGTTTCTTCTTAGGCTGAAATTAAAGCTCAAGAGCTTGGACAATTGAAAATTTCTTCCTCTTCAGAGACTGTCCTCAACCACCCTTCAAAGAGCGCAGAAGGTAGACGTGGATATCCTCTAGGATTCAATGGACCTTCTAAATTATTCGTGAATAGCAAGAAATAGTGGGCAAAAATATCAATGAGACCCCTGAGAGAAAGAGAGAGAATAGACTGACCGAAAGCTAGAAATGTCAGGCAAAAATAAAAATTTGGTAAAAGGAAACCTTGGACTGAGGCTGGTACCTATTTGGTACACAAGGGGTGCAATCCACAACTTACACTTGGTTCGACCGAAGTTGATACTAGGAGTGAGCATAGTTTCAGAGTAAAAAATAGAATCTGAGAACTAGATCAATGGAAACTTGTAGGTTTCAGGTTTCAAGTTATGCTAGGTAGATTCTGGGTTCCAAAAAAAATGAGGAACCTATTTTGAGGGGTGGGTTCCTAGATTCTTAGTTGGAGAAATATGGAACCTGTAACCTGTAATCTCGTGACCTAGAATCTAGAATAAGTTTTAATATTTTTCTTGATTCATGTCTTTGGGTGATCTTATGATATTCTATGCCATTCAATGATGCATATACAATATGGAAATATTAATCCGAGCCTCCATTTTATGACTAAGACTATTTTTTTTTTTTAATGTTCATATTTTCCATACGTTTCTATGGTCAGTGAGTTGTAGCAAATGTTTTAATTCACTATAATCATTCAATCAATAATATAGGTGAAACCTAAATAAATTCCGCAACCTACTCTAAAACATGTAACAGGGTCATTTACAGGTTCTAGGGTATCTAAGGTAGATTTTAGATTCCAAAAAATGAAAAATATGTTCCAAAGAATAGGTTCTAGATTTTAGATGAAACCTATACGGAACTTGAAACCGTTCACCTCTAATTCATATGTGTGAAACCGACACTTATACTTATTGTCATCAAACTAATAAGTGAAACCATTGATATAGTGAATGCGAGAGCTTCTCAATTTCCGGGAGATAGTAAAAATAAGGAAACAAGCTTTCTGTAATATTTTTGTACAGCTGGAAATCACACCAAACAGCTTAGGACAACAAAAATTCCACTTTTGGAATTGCTTTAACCTAACTTAAATAACTAATAGATAGCTGAAACGACATTTAAATAGAAATTAGTGCGGTTTTGATTGTCTTTTATGACTCAATTAAAAGCATTAAATGTAGAAATAAGAAAAATATCCAAAGAAAGAGTAGACATGGAAGGATTGGAAAGCAATCCAAGGTTAAACTGAGAATGAAAAGGCAAATAAAGCCTAAATATCCTTTTACTAATAGATATTGGGAGTTCAAACACTGAAAAGGTAGCTGTAGCCTACACTTTCTGGTGATATTAGACATATATGGGTATAGAAAGTCGATATTTCTTGCTTAGAAATCAAATAATCATTTCAATAAGCTTTTTACTAAGCTGTCCTTGTTGATTGATTCTTCATATCCTCATGAAATTTTTTAGGAAAAATTACCAAAAAATTCTTAAATCTTATGTATGAATTTTAGTTTAGTTTTAAACGTTTCAATTTGATCCAAAATCTTTTGACGATTTACCAATTTAGTCATTACAGCTAATTTTGGCGAAAGATTGTTAATGTAAATATGGTCGACACTAATATGGACAATTATTTTCTTTCTTAATTTTTCTTATTTTTTTAAATTGTTGACTATGGCCAATTGTTGGCTATGGTCAAGGGCCAGCACCAGAGGAGGAAAAAGGGAAAAAAATAAAATAAAAAATTCAAAAAATTATAAAAGTTCAAAAAAAGTTGTAAAAATTGTAATAAAAAAATTTATTCACATCAGCGTTTAACTATGTCATATAAGATGATCGACGTCTACATCAATAAATTCTAGTCAAAATTAGCTAAAATGGCTACATTGGTAAATTGTTAAAGATTTAAAACTAACTTGACATCTGTATAATAAAATTAGGAATTTTTTTTTGGGTTAATTTTTTCCAAATTTTTGTCATACTATCAGTGTAAAGTTTAGGCAAGTTCTGTGATACCTCATCGTGCGAGTGGTATCCTTTTACCGCAATTTCCTTTCTGTCCGAAGCGGAAGAAACAAAAGAAAATCAATGAATTCAAGTCCTCTGTACCCACTGTGTCCGAGGCTTTAAAACCGAAAGAATTGACTAGCAAGCCTGACATGTTACGACCAAGGAGTGCTCCCTCGGTTATATTTACTAAAATCAATCTAAACCATTAAAATAAACCGATTCCATGACGTGTCTTGTAAGATTTGACGATTCAGATTCATTTAGTACATGTCACAATCAGCACTTTCTTGACTAATGTTCCTTAGAAGCTAACCATTTGGGAATTGAGCCCCAATCTCAAAAGTCGTCAAATACAAATGTCATATCGAGGAAATCCCATGAGAAAACTCGATACCTTTAATGGGAGGGAGATTAGTGAAAGAACTTAAGTTTAATCTCATTAATATATTTAAAGCTTTTAACAAAAATATATTGAATAAATAGATTTGACATCAAAACTGTTACGAATATCATTAAAACTAGATATGGAGTACTTATTTATTTAAACTCCTAAATTTAAAATTAGATAGGAGAAAAAAGCTCATATATTTGTGATTGGGAGAGCAAAACTCTAAGATCTAAAATTAGACTAGGAAAGTAAGGAAATAAGTGGAAATAAAAAGGAAAGCAACTAGAAACGAAGGGAAAAGATCTAGGTCAAATCCCTCCCCTTCAAAAGTTGAAGAGACAAAGAAAGGCTGAAACTCAAATGAGGAGAGGGAGGGAGGGAGGGAGAGAGAGACTTAGTGTCAACATTAAAGTTGGGTTGTCAAAATTCCGAGAATTTTAGATTTGGAAAAAAAAAAAGTCAAAACCTATGAGCCGCAAGATTTATATTAAAAAATAAGTAATAGTCAATGCCCTTAAGCTAAAAAATCGTGAGCCCATTATAAATATCGTTTCATCTCCCGTGTATTACTCAAATTGGGGATTTGTTATACTAAAGCCCTTACATGCGCACCTTAACACGTTGACTATGGAAGATTTTGAAAACTTGGGGAGCTTCTTACACCCGTAAAGAAAATCGAAATACAGAGAAACTTGATGGCGGTGGCGGGTGATAGCCAACGCGGCTGGGTGGCGACTTGGATGGCAGGAGAGAGATTAGAGTTGGGTTGAGAGTATTAAGATTTGCGGTGATGCCAAAGTTCGATTTTTTATTTTTTTTTTTATTTCGCTCTTTGTTATAGGAGTGCTAATCTTGACTTTTCAAAAATGCATTTTAATACTTGTGTTTCAAAAATACATGATACCAAGTAGCGAATTAATAAGTGATAGAAGAGGATTTCCGGGATCTTTTTTTCTAGAATTTTTATAGAGAAACTCATTCATGTATCCAGTAGAAATGTAGTTAATCTATTAGTTTTAACATCTCTGGCGTTATTCTTGTCCTTTGAGACGTCTTGGGCTTCCCTGCAAAGTCAAATCCAAATATCATCTTGTTTAACGTTCCTCCAGTATTGGGGACTATTTGCACAATGGGCCAATCGAAGCCCGTCGTAGAAAGGCCTCCACTTAGTTCGCTGAAATATTGCGAAAATCAGGCCTGCTAGGCATAAGCTATGGATGAAGGGAATAATTTCTTATACGGCACGATAACATGACTCAAACGTAATATAAAATTAGGAATTGAAACTAAATACGTTCAGGTCAATTTCATATGAACCCACGACACACAATTAATGATCTTGTCATGTGCCCATGTAACTCGGTTTAAATTAACAAGTTAGTGTCGACACGATTTGTGTATAAACCCTTTAGACACAATTAACTTATTTCGTTAACTATGAACGTGTTTTTAGTTTGATTTGATGATATTTAATATTGCAATATGTAAGTATGTTTTGTCAAAAAATTGAGAATATTTTTCATGTCAAGTTTGTGTTGGTGGGTTGATTTTGTGTTGACAAGCTAACTCGTGTCATGGTGGATCATGCAATCGTGTTTGTTGGCCAACTCATTATTTAATCATGTTACGTTGATCATCATGTTGTGTCAATTTATTAACTTTCAAGTTGTATCCGTGTCAAATAGATCCATATGTTTAACTGATTGCGCAATGTTTGGGTTGATCTATTTTGTAGTATACCCTTATATCGAGATGACATGAACACGATCTATTAACACGAATTGTCACCCTTGCATGTACATGCACCCATTGTTCCTTCATTGTACCAGATAATATTGGATACCTATTTTTGTATAGAGACTCTGTAAAGATTGATTTACAAAACTATTTGAATTATCTATTTTGTGCCTTTTGAACTAAATAATTTGAATCCAAATCTCTCCGTAGCATGCATCAAAGATATTCGATAAATGCGAAATTTAAGAATGTTATAGAATAGTCCTCAATTGCCTAATCCATAACGTAGAAAGTCCAGTCGAAACTAAATTTAAAACGAGCAAATCCAATCTAATTAAATTCTGAAAGGGTTCACACTTTACGTATATATTAGAGGGAGAATACACTTCAAACACAAAAAGGAGAAATTACACAAACTTCTCCCAAAACTTTGGGGGTATTACATGTCTACGCCTAAACTTTCAATTATTTGCACGTTAAACCTAAACAGTCATTTTATTACAGTCGTTACCTTTTTTTTGTTTGTCATATTTTGCATTAATTTGTGCAAGCACGTGAATTTTAATGGGTAAATATGCATTTCTGATTTTTTTTCCCATAGACATCTCTCTTTTACACTTTTTTTTTGTTGGTAAAGAGTCTCTTTTACACTTTTACACTTGATTTCTATAAAAACTAAAAAAATTAAGAAAATGGAGAATAATAAACTAGATAACATATAAATAATTAAGATTTCTTTAAAAAAGGAAACACAGTTAAGTAAAAAGGAGAAAAGCCTCAACAACAAAAGATTAAATTACAAAAAGTGGATACTCATTAGGTACTCTTAATTGATTAATTAATGCAAAAATATGATTGATCAATAAAAAATTTTAAAAAAATACCCTAGCTTCCAATTAATCATTTCCTTTTATGATTTAATAGAATTATTTTCTTTTATACATTTTTTAAAACATTTTTAATCAATCACTTAGACATTAATGTGCCCTTTTAATATACATAATGGATTGACCAATATTTTTAATTTGACCTTTATATTACTGAGGCGTTTTCCTTTTGTTTATTTTTTATTTATTTTCTTAAAATATCTTATTTAGTTCTATTAAAGTGATTATATTTATCAAATTTTAACAATTTTTTATTGTTTAAGATTATTTTTTACATTTATTTCCTTTATTATTAGTATTTTAATTTATTTATTTTTCTCTCATTTTCTATCTTTTCCATTTTCACAGCAATTAAGGGTAAAAGAGAAATTTCTTTAAAAAAAAAAAAAAAGATGAAAAATATACATTTGCCCCAAAAAAAATTCACATGTAATGCACATGCTAACAGTGACAACTATAATAAGATAAAAATTTAAGTGGGGTATTACCAATCAAAAGTTCATGAAGGCTGTACTATCCCTAAAGTTCGTGGGATTTTTGTATAAAGGGAAAAGGTCACAAAAATTTCAAATTATACCCATTGCGATATATTTACCCTAAATCTTACTTTGCCAATTGCTACATATTTATCTTAAAAATTTTCCTGTGACATAAAATCCCTTAAATAAAGTACTCATATGACATATTTACTCTTCATCAAAGTTCCATTTGATATTTTTCAATCACAATGAGTGTCATATCAATATTGTTTACTTTTTAGCATCTATGTAGGTAGATTTTTAATGTATCATACAGGTATAAGTTTGGGATTTTTAGTGCCACATAAAAAGGAAGTTTAGGGAAAATGTATCATAGTAAGTATAATTTATGATTTTTTGTGGCTTTTACCTTTGTATAAAGTATTCTATGTTTAATTGCCTTAAATCAAATGACTTTCTAAGGTGGACTTTTTTTTTTTGTCATTAAAAGATTATTTTTTATTGAACCCAAGGACCGCCTAAGACGCCATACAACATTGAGAAAACATTGGCTGAATTTAATACTCCACGTAGGACATACAGAAAACCACTCAGCGATCCACATATGTCGATCAGGCCCACATCGAGGGCTATTCAAAATTTACTACAGCTACACACCACACTCTCTCTCTCTCTCTCTCTCTCTCTCTCTCTCCCTTCGTGAAGTGCCTCTCTGCTTGTGAATGACGATGCCGACGGCTCTACCATCGCCTCCCCGAGCCCTCCGTCCGCGGCTCCTCTCTCCCCCCTCCCCCTCCCGAACAGTTCTTTGCTCGTGAAAAATTTGATTTACGTAATAAATTTTAAACCCTTTTTAGTATATTCATCTCGGATCCCTTCATAGAGTTTAAACTCAACCAATATTTTCTCATACAACACTAGCTTTAAAAGATCATCAGTCAAAGGCTACTTCTCTTTTTATTTATTTTCACAGCAATTGAGGGTAAAAGAGAGGGGCTCTATAGCTTAGCTGTAAAGTACACAGTATCCGAAGTTTTTCGATAACATATGATATATGATGACTCAACAGACGACACTGTTCTTTATCTTTAAGAAAGCCCAAGCTTTAGCATACCTTGTCACTTTGATAAGAAATGCCACGTGGCCACCAAACCAAACAACGCCATATAATAAACATTGACATTTGACGTCCCTCTCTTTCTTTTGGGCACATATTCGAAATGTTATATTTGGTAACTTATTAATGTCCCTTTTTTTTTTATGTCATTCATATAATATAGTTCTATCTCAAAACTCAAAAGTAGCATGTTCGGCTATATACAACCGTATGCTAGCACATACCAAGTTAGTGGTTGGCTAAGTGATCCGAAATATGATTTGCATGCAAGATGTCACATGATCAATTCCAATCCATCGGCAATCTCGGGAAATGTGGTTAGTCTGCAATTAACAGGCTTGGTTTTATATGTATTAGCGATCCTAGGCTTCCCCCACTCACAACTGATGAGGTAATGATGACAAGCTCATTCAATGAACAGTTGGTGTTTCTTTGGCACTGTAATCGAAATTTCAATAGTGGATGGCGTAGCTTTCAATCCCATCCAAACCCTTTTATTTGTGAACCTTCTACGGGAACATGGACTTGATCAAACTAGGCTTTCATTCACAAGGACTAATCATTTAGATGGAAACAGTGCGATATAGCTGGCCCAGATTCATTATCAAACAATGGCTCTATTGTTCATGCATCTAAGTAGAAAAGATATGACCATGTGACTCGCAAAAAGCATATATTCCATGCTTCGTGCCGCAGCGAGACTACCATCAGAAAGCCGGTTTTTAATTATTAAATACAATTGTATTAACTGGAAGTTGCAATAATGTGATCTCATGGATCTTTCAAGTACCAGACTAGGATCATATGTTTGATCCGATCAAAGACAGACCATCTATGCTACCACTTGGAAATTTGTACAAAATTCTTTCTTTCTTTCTTTCTTTCTCTTTCATTTTGCCTTTTTCTTTTGTCTTTTCATATCAGATGGAATTAATGACTATGGTTTGCTCCGTCCATTTTGATTGAACTGGTTCGAATCTTCTCCACTTCCATTAAAATTCACAAGGTCAAAATTGTGAGAAATCAAGCACGAGGGGACTGGAGCGCAACTAAGAACACATAGTGACAAGAATAGTAGTGAGACAAAAAAGTGACCTTTGGCTTTGTTGCTAGCTTCTAGATGCCCCCCTCTTGCAGCAAATTACCACAGAAGTACGCAGTAGGAACTTTACAAGGATGGAGATGTCATTGAAAGGAGTTTGCATTTCCAAAGAAAACACGGGGAAATTTGAAGGTTTCATCAGAAGTTAGTTGCTTTGATACTATTCTTGACAATGCTTACACGACGGACTATGTTTGTCTGTTCTTTTTTTCTTTTTTTTTTTTTCTTTTTTTTCCTTTACAAGAGCCAAAGAGAGTTTATAGTGTATTCAGCTTACAAGGATACATGGACCCGAAAAATTAAATGAAGTAATCTTGCTGAATATTATTGAGCTAAATGTATGTTATAAACTTAATGAACAGGCTGCATGGAGATTTTCTGGTAAGAAGTAAAGGAAGACTGCTAGAATACCTGACCGATAATTTTTTTATGGATGATTTCAACTGGAGAGACGATGCACAAGTGATTGCTGATGACTTTCCAGAGAGTTCAACAAACGTGGATCCAGCAGGTGAGCTCGAGCACCAGTCTGCATAGTGTGCAAGAAAACAGCTACAACTTTTGATCCAAACAGAGTTACGAGAACCATAATACCAATCCAGAAAGCTCGTTCCGAGCGCTTTACTTTGATCAAATGGGTTTCCCTGTAGCCTTTCATATATTAGCAGCTTTGGTTAAAACTCGAGCAGTTTCTTGAAAATCATAGTTTAGGCGTGTCACAGAGTATTGTTTCTATTTTTTTTATCATTTTTCTCTGTTATTTTGGTTTATTGTTTATTTTCTCATATTGTTTACTGCTGAAAGTTATTTTCAGGTTACTGACCAAAAAAACGAGGTTATTTTCAGGGTTTTCGATGTCACCTAGGACTAGCACTGTACTTATTTGATCTTTTCGATGAATCATGCAGCTTCCAATATATTTTACAGAACAAAGAGTTTTCTCTTTTTGTTGAATCTCTCTTTGATTGATCAATGTGTGATATTTTGAATCCTCATTACTAATGGAATCGAAATGATCTCTGGATTGATAAGAAGATCCTTTCAATTGGCTAGAATCCGTTACTTGAACGAAACTAGAACTTGTAGAATCATATGCTAGATGCAGAGGCGCATAATAGATCGATATGAACATCATGAGCTGTCCCGCAACAAAACCCGTTGTTGCTGATACCTTCTTCTCGGTTCCTTCTTCTCCTTCTTCCAAAACCCGAGCTCGGGTTGCCTGAGTGCATGTTTGCAGATCGTGGAGTTCATGTTGTTTATCTATTTCTTTGCAATGTTACCAACACATGGGAATTTTTTTTTTACTAATATTTTCGAACTCTTTCATAAATCTGCTAACACAGAATACAAGCGGTTTAGGTTTAATAAGAAAGCATCTTGTTCAGGCTCTATGAACAATAGATTATGAGGATAAAATTCATGCACGTGCGCACCCGTTTGCACGTGTGATATAACCCTCTTTCACAAGAGGAGATAATAAGCAAAAATCCTGGATATAACGTTCTAAGGAAGGGATACAAGAAAGTTTCGAATGATCTCCGTTTTATTGATTTTGCATTACGGTCGGAGAAACATGAAGGAAATAATCATTTGAATAGTGTACTAAAAAAGAGGTTTATTCTTTAGACTAAAGATGGTACAATTTTATTATCATCAGAGATTAAGAAAATTATACTAAACTTAGGCCGATACTAATTACAATGCCGATGGTCCCTTAGACAATGTAACTAGAATACTAAACCACTAATATTATTTGTTACAAAGAATAAAAAAAATCAATAAATTTGATTTAATGTAACAAAGCAAATTAAAGTGTGGAGATTGATGGGGGGGATCTCCAATCTCTTTCTGGATCTCCCCCAGGCACAAACCATTAAATGCATTTTATTCAGTGCTTTGTGCACATTTTGGCTCTAATTAGGCTTCTCTTCTTCGGCCTCCAGCAAGTTGCGTATCACTGCGTCGGATGCGTCTCTTACCAGCTTCGACCAGTCCCTGTTCCAACATGTAGAAACATTATATGAGGCATTATATTGTGTTTAGAATATTTCGTGATTTTTAGTAATGATGCTTTGGTGGACCTTTCATTAATCTTCTACTCGATAGCTTAATCTTTTGGATTGAAATTTAGGCCTTGAATATTCTCTTCTTCTTCTTCTTTTTTCTTATTTCGCATACATCCACTATTTTTCATGATAATATGATTTCTTGTGGTCATTCGTAACAGGTCGTGCTATAGTCCGTGGTGGAAAATTAGAGCAAAAGGGATTTAAGCATACCCTTGTGATGAATAGAAACTGAGACCCGCGGTGTTCTTGGCTTCCTCGACAGCATGCCTATATCTTGGCAAATTATTGGCCGAATGCTTCAGGTCGTCCCGGACATGAAGTTGAGACGGCTTCACGTCGCAAAAAATGGGTACCACCCTCTTCTTCGTCTCCATCAGCAAAGCCAGCTCGTGGAGGCAGAACCGCGACTCGCAGTAATGCGGCGAGAATACCACAACCCCGACTTTGCAGCCATAAATGGCCGCGTCGATCTCATCGAACAGCTTATCTCCGGGCTTCATGCTCCTGTTGTCCAGGAAAGGGTGAACATCGAGCAGGCTCAGGAAGTTGTGCAGCAAGCCAGCGATGCTCCGCTTGGTCTCGGTGCCACGGTGGTTTATGAACACCTCGCATGGCGGCCTTAGGGTTTGGATTATTTGGCTGTTGCGTCCAAGAACGCGGCCGTGATGAATTACGTTCTTGGCTATGGCTGTTGATAATCCCTGCATCACTTTTTTTTTCCAAGAAGCTAAAGTAACGAAAGGTATTTTTAAGTAAAAGACGATTTGATTCTGCTATAGGGTGCGATATACACGACACAGGGTGTGTTCATTTATATATGAAGAGAGTTCGAGGGGGAGAAATGTCATGAATTTTTTATTAGACAGAGAATGGTTTGATATTCAAAGGAGGAACTTTTCAAAAGTCGTCGGACCGACTGACCGACCGTATCACGTAGGGAAGCAGCAAAGCATTTGTTCAGAAGAGGCGGGGAAAAGAGAGTGATAGAATGATTGATCGACACGTATTTAATTAGGAAGTGTTGTCTGGACCTTCAAACACGGTCGGATCGTGGCCCATAAAATTGTGTTACGACTACTCCCATCGCTATCATGGTTTTCGCTTTCAAATACGTTGTCGTCTTGGCTAATATTCTCTGCATGGTCATTTGAATTTGTGCTATTATTTGGCAGGCTCGATCAAACGTCAATTTCTTGTGATTCTTGGGGCCATTGTCTCATGGGAGATTGCACGCGATGGCCCAAGCAGTTAGACCAAACTAGGCATTCGAAGGCTAACCTGAATATCACCTAACCGTCGAAATGAAGAAGAAACCGCTCTAACACTCTCTTTGATTTGGCATAAATATAACTGGAGGAACATTCGTTGTGCTTTGAAGTTCGAACAACTGCTCTCATACCTGATGTGAGAATTTATTGAATCAACCAATTTATGCATATTGATGGGTGCCTTTCAAATCACCATTAAAGTTAACTTAATCTAATAAAGAGATGCACACGTCAAGTCATTAAATTGTATTAGTTTAGTAAATTACATAGATCATGAGAGAATTTCTTAAGTCAAAATATGATTGCTGACTTTTTTTTTTCTTGTCATCAAGGGCAAGAGCACGAAGACCCGACGAACACTGCTCAAGCGGTCAAACTCCATGAACCTGTTGAATCAGGACTTTTAGTCTATACAGTAGACCCAACTCAGAGCGGTTTGCAGACGATTAGTAGGAATTCGAACAAAACACGTCTACTTGTTTTTGAGCTAGAAATCTCCCAATGCTCCATCCAACTATAACAACCTTGAGGAGTCAAGTAGTCGTTAAAACGTAGGATGCAGTCCGTTAACCGCGCCTTACATTCCACATAGTAGTTTCTAAGTAGATCCATGGACAGGAAAATTCTGGTTTATCGCTGTATCAATTTCGTCACCCGAGACGTCATACAGCTACCATAACTTTCTTCCAATTTCCAGATTCTCAATTTCTCCGTCTTTTGTTAGGAAACCTGCAGTACCTTCCTTGACGCTGCACAGCTTCAAAGAATTCTCTCAGTCGGGTGGAACTTGGACTCCGTCAGAGTTTTGGTGGTCGGTGTTGTTCCTGTTCCTTCGCTACTATAAGCTCATACATGAATATCTTCTAGGGCTTAATTTGAAGTTCAACAGCTTGAACAATTGTAACTTTTCATTTACGATAGCTTGTAAAGTATTATTTTCGAGGATAATTTCTGCCTCTCAGAGAGCGTAGAAGTTAGAATGTGAATATCTCCATGATTCAATGGACGACCCGGTTTATTTAGGCATAGCAGGTACAATAGATATGGGAAGCTCGTGAGAGGAAGAGAGAAAATAGGTTAAGCGAAACTTAGAAATATCATGTGAAAATTACAAATTCAATAGAAGCAAAAGTTCCGGGCTTCGCATATATTTCGAGCATGGGGAGGGCACAATCCAACTTTACACTTGGTTCGTCCCAAATTCATACACAAGATCACAAAACTCATAAAGAAAACAAAAAACAGAGGGCTTCTCAAATAATGTGGGATGAGAAAGAGAAAAGGAAACAAGGTTTGAGAAATATTTTCCTACGACAGCAAGTCACACCAAACTGCCTCAGACCAATATTACACTCTTGAAATAGCTTTAACCAAATTTTGGGTGGTTTAGCTCAACTTTTCCGAGAGATTTTGAGCCTTGGGGAAGATATGATGTGTTTGGCAAACTTTTTTGTGATCTCTTTGGCCAAATGTTAGTTTTGGCAAAGCTGCTTTCAGCATTTGCGAAAGGCTATTTGTGAGGTTGAGTAACTTTTTTTCTTCAAAAACTATTCTCGCCAATTTTTTGTTTCTTTGGTTTGCCCCCATTGTTACTGTTCATCTTCTTTGCATGAGGGCGGCTAGCAAGGCTAAATTAGACTGCGAAGGGCCAACGAAAATTGCTTGAGGTCACATGACCTCCGCGAGGGTCATGCGACCCTAGCGTGGGCTACTTAGGGTCATGCAACCTCAGACGGCGGTGAATGGCAGCCTAAGCCCTTCGCTAGAGCAAGCAAAGAGTGAGTTTTTTTTTTTTTAATAACTAACTAAATAATTGTAGCCAAGTCCTTTGCAAGAAAAGTTTATCCAAATATTATTTAGCCAAAAGTTGCTTTACCAAGGACTTTTAAATTACAATTTACCAAACGCAATTGCATTTCATCAAACCCCATTTCCCCAAAGCTCATTTCTAAAGCTGAACTAAACACACTCGTGCATCCATGGATGAACTAATAGAAAGCCAAAATTGCATTTAAATATAAATTAGTATGGTTTTTATCATCTCTGATGACTCAATTAAAAGGATCGAACTACTTAATATTCAATATCAATAAAATGAATTAGTGTGTTGGTTCATTTTAAATATATGTGTTAATTCATTTTAAATATAAATAGTAACTCGATTATATTCATATAATTTGACCAGATTGTAGCTTTATTTAGATTTCCATAAAAAGCATGACAAAAAAAAGAAGGGAAATTGACACAAATAGTTCATGAACTTTGACCCAACATGCAATTTAGTCTCAACTTTTAATTTATTCAATATAGTCTTCGAACTTTAGCCCGATAGATAATGTGGTCCATGAATTTTTAATTTGTTCAATGTAGTCCCTGAATATTTGGTACATGTTCAATACAGTTCTTGAATTATATGAAAATGTTTAATATAGTCATTCCATAATTATTCAAGACCAATGACTACATTGAACATTTTCATATAGCTTAAGGGTTGTATTGAATATGTACAAAAAATTCATGACTACATTAAATAAATTAAAAGTTCAGGGACCACATAGAAAAAATTAAAAGTTTAAGGATCAAATTGCACATTTGGCCAACGTTTAGAGATTATTTGTGTCGCTATCCAAAAAAAAAAAAAAATGTTGAGTGGTATGAACTATTCATTATTAGATATTCATGATGAATAGCCCAAGAGTAAGAAGACGTGGTTGGATTGGAGAGCAATCCAAACTTAAACTTTTAAATGAAAAGGTAACTATAGTCTGCCGCTTTCTAGAAATATTAGGAGATGGAAAAGTCCATATTTCTTGATTAAAGATCAGATAATCATTTTAATAAGCTTTGACGGGGCCGTCCTTGTTGATCAATTCTTCACTTCCTTGAGTGGTATTCTTTCCCAACAATTTCTTATCTCTCCGACGCAGAAGAAACGAAAGAAAATCAACGATTTCAAGTCCGCCGTTCCCACGGTGTCCAACGCTTCAATCCGAAAGAATTGAATGGTATAGGTGTGACATGTTGATTTTGATTCTGGATATAGAGCTTCGCAAGTTACAACGGAGACTTCGTCTCGTTGGCGACGTGTACCCTAAATAAATCTTAACTTTAGGATTGATGACAAGTCTTGCCAAATTCGACAAGCTCAGATTCAATTAGTACAGTTAACACAATCAATGCTTCTAGACTAACATTCCACTAGAAGAGGTCCCAAGAGGGAACTCGTAATTTCATTGAGAGGGAGATTGCTAAAAGAAAGTTTAAGTATGAGCTCATTAACATATTTTTACTCAAAAATAAGAAAGTCTTAAGAGCCTATTTGTTTACAATCAAACAAACACTAAGGATCCGTTCGTTTCGCGGAAAATATCATGTTTCCGGAAAACATTTTCCGGAAGTCATTTTCCAGGAAATTGACTCTATTTTCCGATATTCGCCGAAACCTAAACTTTGAGTGGAAAATATTTTCCATTGTTCGTTAGCTAATTTAATTGTTTGAGAAAAAATATCAAAAATTGAATTTTAATATTTTTAATTGACCAAAAAATTACTTTTATTTGTTTATATTTTTTTAAAATGAATTTTTAATTATTTGTATTTTTAAAAAATCGATATTATTATTATTATTATTATTATTATTATTATTATTATTATTATTATTATTATTATTATTTTCTTTCTTTTTCTTTTTCTTTTTTCTTTTTCTTTTCCTTCCTCCTTCCTCCTTCTTCCTCCTTTTTCCTCCGCCGCCACCTCCTTCCTCCTCCTTCTTCCTCCTTCTTCCTCCGCCGCCGCCTCCTTCCTCCTCCTTCTTCCTCCTCCTTCCGCCGCCGCCACCTCCTTCTTGCCTGACGATGGCTGGCTTCCCGGCGGCCGACCAAGACTCGGTGGCGATCCGACGAGTCGAGGCTCGGCCGATCTCGCTTGAGCTCGCCGCGAGCTTCCCGGGCTTTGGCGAGCCGCGACCTCGGGCTCGCCTAGATCGAGCCCGAGCTTCGTCGCCAAATCGGCGAGCTCGGGCGAGGCCGAGCCCCGCCCGGCTCGTCGGATCTAGCAAGCCACGAGCTCCGCCCAGCCGGTGAGAGCTCCGCCTCGCCCGATCCGGCGAGGCCCGATCTCGGCCGCCGGATCGGGCTAGGCGGAGCCTCGCCGCCCTGAGGGCAAGGCTCAAGGCCGGCTTGCGGCCGCGGCCGGTCGCCGGCCGCAGGCGGTCGCCGGACGCCGCCAAAGAAGAAGATGAAAAGGAAAGAAAGAAAATAAAAAAAGAAAAGATAAAAAAATTAAAAACCTGATTTAAAAAGAAAAGAAAGCATAAAAATAAAACGAAAATATTGGTAAAAAGAAGTAAGATGGAAGAAGTTATGGAAAACGTTTTCCTCACTTTTAAAGGTGTTTTTTCCAATGATGGAAAACATTTTCCTTGACTAGTTCATTTTCCGTGAAACAAACACCGGAAAATCCGGAAAACGTTTTCCCAGGAAAGTCATTTTCCGCGAAACGAATGAACCCTAAAAAACTATTGTTTTGCTTTAGGAAAATGGTATAAATGGTTTCTGAACTTTGAATTAATATGTGATATTGTCTTTAAACTTTTAATTTGTTCAATGCAATCCTTAAACTTAATTCTAGGTTTCTTCAATTTGATCCTTGTTTTTTTTTTTTTCTACATGGTTAATTTAGTCCATAAACTATATGAAAATGCTCAATATTATTCTTCAATTAATTCAAGTTAACAAAATTTGCTAATTTGAATTCTAATCAAGTAAGTTTGAACGGTACAGGCAAAAAAATAACCTTATGTGTGGATTATCAACGTAAAATATTTGACTCAAATCAAAATATGATATCCACACCATCAAATTACATGGATAATCATTTTTTAACTAAACTAATTTTAAAAAACTAAGAGAATTATTATATGATAATTTGAGCTGTATATCTTATGTAGATAATCTGTGTAACATTATCTTTTTGTCCACCGTTCAAACATAGTGGATTGGAAGCCAAATCAATAAATTCCGTTTACTTGAATTAATAGAATGACAACTTTGAGTCTTTTCATATAGTCCAAGGACTAAATTGAACATGTACAAAAAATTCAACGATCATATTGAACAAATCAAAAAGTTTAGGGACAACATTTATACAATGAGCTAAAGTTTGTGGATGACGTTATACATTGAGTCAAAGTTTAATGACTATCTATGTAATTATCTATTTTACTTTCCCACCAAAATTTAACATATTATTAGAATTTTCAAAAAAAAAATCAAAAGAAATTATGTGACTTTATGTGTCAACATTTGAACTTATGCAAAAAAAAAAAAAAAAAAAAAAAGTCAAAATTCATGAACTACAAAAATTATATAAAGCAAAAAAATATGATAAGTATACTATGAATGTCATAACTTTTTTTTGTGCACTTGAGTGTCACAAATTTAAAAATCTATCACTTAAGCCATTGGTGATATTCCTCACCAGAAAAAATAATATGGCATTAATTTATAATACATCATCCAACATGGCATCTCAGAGAGCTTAAGTTAGCACTCGAGAAAGCAAACAACGTCGCTTGAGTGTTGATTGAAGGAAAACAGAAGTTTCAATAACTTCACGAATAATTGTTTCAGTGCCAATTTTCAGAAGTGGACACTTAGGTTCTTCAATTTCTAAAAGCTACTGCTTAAATGACAAGAAGTGAGTTTGTAAACGGCATCATTTGAGGAAGAGAGAGATAAAAACTCATATTAAATGGATAAGTTGAAAGATCCAATGGACCGTATTTGGTTATAAGTCAGGCGAGTCCATTTAAGCATGATCTAGCACATCATTTAAATCTATTCATTATATCTGTCTTGATTTCTCAAGCATTCTTCTTGTCCTTCTAAGATGTCTTTTTGCCTCTTTCCTGCAAAATCTATTCCAATATCATCTTGTCCATCGTCCCTTCGATATTTGGGACTTTTTTGCGCAACGGGCCAGTTAAAGCCCATTGTGAGAAGGCCTCAACTTTAGTCGCTGAAATATTACTAAAATCAGGCTCACTATGCAAACCCATGAATACAGGGTGGCCTATTCTTACACGACACCATAACATAACTTGCATGCAATCCTAACTTACTAGGTTTGAGTTGAAGCTAATTGTGTCTGAGTCAATTTCATGCCAACCAACGTGACACTACTGTTGACACCTAAATTGTTGAAAAATATTTTGGATTATATTGCATAGAAAATTAAGGATCAATTTGGCATTAACAAAAATACTTTTCGTATCACCTAGATATTAGTATCATTTTCTTTTACTAACTTTTTTTTTTTGTTTTATTTCCCATATTTTTGGGATAATTATTATTTTTAAAAAGAGGGGGTGAGGCCCATGCGGGATGGGCCTTCGCGCCCAGCCCTCTTTCTTCTTCATCTTCCGCTTGGGCCCGGGCCCATCTGGCCCCCTCACCGTTGCGACCCAGCCCAGCCACCCTCCTTTCTTCTTCTTCCTTCCTCCTTCCCCCTCCGCCACTACAGCTCCCGCGCGGCGACGATGACATGCGCGAGGACGGCCTACGGCGGAGAGAGAGAGGAGTAGGCCTACAAAGGATGGGACGCGCCTTCAAAGCAGAGCAGGTGGGCCGCTGAATGAGACGCAGGTTCGGCCGCACCCGTAGACATCGTTGCTCTGTACCACCACGACCCAGTCGGTCGAGCCTCACGCCGTCAACCCCGCCAACGTCTCCCTTGCTGCTCCTCGCCGTCGTCGCCGCCGCCGCCACCGCCACCGCTGCCCCCCTACATCTTAGCTACTCGCCACCTCGTCGATCCGCCGCCATCTGCTGTTGCTGCCACCTCGCCGTCGCGTCCACCAGTCCCTCGACGCGAGCTGCTGCAGACCCTTTGTACGCGGCCACGGTGACCGGCGCTGCTCGCCTCAGCTGGTTCCACCGGTGTCACGGGAGTACAGGGAGTAAGGGAGCTTGTGAACCGGGTCGGCGTGAGTCATAGTCGAGCAGGGTTCTTGCTGATCCGGGTCGGATCTGTTGTGGCGCCGGGGCGGGCTAACTAGGGTTCAATTTTTGGGCCAGAACAAAGGGGGGTCTTGGGCCGTTTATTTGAAGGGATGAACCCATTTTCCCAGCCAAACTGGGCCCGCAAATCAGGCCCGATCCGGCTGGGGTCATGCTATCCGGGCCGGCGGGCCTGGGTGGCTTGGACCTGGGTCGGATGTGAAGACCTGACCCGAGTCCCCTTTTTAATATATAATATAATATTTTTATTTTATGAAAAATAGAAAATCCAAAAAAATTATATTTTCCAAAAATCAGAAAATCCAAAAATATTTTATATTTTCCAAGAAATAAAAAAGAATCCTAAACGATGGTTTTTATTCTCACAAATGCATGAAAAATCCTTGAAAATCCGAAAAACCTTAGGGTTTAAATAAGATTAGATACCAAAAGAGTATTAGTGATTAACTAGTGTAATCAAGTCTTCAATCCTAATCTTTCTGGTTGTGCAAGAGTGAAGTATTTCTCCTAAAATTTTATTTGGATTTCTTATCGATCTACCCAAATTAATTAGTGGCGACTCTATTTGAAACTTACTTACAAGCTAAAAATTCGAACTATAAGTCATGAATTGGTGGACTTGTGAGAGTCCGCGCTAAGCCTAATAAACTTAGCGAGTCATTAGCCTTCGCATGCGTAAGGGTGCCCAAAAAATGAGGTCGCGATAGCTTTAATAATTACTTAGGGTTCATGTCAAACTCGCTAGACACAAAATTTACCGATATAAGTCGTTGAAATTAGCATATTAGTATTTGATACAACCTACATGTAACCTTTTTAGCCATAATTAGCAAATTCCATTAACAATGAACATGATTATTTGATTTTACAATAATTTGTTCATGGATATTACAAATTGTAAATAGATTCTATAATAAATTAGGAATATTTTCTTGTTAGGTTTGTGCCGATAGAGTGATTTTGCGTTGACAGTTTAATTCATGCAATGGCAAATCATGTAATTGTGTCCGCTCGTCAAATCATGTTACACAAATCGTGTCTCTTCAATCCATTAACATTCGGGTCATTTTAGGTCAAGTAGGTGGGCATAATTAACTCATCATGTCGCCAAGTGCAAATGATGCCATATTCAAATTATCTAACTCGACTTTTCCTGGCTTTCTAGATTGTTAATGCAACAGACACTATCGTCTCAATCCTCGCACTTTGAGCACAACATAAACAGTTAATCAACCTCTCTTGTCTTTTCAAAGACGCGGCAAACAACCCCTTTCAAAGAATCAATTTTGAAATACAAAAGGCAACCCCTGGAATCGGGAAGGAAGGTAGAAGATGACCTGAAGACCGTGGAGAGTAGGCCTTTTGACTCCGGAAAATGTTGGCCATCACTACACTCAAAAGGTGATGGTGGGGAGGCACTAGGGAACGAAGGATGTTTTGTCCCCTTTGCCTTTGGCATTGCTCACTTTTCTCTTGTCAAGAATTATTTATTTCTAACATTTGAAAAAAAAAAAAAAATGCATCCACTGACCACGAATCTTTTTTCTTTTTTCTTTTTGGTTTTTGCTGTTGCGAGGATGTACATTATAAATTAGATATGAACGAGTCTTCAGGCGATGAGGTCATATTTATGGTTAATAATGCAGCATAATTGTGGATTGCGTACCTAAATCCTAGATACAGCTTTGACTAAGCCAATTGGGACAGATCTTTCAACCTGAGCCATTTTCAATTCTTTGACGAGCAACCTGGCAATGGGAAAAGTGATTCAAATGCGTACCAGCTAATGCATCGACAATTGCTGTCGGTAAATCTCAGGCAAGACTACCATGATCTAAGTTAGGACCACTAGACTCGCATCCACCCGGTGTAACCTAAAATGTCTTCAAAATTGATGATGATAGTGAAATGGTCTTCACTCCAGTTCACGCTTTGACCAAAAGAAAAAAAAAATACACTCCAGTTCATGCATATAAGACTTTGAAAATCACAAGGATAAATCGAGCTTGCACGCATCTAGTGTAACCCAAAATATCTTCAAAATTGGCAACGCAAGTGACATTTTCACTTTAGTTAACACATATTTTTATTTGTTTACACTTAAACAAAAGCAGAAGATAGATCACGTCAAAATTTAGAATTATTATCGAATTTCAAAAATTGGTGGAAAAAGTCATATATAAACCTGCGTCAATATTTTAGTGCTACGACAATTTCTGGCAATTTCGTATTTAAAACAGCTACTTTTTTCCCTGTAACTCTTCTTCTTCTTCTTCTTCTTTTCAAGGAAATTTCGATGAATGTGATGTATCTCTTAAAAATGGTAGACCTTTGAGGGAAGTTCTAGCGCAAAAATAGAATGGACAAGAGGCAAAATGAAGCTCTACCATGAAATTTAGCTCAACATCGCCCCTTTACTCTTGTAACTTCCTATTTTTAGATGTGAAAATCTGTATTTTGTAGCATTAGGCATCGTGAGTATTACATCCGAGCGCTCGAACAAACGAGAAGAATCCCAATACACACTAATGCCTCGTTTTCCTCTCAATTTTTTTTTTTTTATTGCATAATAAGACAAGATGCAGGTCACTTCACTAAATTTATGTACTTTCTCGATCGAATCGACCATCTGAGGATGGCTATTGTGAAGTAGCATGTGATGGTAACTCCAGCAAAAGAATTCATACATTTTTCCAGGGACAAGAATCAAACCGAGGATGTCCAAAAGAATTTAGAGTTAATATGACAAAAAATCTGAAATTTGTACATATGTAACACATTTATCCCAAATTAATTTTTTTATCATGAAAAATCCCAAACTTATACACCTATGGCAAATTTACCTAAATTAATTTTTGAACCACAAAAAATTCTAAATTGGTATACCTACGATAAATTTACCATAAATTAATTTTTTGACAGCTATACTCTCTGTTAAATTTGATTAATACCATAAAAAAATCACAAAACAGGTACCCCTATGACAAATAGAGGGTAAAATCCCAAATTAGGTGACCCGTCAAATTACCATGTGTCATCCAACTCAATAATTTAATAGTAAAATTTGATGAAAACTAATAAAGTAAATTTATCACAGGTGTACCAGTTTTAAATTTTCAATAGTCAAAAAATTAGTTTAAAATAAATTTGTCACATGTGCATTAATTTGAGAATTTCGTGATACCAACCGAAAAATTTATGCACATAAAGGGTGTTGAAAAAGGACGTATATTAGTGACAAGAGGCAATGGTATTTCATGCAATAATTATTATTAGAGCTTAGTCCCTTGAATCATGGGGGCAACGATCATACATATTTGGATTGAGGCTAATTGGTTTTTCTTTCTGTCTTCGCTGTCGCCAAAAAGGTCTATACGACAACAACGACAGTTCCCTTGAATTGTGGGGGGTGGATTAGTTAGCCGTTCGAGAGAGAAAATGCCTCCCAGGGAAAAACCCCCCTCGCAAAACCAGCGCCAGAACCGCATAAAACAACCAAGGCAAAGCAAACCTTCCGTAACGAACGTCTAACGACGACGCCTCCGCGGTCCGTCCGTCCTTTAAAAAAAAGCCATTTCGCCACCTTTCGGGACCCTGACTTTCTCCACGAGAAAGTTCCAGACGAGAGAGCATCAGGAAAACCTGTCCTGAGCCGTCCGGAAATGCTCTGCACGTAGGGATCGCAACGACAGCGACGGTCTCTCTTTTCTTTTCTCTGTATTTTTATTCCATGACTGGCGCTTTCAGATCTCGAATGTTTCTTCGTCTGAAGAGCGTTTCTCTGCCCGTTCTCTCCGTATAAAAATCAGGGTTCCTCTCAGACGGTTCGTCTGGCGCTTTTGCGTTGATCGACCGTGATCTGGACCGGCACACACGTCGACGACCACCATGGCGACCCAAAGCTGCTGTGGTACATCGCCGTTCCTGGGGGATTGCGGCTCATGCAAGTCCTGTGGTTACGAGGTATCGTAGAACATGATGTTAGAATCATATAGTTTCTTGTTCTTCTGTTTCATTTATGACATGCAGTTTGATGAGGTTAGACACATCCATGATGCCTGAGACTTACGTTTGGCACAGCTACCTTCCATTTGCTTGATTTCCATGGTTTAGGAATGAGAATACCGCACTGTTTATATGTCTTATATACCATGAGCAATTCTGATATATCGCGATGAATTCACTTCTTCTATCGGCATCATACCCACCGAAATTTTGTAAAATATTTCATTTTCCGAGTGCTTAACATTTTTCTGGGAAAAATGTGCCTGGTAATTTGTCGTTCATCTTTCGTCGAATATTTCTTCACGATTTCTATATTCATCTGTGATCTTTAATCTTGTCCTCATTTTTGTAGGATGACATCATTTACTGTCATCACTTCACCATAACGTGAAATCAGTAGTCGTGTTATTCATAAATATGGCCGAAGCATACAAGTATCTATCCCGATTAGCTCTTAGAAATTACGTCGCAAAAGTTAATTGACGATCTGACAATCTTGACGATTTGGGAATCTGCTGCTGCAGGTAAGGAAAGAATCCAAGATGTCAAAGCATCAAAAGGGCGTCGAGGGCTCGAAAATCGTTAGCTTACATGGATCCAGAGATGACCTTCTGGCAATGGAGCTGCGGAGCAAGATTTCCATCTTTCGCGATCTCATTGACTTACCACCTTGCCATGGTTCTATGTCGGTCGACAAGGTGATTAAACAGAATGTTGCTCGTCCCTCTAAAATCCTACGTGAATAGACCTTTCCTATATCAATATAATTACAAATTCAAATACCTTGAATTCTCTTCTCTCGCAGCTGGTAATAGAGACAATGAGAGATCTCCAAAAGCTTTACCCTGAAATCATATCAAAGATGCAAGTCGCAGAAATGAAGACATCAGCAATAAATCAGGTACGCTATTTCGATTTGCGGAGCTGAATATGGTTAGGTGAATTGCAGATTTGAAACTTTAAAAAGGCTCTCTGCTGAATTAACCAAACATATTCGAAGCAGGGTTTGAGTTACTTTTGCACTGCCTTAATATCTATCGGAGATTCGTGGAAGATGAACAATGTGTGGATTGATAACACCACCGTCAACGAGATTGCTAATATGGAGCGCAACGATTTGGAGAAAATTGGTATGCTCAAAATATAGTTCGCTTAAAGTAAAAGTTGAGTTTCTCCTGCAATTCAAAACCCAGTAATCTTATTCTGCCAATGCAGTGGGAATAGTATTGGCAATACTCGGAGGCCTGATAAAACTAGTTAGAGAGAAATTCGACCTGATGGATGTAGAAAATGAGGACGAAGATCAGCGACAGTTCGAGAAGAACTTCACAGGATGTCTCGACATCCAAAGCCCCTGTGGCTCGCCTGTTAGTCCGAATTCGGTTCTTCCAGAACAGCTCAAGGCCACGAAATTCGCAGAGGTCTCCTACACGCCACCACTGCTGTTTCCTCTCCGTGTTAGGGCTGTGGGGAAATTGAACCCGATCGACGTGAAGCGCCTTTCGCTGTACATGTTTCCTAATGTTATGGCACAAACCGGCAGTACTGCAAATGCAACTTGTGAGAAAAAAGAGGAAGCTAGCAACACTGACGATGTGAAACAAGAACTTGCAAAAGAGGAGGCTTTGGAAGAAACAGTGCAGCCACCAAAGGTGTTGTCCAGTGCATCTCCATTGCTTATGTTGCCGCCACCGCCACTGCCAGTGCCTTGCAGGATCTCACCAATAGAGGAGGGTTCGCAAGGAACAGTACAGCCACTTAAGGTATTGACCAGTGGGTTGCCATCACCTACGTTGCCACCTCCACCACCGCCACCGCCACTGCCTTGCAGGATCTCACCTATAGAAGTCCAGCCAAACATTGTAGCACAAGCACCCCCACCGCCTCCACCACCTCTACCTTCTTCATCAGTCAATTCACCAAATGTTACAGTTCAGTACCCACCACCTCCCCCGCCGCCACTGCCACCAGCACCAAAGATGCAAGGGAACATCGCGGTGCCTCCTCCACCGCCACCTCCGCTTCAGACACCTTCAAAGGATCCACACCTCCACCATTACCTCCCCCACCATTTGGAAAAGGAGGAGCTGCTCCACCACCCCCTCCTCCACTCAGTGCGACCAAATCCTTGCGGCCCAAGAAATCGACCACAAAGCTGAAAAGATCAACCCAAATCGGCAGTTTATATCGTCTGCTCAAGGGAAAGGTTGAAGGGTCGAGCCTAAATGGTAGATGTGCCAATGGGAAGAAAAGCAAGGTCGGCGCCTCGAGTGGTGGAAAACAAGGAATGGCCGATGCCCTAGCGGAAATGACGAAGAGGTAACTCTTGAACGTACCAAAAATCCTAACTGTATTTACAAGAAAAGATTATGTTAGAAAAACTAACCTTATCTTTTATGTAATTTGCCAAAATTCTATATCTCAGATCGGCATACTTCCAACAAATCGAGGAAGACGTCCAAAACTTTGCAACAATTATAAAAGAGTTGAAGGGTACCATCATTTCTTTCAAAACCAAGGACATGGCTGAGCTGCTCAAGTTCCACAATCATGTAGAGTCTCACCTTGAAAAGTTGACTGATGAAACACAGGTCTACAATTAATAGATTATTCCATGTCATTTTCCGACAGTCGATCTAAGCATTACCATCAGCTCAAGATCCTAACGTTCGACCCTTGGAATCGCAGGTCTTGGCGAGGTTCGAAGGATTCCCCACAAAGAAGTTGGAATCATTACGAACAGCCGCAGCACTGTACACGAAGTTAAACTCTATTATCGTCGAGTTGCACAGCTATAAAATCGTGCCTCCCTTAGGGAAGCTCCTCGACAAGGTTGAGTGCTACTTCACCAAGGTAAACTGAATATCTATTGTTTGCCCTCAAGATATCAAGAGGCTTTGCCATGAATCTTTACTTGAACTTCATTGCTCACGGTTTTTGCCAAATTGAACCGCAAATAGATCAAAGGAGAACTCGACAAGCTCGAGCGCACAAAAGATGAAGAGGCCAAGAAATTCTCAGCTTGTGACATCCAATTCGACTTCGATATACTCGTAAGGATCAAGGAAGCAATGGTGGATGTATCTTCAAGCTGCATGGAACTGGCACTTAAGGTATCACATAAAAAGAATTATTGAAGCGCGAGTTCTATTAGTTCATCAGACTATAAATGCAAATGGACAATCCAGATCTTGAGTTTCATCTTATAAGTCTGGTGTTTTTTTTTTTTTTAACCTTTAACATAGTCTTGTGTTTCTTTAGCTCACCCTTTCTCTTGATGCAGGAGAAGAGGGACGCCAAGGCGAATGAGGATTTAAATGCTGGAACAGAAGCGAACAAACGAGGACAGGCATGCACAAAAATGCTCTGGAGGGCTTTTCAGTTCGCGTTCCGGGTGTACACATTTGCTGGTGGCCATGACGACCGTGCCGACAAGCTCACTAGAGAGCTGGCTCATGAGATCGAGTCTGATCCGCAGCACCAGTGAACCTGTCAATCTATATTTAGCCAATTAAATGACAAGTTTGAGGCTATTCAGTGTATCTTATTGGAGAGTCCTTTTTTTGTGGCTTATATATAATCCCTCTTTTAAGAAATTCCAGTAATCTCTTACTAGATTTCTTGAGGACACCAGTTTAAAATATGCCATTCCAAGACTCTCTGGCAGAGATACAAGCTAAACTTAAGGTTTGCTCCGTGTTGGATAAAATATATAAACAAGTATTATTATATTCGAGTGTTTGATGCGGCATTGAGTAACTAGTTGCTTTCCCACTCAAGTTTGTTCTTAATTATGAAATAGAATTGCTGTCTGGTGATTTGTTGTGGTAGATACAGCCCAAATTGGGGTATGTCACGTTTAGGCATTTAAAGTTAGGAACAGAGACAAAAAAAAAAAAAAAAAAAAAAAGCCTCATCTACATTAAGATTAAGAATTTGGGAATGTAATGCGAACACGCCTGTGAAAGAAAAGAGTGGGCACGTAGAGGACAACACGCGAATTACGAGTGACAGGTCTACTTTTGGATCGACTATCTGTCTTATATACCGTTCATTTTGCGCATCACCAATGAATGAGGCAGAGGATAAGTTAAAACCTAATAAACAATACCTCAAAAGAAATTTCACCATTTCACAGAGCTGTTCTCTGGATATTTTAATAGTAGAACAGTCAAAATGCATCTTTCAGTATGGCAGTTCCTCTGCAAATTTGCGATCATGTCTTCAAACAGGCATCCTGAGGAGAAAAAGATGGACCAACTTGATCTGAATAAAAAAATTGCAAACCCTACGCATGAAAGCTCAGGACACCGAGAAACAAAATCACTCTGCTCTTCGAGTAACTAGGACTAGACAGCATTTGCACCTTGAATCAGAAGGGTCTATATCTGCAATTACAACAGAATCCGAATGCAGCATCTGGTGATGTATTGAATGCAAGATCAATCACATATCAGGAACATGGTAAAATAATTGCCATAGAAAAATCAGACGTTTCAATGAGCTGAGTGCTTAAGGACGTCGCGAGGGACGACACTCTTAGGAAGCCGAACGGTGATGTCTAGGCCACCAGTTTGTTTCGAGGGAAGCAACATTGAACCGAATGGGTTATGAACAGCATTAGGTTTGCTGGCCTGTTACAGATCGAAATCTAGGCATACCATTATTAATCAAATGCATTTAACAGCACAAAAATATGTCAAGCCTATAAATATGGACTAATGTAGATAGAGTTTTTTACCAAAGCAATCTTAGGGGTGTGCAACGGGAACCACCAAACCGGGAACCGGCCAGACCGGACCAAACCGGCCGGTTTTGGGCGGTTCCCACGGCCGGTGGTTCGGTTCCCGGTTTCAAGGTGGGAACCGGACCAAAGCGAACCGACCGGACCGAACCAAATTTTTTAATATATAATTTATATACATAGAATTAATAAAATATATAAACATGATAACTTATTGCAATCAAAATTGCAATTTGAGGTAGGAACCTCTTATGTGGCCAAGAGACCATTAAAACCATTTTTGTTACTCTTTTATTTATGGAAAAAATCTCCTTCTCGACTAAATATTCAAAAAGCATAAGAGAGATTGTTTATAAAATTTAAGCCAAGCCCAACCTTTAGTCAAATTGTTCATGGCCTTCATGGTTGAAGTTAAGTGTGAAATACAAAGTGTGAATCACACAAGTGAAGTTTGAATATTTTGCACGTGGGAACATGTGTAATTAGTTTTGTTGAATCGCTCAAGAACCAAATTGGATTGATCGGTCCGGAGCGCAATCACTCTTTATTGCAAAAAAGTAGAGCCGATTTTGTTGGACCGGACCGGAACCGATGGTCCGGTTTGGTTCCCGGTCCTAGGACCAAACAGTCCAATTCATGGTTTGCAATTTTGGGAACCGGTGCTCCCGGTCCGGTTCCCAGTTCCAAGGTGGAACCGGACCGAACCGGGAACCGATCACCCCTAAGCAACCTCTATTTAGCATAACCAAACCATCAATCATTCATCACTCTATCAAAACCTAAACCGAAAGGAATCATGAAGCATGCCTTCAAGTTGATGTTGGTCTTCCTCTTGGTGACTCTAACTTGTAATAACCCCCTCTCTCTCTCTCCACCCCACCCCCCCAAATAAAAACCCTAATCTTTTTTTTTTTTTTTATGTATTTATGCGATTGATCTCATCTTGTTAATTGGTAGAAGCAAATTTAACATTTTTCTTTCCCAATCTAAAGCAAGGCTAAGGAAATGCAAGGAATACAACCGTTTGCCTAATTTTTTAAAAATGTTTCCTTCGTGTGCATGGCACATGCTATTTCAAAATAAATATCTACCAAAAGATAGTAACCATAAAACAAATACTTTTTCCTTTTTTCAGGTGAGCCATGATGATGACAAGAGTCAACGCATCATGTCAACGAGATGTTGATTGCAGTTGGGTTCGAGGGCCAGGTGGGCACTTTGCGATCTCAGGACTCACCAATGCTCATGCATTGGTAGCAAATGAACTGGTTCTTCTAATGTTGATGTTGAACCCCAATTAGCTTCAAATCCCTAATTACTCAATGTGTGGAAACAAACCTTTGTTGATGTCCTCAATAATCAAATCATGAATAAATTTGTTTGATAATATGATATTGCATCGGTCCCTTTTTGTCCTCACATTCTTATATTGTTTTTTGATATTCGGTCTTCCGCAATGCATATTATCCACAACAATTTGGTAAAAATGACATTACAACCTAACATTAGCTAAACACCCAATGCCTGTCCATCTAGCAATCACAATTAGCTTGCTTCATCAACTTGGCTTCTCCCTCCACAAGATAAGTGTAGGTTCATCGAGTACAAGGAATTCTCAATTTGCATCTTTTAGAAATTGAAATCTTTCCCATCAAACCCGTCGATTTCATTTTTCCTTCTTCTATCATCATCGATTTACCTCAAGTGAACTGAGTTCAGCTTTGGTATCAATTGCTACAAAAAAACAAGCAATTGAGCACAATAGTAAACGTAACAAGAAAATAAATCGAACACCAAATTTACATTATTTGGTTGATTTAGTGTCTGCATGACAACATTTCTATTCCTCACAATTTCTGTTCTTTTGTTCCCGGGAACAAAAAAAGAACAAAAACCTGTTTGGTAAAACATTTGTTCCCGGAAACAATTTTTCTACTTTTCTCTTCCGGGAAGAGTTTTGAGAAGTAAAAAAAATTGCTTCTCTTCCCGGGAATTAAAACAAGGAACGATTTTTCTTAACCCTAATTTCTCTTTTCCCTTCTCAACTCACGCCCCTTCTCAGCTCACCTCTCCCTTCGTCCGCTTGCCTCTCTCCGATCTCATCACCTCCCGTCACGGCCGGTCCCGTTGTCGCCAGTCCCGTCGCCGCCGGTCCCGTCGTCGCGGTCCGGTCACCGCCGGTCCCGTCATCGCGGTCCTGTTGTCACCGGTCTCGTGGCCTCCGTTCCGTAGCTTGCAGTGCCGTCGCCTCCTCTTCCCAGCCCGTCGCCAAGTCCCTCTCCGCCGCCCTAAACGGCGGTGACAGAACAACCTCCTCCTCCTCCTCCGCTCTCACACCCGCCCAGAAGTCCCGCATCGAGCTCAACAAGCTCCTCACCAAGTCTCGCCGCAACCTCAAAATCTGCTCCGACCGGATCTCCCGCTCCAAAGGTGCGAAACTCCCTTTCCGAGTTTGACTACTTTCTTCAATCAACGATTTATTTCGTGTGCGGGTTGTTCTTGGTTAGGTTTCGTCTGCTCCGACCGGATCTCCCGCTCCAAAGGTGCGAAACTCCCTTTCCAGAGTTTGACTACTTTCTTCAATCAACGATTTATTTCGTGTGCGGGTTGTTCTTGGTTAGGTTTCGTCTCGCATTGTTTGAGCATCTACGTTTTTATCTGGTGTGGTTTAAAACTTTCTGTTTGAACTTTCTGTTTTTATCTGGTGTGGTTTAACTTTCTCTCGATTGCTTGAGCATCTACGTTTTGCAAGATGTCATGAGTCATTAGTCTTCCATTCCAGAAGGAACTGCATATTCTGATAATGACTACATGTTTGCAGTAAAATTCTTCTGATGCTCGTCCATCTAATTGGATGGAAAATCTTTTCAATCTTTTATATTGTTATCCATACGTTTTCCCACCAAATGTGTCATTCTTTCAAGTCTTTTGAATATGTAAACTAAAACGATATCCATGTGCAAATCCTACAATGAATGGTGCAATCGGTCTTGTTCATAGGTATTCCTAAGGCATTTTAAATATACGAAAAGAGATATTCGAAGTATCAATTGGGCATATCATGAAAAAGTCGGTGCATTGGAAATTGCAATATTTCCTTATTTGATTGCATAACAATTCCTCGGGGCTACTTTTTAACAAGGTCATCATACAAATATCCATTATGCACATCCCATCAATGTCCATAAAACTGGTTCATGGGTACTCAAATGAGGAGCTGCTGATAGTATACGGCTAGAACTAGTTGCATTGCTTTAAGCACCGAAGTCTTTTGTTTAGATTTGTTGATGAAGGGGACTAAAGTTTTCGCTCATTTGGCAGAGATTATCCAGAGCATCCTTACATATAATTGCAAATAAGTAGGATATCAAAGGTGCTCCTACACCAGCAGAAATTGCCAAGGTGAAGCCCGTGCTTGCAACGTTTAATGGTGTCTATATTAGTCGAGTTTGTCTGTGTAGAAGTACAAACATCCTAGATCCTGGGACATTTTGTCTGCGGGTTGTTTATGGGACCCGCTCACATTGCATCGCCCGAACTATTTATATCTACCGTGTAACCTGTTTCTAAGGTTTGTTCTTAAGGCAATTTCGTTAAGTGCTTCCAAAAAAATTTGTCAGCTTTCGGGGAATGTGCTTGAAAACGTTCAACTTGACTTACTCTTCTCTTTGTTTGGAAGTAACCTGTTTAGTCCGCGTTGCATTTGATGCTTAAACATGCGAGTGTAACGTTAAAGTTGGATTTTTTTACAAGATGAAGCTGTTGGTTTTCAAGTAAATGTCTGATCTTTAGAAAATGTGGGGAAAAAATTTGCAGCTGAAGGCGTGGGTTATGTGAAGCTGGAGGAGCTGTTGTAGTGGTGATTCTCACTTTTTCTGAAGTTGAATCCGCCGCCTGCAGTGCCGTCGCCTCCGATCGCCTCTGTTTGATCCCGTCGCCTCTAGTCCTGTCGCCTCTGGTCACCTTTCTCCGGTCGCATCACCTCTGGTCGCATCGCCTCGTGGTCGTCTTGCCCTAAATCAGGTTTGTTGCTTTGATTCCTTTTTATTGTACTTGTTCTAGTGGTGATTTTTCTGAAGTTGAATCGTGTTGCCTCCGTCGCGTTGCCTTTGTTTGTGCTCGCCTCTCTCATGTTGCTTCCCTCGTGCTTGTGTCGCCCTTGATTGTCACATGTATCAGCTAAGCTGAGTAAAACAAACCAGATCTGATATGATGAACAGCGCCAAAATTCTGGTGCAACTGTCATTTTGATGTTATTTGGGACTAAAGTGGTCGCTCATTTTGTCTGTGTGTCTTGGTGGCATGGCTGGAAGTTCGGTTACTCGTCGATGCAATTGGATTGCAAAATTGCATCAAGGTTTTAGCCAATCCAGGGGTTGTATATGTGTGCACGTGTGCGTGTGCGTGAGTAGTTGAAGCTGTTGAGGCTCTGTTTTAGCGATAGGCTGTGATAAATGATCTGTTTTAGCCAATCCAGGGGTTGTGTATGTGTGTGACAATGCTCTGTTTTAGCCAATCCAGGGGTTGTATATGTGTGCATGTGTGCGTGAGTACTTGAAGCTGTTGATGCTCTAAATAGCTATCCAAGGTTTAGAGATAATATCATCCTATAACTGGATTTGTTACTTGTGTCTTTCTTTACTCTCAAAAATGGTGATGAGAAAAGAAGGAAGCAGCATGTTACACTCTCTAATTGTCTTGAACTCATATGATACTCAAAATGATCAAAGGTTACATGGCATCCCAAAAAGAGACATTCACCGCAAAGTGGTGAGCCCCTAACCAACTTGTACGTCAGTGTGTTGGTTGAAGAGGTAAAAAAAGGAAATCGCACCTCTTGTACTTTCAACAAAGCAGGCTGGAAGAACATATGGACAGAATTCAATAAACGAGCAGAACTTCAATATACTCAAGTACAGTTGAAGAACAAGATGAACAAATTGAAAAAGTCGTATGCTAGTTTCAAGAAGCTTCTTTCACAATCTGGATTTGGCTGGGATAATGTGAACAAAACGGTTGTTGTTGATGATCCTAGTATATGGGAATCTCACGTGAAGGTATGATTTAACCTTTGATCATTTTGAGATCACTATAGATGTACATGACAAGATGTTTAATTGTATTGCTGATATATGTTGTCATTGTGAAAATTGCAGGATAATATTGAATGGGCAAAATTCAAGAAGGATGGGTTTCCTCAATATCCCGACTTGTGTACTGTTTTTGGAGATACATATGCCACTGGGGAGTATGCAGTAGGAAATGCTGAAGATTTGGTGATGTCGGATGAACTTGGCATTGGTGGTGATGATGCAGACGATGGACCAGCGAACTTTAATGAACATCATATTGATGAGGAAGTTTTTATGTCTGACATAACTCCCTCTCCAGTTCATAACAAACATAGGATGAATAAAACTCCAAATAGTAAGAGGAGAAGGAGGAGTCAATCATTTGGTCTTGATAGCACCTGCAAAGCCTTACACGAGATGATCAAAAGTAGGGCTAATCAATCTGTGAGTGGTTCTGTCAACTCACAAGTCACATCACCACCTATGGACCCATTCTCCGTATCTATTGTGATTGATATCCTACTTGCCATGCCTACGTTGGAGCCGGATCTTTACAACAAAGCTGTGGAACGAGCTTGCGTTAATGCCACGTGGAGGGAGGCTTTTATCAAAACCCCAAGTGAAATGAGACATGGACTTCTCCGATGTCTTTAGTGGATGTTATGGAATGTATCGTGGATTGCATGGAGTTTTATTAGACTATGTTTTTTTTTTATGTTGGTTGTTATTTTGTTGTTGAAGATATTTATGTTGAGACTTTTGCATTTGTGTTGTGGTTTGAATATGATGGATTGTGTTGAACTTTTATATTTGGTTTGCTTTCACTCTATTACTTACGTATCTATTACTTACGTTATTGGTTTCTTTTCTTTCTTTTTATCTTTTTGTACATATATCTATATTGATTTTATTGTATTTGTGTGTGCATAGGTACTATGGAAGATGAATCAAATAGTGTGTCTAATGGAGAGGTAGCAGCGGTTGGATGGTATTTGGATGAGATTGATATTGACATAATAATAGCATGGTTAACTTTCGTTATTTCGAACATGTCTTTGCATACAAAAGAGCCTATTAGGGACAGTAAATTATCAGGAGCTGAATGGGTTAGGGAAATTGTTTATGGACATTCAGATAGGATCTATGAAGCATTCAGGGTAGAGAGACATGTTTTTCTCAACCTATGTGATCTAATGAAGGCAAGAGGCTGGCTGAAAGATACTCGATATGTAAGGGTAGATGAACAAGTTGGGATTTTCTTATTTATGGTTGGTCACAAAAGCTCTAATAGAGATTTGTGTGAGAGATTTCAACGTTCGGGACAAACAATTAGTAAGTTTTTTACTCTAGTATTAAAAGCACTTCTTGAATTATCAAAAGAGATGATCAAGCCGCCTTCTTTTGATATTATTCCAGAAGAGATTCTTATCGATCCTAACCACGGACGTTACTTCAAGGTATAATTTTATATCAATTTTACATTATTAAAATATATATAGCTGATAATATTGTCTAACGCTATACTTTAATAAAATCACAGGGTTGCATTGGTGCTATTGATGGCACCCACGTTAATGCATCCGTCCCTCTAGCGAAACAGATCCCATTTAGAGGCAGGAAAGGGACTACCACTCAAAATGTGTTGTGTGCTTGTTCGTTCGACATGAAATTTACTTTCGTATATGCTGGGTGGGAAGGATCTGCCAATGATTGTCGAGTTCTTTCGGCAGCACTTGAGACTCCTCAATTGCAATTTCCTCGACCACCACAAGGTATTTGTTTTGTCTATATCAAGTGATTTTCTTTATGATTGTATAGGCATATCATAACAAATTTATATATATTTTTGTAGGAAAATACTATGTAGTGGATTCTGGTTATGCTGCACTTCCAGGATTTTTGACTCCATTTAAAGGTGAACGGTATCATTTGAATGATTATAGGGGTAGAATTAGACGACCCAGAACAGCAAAAGAAATGTTCAACTATAAGCATTCTTCATTGAGAAATGTTATCGAGAGGTCATTTGGGGCATTAAAAAACCGCTTCTCCATTTTGAGACACATGCCTCCATTTTCAATTCGAAAGCAAGCATATATTGTAATCGCATGTTGTACTCTCCATAATTATATTCGCGACCAAGACAAGATGGACAGGAACTTTGCCCTATATGGAGATCCGGAGTATCCATTTGGACCTACACAAGACGAGGTTGTAGATGATACACCAGGTGATGGGGCGGCTGAGATAAACATGATCAGGAACAATATTGCAAATATGATGGCAAGGGATCACAATATGCCGGAGATTCCATGACTTTTTATTTCCGACTTTTTTGATGTGTTTTTGTTTTTTGGTGAAAACTTTTGCAATGTGTTTGTAAACTATTATGAATGCATTTCTATTAATCGTATTAAGGTCATCAAATTCTATCTCTGTGAGCACAAATTCCATTGAATGTATCATAAATGTGGACAAACAGAAGAGAAGCAAATTGTAAGCTATTGTATAGTTGACGCTTTAAGACCTACAAACCACCGTCTGAAGCTTGCATCCTAGTCAAGAAAGAAAAAAAAGCAAAAGAGGAGAGAAACACCTCCCTTCATCAAAATTAGCTATAACCTTATAAGCTTACGTGAAACACGAAAATGAAATAGTTTGTAATTCAGAAGAAACAAGGTAAAAAGTAGCATCACGATGGGATGCATTGACGGCTCAAAATGCAAGAGACCGATGTCTTTACTAAATGTTTTAGGAGCATACTATGAACTAAATGCATAATGATAGCAAAGCCACGCCATGCATGCACCATTCCAATAGTTGGAAATTTCCAACCCCAACTCGATATCCATGTCAAGGTTAGAAGACTAAAATCCCCAAGCCACGTATGCACTAGAATTACAATTTTTTTTTTAAAGAGTAAAAACTTAGTCCCAAGGAAATCACTACAAATTAATTTGGCTGCCAATATCCCTTGTGCTTTTTCCGCAATATTTGTTATACCAAACATTAAAATTTGCAAAAAGAAAATATATTATTGAGAATTATAGTTCAAAACGCTACCTAAATTCAATATAAACTACATGAGTAAAGATCCTCACACAGATATAAGATAATAGCTCACGTTCCATATGTTACAGTTCATCTTCGACTAGAATTCTTATTTCTAAGCAAATGTATTATTAATCTAATAATATTTTGATTTTGTCAATTTTATGTAATATCTAATCTATTCATTTTTCATATTTTTAATTTTTTTAAAAATAAAAATATGGAATAAAATTTTTGTGCAGTTATCAAACAGGTTTCTGTTCTTTTTTTGTTCCAGAAATAGAAATTTTGTGCAGTTATCAAACAGGTTTTTTTGCTCAGAAATTGTCCCCGGAACAGAAATAGAAAAGAACTATTTCTGGAAAAAAACTCTTCCCCAGCCAAGAAATGTTGTCATGCGCACCCAACCTACTCCATGAGAAGCAATATGTTTTTCCATTATAAATCAATCGATATAGCAAGATTACAATCACACTCAAGTAATTTAAACACTCTCAATCCCCAATGACACCAAGTAACCCACGCAGTGCTCAACCCTTACATTTTCCGTAAGACAATCTCACAAAGGAATTCACAAATCTTACCACAAAATTCATTAGCTTGAAGCACTTGCAATTCCTTCATGATGTAATTCACAAGCATATTGCACAATCAATTGTTATGACCGAAAGCTCTTTTGATCACCACTAGTAGGCAAAAATTGACATTCACCTCTTGTATCTATAATATTTGGTTCCAGACTAGGAAAAACCTATTCAAACTACAAAACCACTCAAAATTACGAAACCTACTAAAACTAATAAATGTATATTGGTTAGGTTTGCTTTACGAGGTCAAACTCGAGAAATATCTTCAATAATATATGTTCTACATCTCTGGAATTTTACGAATATGTTGGGGTGGATAAAGACAGAATTTGGTACATATGTGTATTAAGATATTAAGATTAGATTAAAATAGTACATAATGGGGTTGTTATTATATGAGCTAAGCACTTATCTGCTTTCATTTACATTTAACTTTAATTAACTGATTAATCCAAAAATTTCTCCATCTAACTATCAGCGTAGAATGGTAGCATGAGAATGATGCACTTCGGCGGACTTTTAGTTTTGCAATAGAGACCCACCCACGAGGCCTTGTCATTTCTTAACAAATCGTTGACCGGCGTTGTCAATGGCTTCGAGAATTTTTTTACAAGCCTAGTAACTAAGTAATAAATCTAGATGGGATTTGAGAAGATATTTGCAGTTATATTTATTTTATTTATAGTGATATATCTCGGAATTAATAATGTAAGTTAATTCAAATTAATTAAGTTAATAGTTGAAGGTGATTTTTTTTTTTTGGCGGTCTTACTCTACTCCTATTTTAACTCTCACGCTCAGACTTTTGCCATGCCTCCTTGCAGGGCATGGGAGTCGAAACCCACTTCTGAAACTAATTCGCCCCCACTCTACTCCTTGAGAATGTGGGATTCGAACCCCCCTCCCCCTTCCATGTTGGAAGGGTGGCCATTGGGAGTTGAAGGTGATCTTAAAGAGCAAAAGCTTTCTCCCACGCGAAAGTAAGCTTTTAATATTAATTTATTCTATTAATTTTCAATTTCTATTTAACCATATACTAGGTATGCTAGATATTTCATAGGGGAAATCTTGATTTCTCTATCCAGAACTCGTGTCTGGAACTTTTTAGAACAAACGATATGATAGAAGAAAATATGGACATATGTGGGAAACAACACGAAAATTGATGTATCTTGGAATTCAAATTTAATGCGAGAATAATAAATTGGCAGAGAAATCATTGATGAAGATAGGGATACCAAATATTTACATAGTCATTAATATTAATCCAATATAATCCAATCCTATTCAAGGTTATTTCCAGATGTTGAGTAGAACCATAGTTATTATTATTAATTCAAGAAATCATGCATTCCCAAGCAGCTTTGTACTGCAAGAGAATGTTTGTACTACACAAAGGGTATGGAGTTTCTCTTGTACTTCATCATCTTGAGAGGACTGTTGGTAATTAAGTTAAGAATTTTTCATCAGCCCTTCAGTATGCAAAGGTCAAGACACCGCTTGGGGAATTATTAGGAGCTGATGAAGCGATGCAACAATTTTGAAAAGGGAGGACTTGAGTTGGATGAATGTTTTAAATTCAAGCTCTCTCTATGTGCTGTGTATCCAAAGTCCTCCCTTTTCAGAATTGTGGCCGTGTTTTCATTTTATGTCCTCTTGTTCGGCATTGAATTGCAGTGAAATCACTGGATAGCAATCAGTGCTTGGGTACACTGGCCACTTCGATGTCTCGCTGCTGGAATTATCGTCGGAGATGTAGGAGTTTAATCTAGGCAAGAAACAAAAATAAACTCACTTTAGTTCGAATAGCAAATTGGAATCGCACACAATCAAACTTAAAAAAGGAAGCTTGACTTAGCTTTATGCTTGTCGTCAATATCCATGACGCATGATGAATGTGGGATGTCATCAAGAGGATTGCACCATCCAATAGACCAATCACAGAATTCTCGAGATCGTCCACACTCCCAGTCATGAAAAATGAGCCTATCTTTTATAGTGATTCGAAACGATCTCTTTACATGGCATTTCCCGTATTACCATTTCTTGTCACATTAAATCAAATCTGTATGATTTGGCAATCAACTCAATTCTTGCCCATTTTTCACTTGATTTCAAAATTGTTGCTGCATTTAATAAAATCCGGACATCCATCAGAATTCCATATTTCCTTGCATAATTCAATCAAATCAATTTCCCCCATTTTCATTTTTTCTCTTTTTATTTGTTCAAAATACAATTTTATTTTTCCAAAATTAGGTTTCAACAGCTGCCCCTCTTTGAAGGTGAGCTCGTAGAGGTTGCCTTCAAAGACATATTGAGACCTAATTTTAATTATGCACATGCACTAAATGACTTTTTGTTTTTGTTTTTTTTTTTTTTGGGAAAATGAATCCCATTTTGAAATGAAATTTATATGATGCATGGAAATGCTAATGCAAATGATAAAGGAACTTACCTGTAATTACTTACCTTCGGGGATGGTAGAGTAACTCAAGATAGGTTAGTGTTACATGTCAAGGACCCGTACCATTCTACGGTTGCCCGAAATAGTAACATGACTTCGTAAAGTGACTGCTTTCCCAGGACCTGTACCATTCTACGGTCGCCTAGTATGGCATTGTTTGGTTGTGTCTAGGACCCGTACTATTCTACGGTCGCCTAAATGAAAAAAAATGATTTTTCAGGACCCGTACCATTATACGGTCGCCTGAATGAAAAAATGATTTTCCAAGACCCGTACCATTCTACGGTCGCCTGAACTGAGGTTGTCTAAGACCGGTACCATTCTACGGTCGCCTAAACGGGGATTTGTTTTCCAGGACCCGTACCATTTTACGATCGCCTGCACTGAGGTTGTCTAGGACTCGTACCATTCTACGGTTGCCTTGACAAAAAAATGATTTTCCAAGACCCGTACCATTTTATGGTCGCCTGAACTGAGGTTGTCTAGGACTCATACCATTCTACGGTCGCCTAAACGGGAATTTAATTTCCAGGACCCGTACCATTCTACGGTTGCCTGAATGCTGTCTAGGACTCGTACCATTCTACGGTCGCCTAAACTAGGATTCATTTCCAGGACCCGTACCATTCATTGAATAGGTGTCGTCTAGGAATACGGTGCCTCCGGGATTCATTTTTCAGGACCCGTACCATTCTACGATCGCCTGATGAATCTGGGAAAATTCTTTGGGGGGGAACTCCATCGAGTGCCGATGCTTGAAAATGAATACCTATACAAGGACAAATATTTAGAGTATGGGTAGAGATATACTTACCTAGTGATATCTCTGATTCTTAGGGATATGTCTTCTGGGATTTAGATACCCTGTGGAGGCCTCTCACCTCCTAGTAGAAATTTGGAACATCAAGGATGGACCTTGAATGTTCGTGATAGTTCATCATCTCCTAATATCATGAGGCATTCTGAAAGGAACTTGAATGTCAGGAACTCTTGGGTGTTTGAGAAAACATTACCTGTCAGACATGATTAGAGCAAAAGTGCATTCACCAAAGAAATAAGCAATTAATGCTATTCTGGAACGCACACTTCAAAATCCACTGAAGTTTTTATCAATTCAATCGGGGTTCATGCATAATGACCTTTGCATCACCCAAATTTCCATTTGGGAGAATTATCGTTCAAGAAAATTTTCACTCATGACATAGATTTATTAAGAATACTAAATGAGAGACTTTCGGTTAAAAAGGACTTTCACTCACTCTTATTTAGAAGAGAATCACTCAATTTCACCATATTAATAGGGGTCCGAGTATTCTCGCAAATGGTACGACCTTACCAATCTAAGAGGTCTTTAACATGGACCATATTGTGGGCTTGGTCAACGGCTTAACAATTGGACTCTTTGAGTCAAGGCTATTGAAAGAACAACTTCACAATCATCTTCGGATTTACAAGTCAAGAACCCTGCAAAATGAGAAAGAAATAATCATGCTCGCACTTCTTGAGTGATGCTTATAAACATATGAACCCCTATGTTAATTCAAGTGCCACAATCTGAAGAGACTTTGTAAGAGACGTAACATAGGCTGGGTTCATGGGTTGAGAAACGAAAGGATCATTAGGCTAAAAAATGTGTATAAGGGTCAAAGCTGATGATCATCTAGGCATTGTCACTGGTCTTCTCTTTCACCAGGGATGCGCCATTGATCTTGACTCTTTGAGTACTGTTCTATTGAGATATAACCTTTTGCAACCGATAGTCACCTATCATGACTCTTTCATTTTCATTCATTGGCATTACTTCTACTAGGCACATCACTTTTTCATGCCCCTAGTTTTCATGCAATTTTTTATTTCTTTTTCATGGGCATTGGCTTTGCTTTTACCAAGCACATTGCTTTTTCATGCCCCTTAGTTCTATTTTGATTTCAATTCTTGCGCACAGTGCATGCGTCAAGGAATTATACTCTGAATGACACTCGAACTTTCAAGGATCTTCATCCGTCTTTTGCCTTGCCCCGGTGTGGGGGATGATCACCAACTGGGTTTAAAGAAATGAAAATTGCAGGCTCAGGTGGGCTATGCAAAGGGTATAAGTATGTAGGATAGAGAAAGAAATGCTCTTCGTCATCCTATGGCACTTAAGTTAACACATGAATTCAATGCAATAGCACGACTTGAAGATTGATGCAAGTGAAAGCAAGAAAATTTCAATTCATTTTTCTCACCTCATGATGCCATTTTATCTCCCATTTGCCCCAATGTGGGGTGGTTCTTGACAGGGGTAATTTGAAAAGAATATCCATAAGTGTATAGGCTCAAAAGGGTTAAGCAATGGATCACCTGTAGTGTTTGGGATAAAGAAATGAATTGCCTCTCATCATTTCGGTTGCCGTACCTTTTGCGAGAGAACTCTTTACCTTGTGTATATGAACCTTCCTACACTCATCTCACAAGTGTATGTGTAAGGGACTGTGTATAGGATAAGGTTTGTCTTTCATCATCCCGACTCGTCTCATTTAGTATGCTCAATCAATTCCACATCATTCATTAAATTAGTCCATCTTGATGTTCTTTAGTGGAATTAGTGGCTAAGAGTCATCATGCAAAATCATTTTTTTAAAGGAACTCAACAGCTTTAGGCATGAAAACTTGTCAACTTCAAACAGTTTTCCACATTGCAAAATGGTTTTAAGCATTCATTCAAGGATTCCTCTACAACGGGACTGCCTCAGCAGTTGATGTCTTTGGATTGTCCTTATCATTCAAGACTGAAAATCCATTTTTGCCCCTGCACAAGAGAACGTGCATGAATATGATACTATGCAACATCAAAGTAAAAACAAATGGAATATCCAATTTCGGCTTGGGTCGAGATTTTATCTCAATAGGTCACTACCAAAATCTGTCATGCCCTTAATCTGTCACATTAATTCCTTAGAAATGTGTCCTTGACAGTTGGGTCAATTGCAACCTGGTGTGCCTTTTCAGATGCCTTCTCACCAGGCAGAAAAAGTAATGCTCTGAAACATGAAGTAAATGAGTCAGAAAATTAAACAGGGCTAATGCATGCTTTTGGAAATGGCTTCAAAAGTGATTTTTATTTTTTTTATTTTTTTTATGAGGAAGCATGAAGAAGCCCAGTCCTCAGAATTTCTCCATGGATGATGTTTTTTTTTTTTTTTTTTTTTTTGTTGGATATCGTCACTAGACTGGTTTGGCATACCCCATCATGTCCTCAAAACAAAACTTGTAATTTTATTGATATTCATCAATCAAATTACATTTATTGGAATGAAAAATGTGATATTCAAGCACTAAAGCAAAACAGGAGAAATTTTTACCAATCTCTGAAAAGCAATAAGAATTCCCACGCAGGGGAAGGTGCAACTGAACATGCCCCTAATTAAATAAGGAAAGCGAACTACTTAGGATCATGAGTCATGTGTGCTTGAGTTCTTCACCCTCCTTGATCTTGTGATGCAAATCCTCTAGGTCAGAGATTATTTCTTCTAGATATGTCACTAGTCTCTTCATAGTGGCATCAAATTCAGCTACCTCAGGAAAATAGGACGATTCGAAAGTCCTCTTGGCTCTCTTCTTCGAGTCGTAGTTTCTCACTGAAGATAGAGTACCTATGTCATCACGACCCTTTTGCTTGATGAGACAAGCCACAATAGCAAACAATTCATCGACTTGACTTTGGAGGTACGCAAATCGTTTGTTTATATTGACAATGATACGGTCTAGCACCTCATTTTGATCCGCCATTTTAACTCTCGGCCATGTACGGATGGGTGAGCGAGATCGCTCCATAATCACCTAAAGGAAATAAACGGGAACATGTAAGCATGAGGTGTAAATGGAAAGTCAATCCATGACAATGATCTAATCGATTTTTTTATTTTTTTTAATTATTTTTTTTATTTATTCATGAAAAGTCTATGCAAGAAGGAAATTTCCTAAAAAATGGATATCCTAGTAAAACCAAATTTTCTGGACATGACGCAAAAACAAATTCTCCAAAGTTTTTTTTTTTTTTTTTCAAATGCATCATTCCCTAGCAATCTCTCATTTCATTTCCAATTGACAAACGAATCAAATCAATGATTGACCTAGATTGTCATAGACCGACCCAAGAATACGACAAAATAAATTGCATTGTATAGGGATAGAAGACTTACTTCACCAAGGAAAATTAACAGCAATCACATAGACAAGTGCATGAAATGTGAGGTTCGATTTCTAACTAGGAAGGCTAAGCAAGGTGGAGTTAAAAGGGTGGGATGACTTAGTTGCAGCCTTGCATACTATGTCAAGTCCTCATAACTCCGGCTCAGTCAAGAATGATACCCCAATGCGACGCAGCCTCGCGGGCAAAGGTAAACATTCTTAACACCAAGAAAAACTTTCGGGATTGAGTTGGGCAACCTCTACTATGCGGCCTCGCGGTCGAAGTCATATCCAACTCAATACCATCCTAAATATCCTAGTGCGGCCCAAGTCCGGCGGCAGGTTGTGTGTGCAAAAGTGTAGTGCTAAATACAGGGCATGCACAACAATTTAAATCAAACAACACTTCAATAGCTTGAATTTAAAACATTCATCCTTAACTCCAACCTGCAAGACAAGGGTTAGCAAAGACTACTCCCCTTATATCTCCCCATCTGCAAAAATATTTAACACCTTAAATGTTAGGGACGTACCTGGAATCCTCGCTGCCAAACAAAATCATTTTTCAAAAAATAAAATTGGCCTAAGTCCACTAAGAGTTCCAACTCAAGTCCCCAGTGGAGTTGCCAAGCTGTCGCGACCAAATTTTTGGGAGTAAACCACCTAGGGTTTGGCTAATGGATTGTTAAGCCTAGACTTAACTCGGGCTCTCCCAAGCCCATACCAATTCGCGACTTAGGTTTAAGTTTTTTAACATGCAAATGGATTTTATCTAGGAGTCGTCACTAATCTATTTTTGGTGGGTCGATTAGAAACCCAAGTAAAGTAATGGGAGTTTTACTTTACTCTTACGAACCAGGGACTATGGGTACGGGGACTTGGTTACACTAGATTTCTCTAATGCTCTTTCAGTACCATTCTTTTATTTTCAAAAATGTTTGGCAAGTAGCTTGAATTGATTTTAAATCTATTCCCTAACATGTGAGGTGATCATGCGGGTACGCAAACCACCAATTTAACATCCAAGGAAAGCAATGAATAAATTGTAGGAACTCACCTCAAAGCAACGAAAGCATCTGCAATGTTAAATCAGAATTCACATCGACAATCCTAAATATGATTTCTAATTAACACGCAATTTATTTTTTTGTTTTCATTTAATTAATGGAAATCATGCAATATGCAATGCAATATTAATTAAATGACCTAATTCTAATGACATGCAATTACTAATTGAATGGACCTAGCAACAATCAATAAATGGCATGCATTTCATGAATCTAATCCTAATGACATGCGCATGACATCTTTTATTTTCTTTTTCCTTAAAAGAATGCAATCTATCCTAAAGATTGAAACTAATTTATTCTAAGACACTTTTTGTATTTTTTTTTTATGAAATTCGAAATTAGAAAAATGTAAAAAATTATCTAACTAAATTAAGATTCTATCCAACTTATATTAAGGACCCTAATTAAAACCAAGATATTATCTTAACTTAGCAATCTCTAGCCTAAGATGCAGTCTTTCTAAATCATTCTAAATTTAAAATGAAATGTGCAAAATGATGCCCTAATTCTACATATGCATGATGATTTTTTTTAATTAATTTAAAATGTCAAATAATTAAACATGCAATTTAAGCTAATGAAACAAAAATCTAACATCCTAAATTTATGTCTTTTTGGTATTTTTTTCATTTCAACAATTTAGAATAAATAAAAACGCTTAGTCTAAATATGCAGATTACCCTAAAACATGCGATATTCTAATATGAAGCTAAACTAACTCAAACATATTTCAAGATAAAAAAATCAATCATGATGAGACAAGCACCGAGCCATTCAGAATCATCAAAGATACCATATCCATTGTTCAAATTTGGAAACGATATATACTCAACTTGGTTATTTCGCTAGTAAAATCGATAAATTGATCTTAAGCCTTAAAGATCAAAATATCAATTTTATTCCCGCGTAATTAATTATTCCATCTAAAGCCTTATAGATGGAATAAAAATTATATGCGGTTGCAAATTAGGAAATAAATCCTAATTGGAAATACCTGATTCCATAAATAATGTTACCGAATTTAAACTTAACGGGATCCGCTTAATGGGTGACCGGTGATGTGTGGTGGTGCTCGGCGGTGTGGTGTGCACGGTCAAGGGGTGCAGCATTGGGGTAGCTCGATCAGGGAAAGGTTGTTGCTGGAGGTGCCGGAGGACAAGTATTGCTCGGAGATTCGCTGGGATTACCGGGGCGGTGACTGGATTCGGTCAAGGAAGACCTGCACTAATAAAAATTCAAACGAAAGCAAAATAACTGGATCGGTGGAGGTCTCGGGCAAGTCAAGAACGCCTGGAAAATCTGCAAGAAAGTCGTCAAGCGTGGCCATTGAACTTTGATTTTACCGATGAGTCACCAAATCAGGTGAGAACTCTCGGATATACAAATCTCTTCGTGAGTCTGAGCCTTCAATGAAGACTTTGACCATGCTCTTAGCCCACTTCTTTGTCTCAAAAGGAATAAAAAATATGACGCCTTCTGTGCATGCAATGAGCGATGGAACCGTGGGATAACACGCCCAAAAGCCTATAGGAACAATAAAAATCAGGACTTTACAGGATCGGTCTCCATCGTATGGAACCAAACACGTTGCCGCAACTTGATGTGACCCGACCAAAATTGCTAGTTGCAGGAAACTCGCTGGAAAGACCCGCAAGAGACACCTTCACACAAATCTGAAATTTTAGATGGCTTGCTGGTGTCGTCAGCGACGTGATGGGCAGCGGCGGCACACCGGAGCGGCAAGCTCAGTCAGCAACTTGGGCTTGCGGCAGCAGTGCGAGTGGTAAATCGGCAACAAGATCCCGCAGCGTTGCGTTAGCGTGAAGCTTATGGCGAAAAAAAATTCGTCGAGTTGCGGAGATGTAGGGGCTCGGTAGCAGTCGTCTAAGGAAGAAGACGACCCACACCCTGTCTCTCCATCTCATGTGTTCTCTCTGAAATTCGATTTCCCAGCCACCACGATTTCTCCTTTTGACTTTTTCTCTCTAAAGCTCTCTCTGTGTGCTGTGTATTCAAAGTCCTCCCTTTTCAGAATTGTGGCCGTGTTTTCAATTTATGTCCTCTTGTTCGGCATTGAATTGCAGTGAAATCACTGGATGGCAATCAGTGCTTGGGTACACTGGCCACTTCGATGTCTCATTGCTGGAATTATCGTCGGAGATGTAGGAGTTTTTTTGGTAAAGATGTAGGAGTTTAATCTAGGCAAGAAACAAAAATAAAATCACTTTAGTTCGAATAGCAAATTGGAATCGCACACAATCAAACTTAAAAAAAGAAGCTCGACTTAGCTTTATGCTTGTCGTCAATATCCATGACGCATGATGAATGTGGGATGTCATCAAGAGGACTGCACCATCCAATAGACCAATTAGAGAATTCTCGAGATCGTCCACACTCCCAGTCATGAAAAATGAGCCTCTCTTTTATAGTGATTCGAAACAATCTCTTTACATGGCATTTCCCGAATTACCATTTCTTGTCACATTAAATCAAATCTGTATGATTTGGCAATCAGCTCAATTCTTGCCCATTTTTCACTTGATTTCAAAATTGTTGCTGCATTTAATAAAATCCGGACATCCATCATAATTCCATATTTCCTTGCATAATTCAATCAAATCAATTTCCCCTATTTTCATTTTTTTTCTTTTTATTTGTTCAAAATGCAATTTTATTTTTCCAAAATTAGGTGTCAACACCCCTCAAGCTCCCTCCCTCTTATGAAAGGGGAGGAATTCGAATCCCAGAAGCGTCGTTAAAGGTCTTAAGCGTGATGTCGTGGTGGTAGGTCCTACGCTAGCGTTATCCCGGGTTTACCTCGCCAACTGTACAGGGGTTCCCGGGTCACCAAAAAAAAAAAATAATAATAAAAACAAAAACAAAAAATAGAAGTAGCAGCCACAGGGGCTGGGCCTATGAGCCCAGCCCCTCTTTCTCTTCTCTCTCACGCGGGCCCCTACGGCTCGGCCTGCGCAACCCGGCCCAGCCCCTCTGCTCTCTTCTTCCTCCTTCCCCTTCTCTCTTCCCCGGCGCTGCATCTTACGCGCAGCAACGGCGACGCACTCGAGGATGGCCTACGACGGAGGGAGGAAGGGTAGACTGGCAGCAGGCAGGACACGCAAGTGGGTGGCTTTGGAGGAGACGCCGGTTCGGCCGCACCCAGGGCCGGTCGGCGTGCGAGGAATGGCTGTCGAACCTCCGCCGACCGGCCTTCCCGTCGCCTATAAATAGGGCGTCGGGGAAGGCCAAAGGGGGACACGCCGGAAGAGGGTAACAGATTGGCCAGCTTCGATAACCTCCCCTGAGAGATTTCAGGGGAGGCTCAAGGACGAGCAAGCCGAGATCTGAGGTCGGCCGGTGAGGAGGGTCGGATACGGAGAGAGGAGGAGATCGGAGGAGGTCCGGAGACCCAAATCCGAGGGCGAGGGACAACAGAGGCCAGATCTGGGAGTCGATCAACCGTCATTGACGCCGTCACTGCACCAGACCTCCGTCGTCGGCTAGTCGCCACCGACGATGCCACCCAGTCTCGCGGCCCCCGACGCCGTCCCTGATGACTCACCGGGTAGGGTTTCGGTCGGTTTGGGCCAACCGAGCCCGATCATGTGTGGGCCGTCTTGCGCGGGCTCAAAGATGCGTAGCCTTTGTTTTGGGCTTTGATTAAAAATTCTAGGCCGGACCCATGCCTCAGGCCTGTATGGGCCGGCGGTTGGCCGTTCGGGTCGGAGGCCAGCAAACTGGGTCGGACCCAACCTGGGCCTTTTTAATAATAATAATAATAATAATTTTAATAATAATAATAATAATAATATATTTTAATAAAAAACAAAAAATAATTTATTTTCCAAAAAATAAATTAATCCAAAAATATCCCATGTTTTCATAATTTTCCAAAAATAAAAAAAAAAAAAAAGCCAAAAATGATCAATATTTTCATAAAAAGATAAAAAATAAAAAAAATGCTTTCTGTGTTCAAAAAAAAAAAAAGACTCAAAAAATGTTTTTCCTTCACAAAATGCATGGAAAATCCCTCAAAAATCTAAAAAGTTTTAGAATTTAAACAAGATTAGGTACTGAATGGACATTAGTGATTAATTAGTGTAATCAAGTTCCAAAACCTAATTTCTCTGATTGCACATGAGCGAATATTTATCCCAATATTTCGTTTGGGTTCTAATCAACCCACCCTAAATAGATTACTAGCGACTCCTTTTAAAATTAATTCATAGATTAAAATATCAAATCACCAAATCGTGAATTGGTAGACTTGGGAGGAGAAAATATTCAGTGGTATGTGCGTGCCACGTCATCCGCTAACTTGGTGCGCACTTACCCATGAAATATCGGTACATATCCCCAAGCAGGACTCGCTAAAAAGGAAAGTGCTGATTTTTGGTCGGCTCGGCTCGGCTCCACGTAGAAGAAAGGACGGTAAGCATATTCCTTCGCTCAAAAATTTTCTCTCTCCCCACTTGAATTTGCTGGGTTTTTTTTATCTCTGGGTGCGTTTGTTTATATTTCTGTTCAAAAATTGTTTCGGGGAACAGAAATAGAAAAAACTAATTTTGTTCCGAGGAACAATTTTTGACCAGAAAGATGCGTTTGGTAAACTTGTTCTGAGAATTAAAAAATGAATAGAAACACGTTTGGTAAATTTATATTCTTTTTTTGTTTCTTTTAATTTTTTAATATTTTTATTTTATTTTTCCTTTTTTTCTTCTTTTGGCCGGTGCTGGCCTCGGCCATGGCCGGCGATGGCCGACGAGGGACCGGCGGCCTTGCCCAGCCACAGCGAGGCTCGCCGACCCTCGACAGCCGGTCGCCGGCCATGGCCGAGGCCGGCGGCCAAAGAAAAAGAAGAAAAAAAGAAGAAAGAAAAAGAGAAGAAAAGAAATGAGACAGAAATTTTATTCTTCAAAAGTGTTTCTCTTATTTATGTTCTAATTTTGTTCCCGGAACAAAAAAACAGATTTTGAACAAAAACGCAAACAAATGCATTTATGTTCTTTTTTTGTTTCCGAGAACAAAAAAACAGAAAATCTGTTCATGAACAAAAAAAAAAGAAACACAAACATGCAAGCCCTCTCTCTTCTCTCCTCGCAAACAGAGAATAATCGAGACTTCCTTTGTTTCTTCTCCGCACATCCCACCCCTTCCACTTTCGCCTTCGCCTCCCCAAAAGCCTCGCCACCATCTGCCTCTAGCATGTCGCCTCATCCAAGAGTGTCGCCAGTCGCAGTTGGTCCCAACCCCCTCCACCTCGGATCATTTCCAACGCGGAGATCGAGCACAAGTTTTGTGCTCGCGTTGGTCTCTTGGCAACTTCTAGACCTCCGTCCGATCGCGTCCCTCTGATGAACTCGTTATCAGCTTTGACTCCGTGCTGCCGCCGCCGCCGCCGTCGATGGCATCCTCCGTCTCTGACATCTACTCGTCCTCCCCGTCCCTCAGGCCGAAGACACCGCCTGGCCTCCACCATGAAGCCGTCGGCCTTCGGCTCGAGGGAGACGGCCTCAATCTCGTTCCCCAGCGAGCGCTATCCCAGACGCTGGCCCGCTCAGTTATGGGGGAGATCTCAACGGACCTAGTAGGGTGGACAGCGCGACAAAGAAGGAGAGACGCGCGCTGGAGAAGGATTCCCGCTCGTTGTGGGGGGAGGTTCATGGACTAGCTGTACCAGCATCGAGAGCTAGGGCTTTTCCTTGACGTGAGCCATATCGGGTTCACGGACGAGTTTGTGGAAGAGATGGAGCCTTGGTTCCAAGCTGCGTTCGAGGTGATGGAGGAGTTGGAGAAGGGCGTGATCGCCAACCTGGACAAGGGCCGCATGGTCGGGCACTACTGGTTGAGGAATTCGGAGCTCGTGCCGACTTGGTTCCTGAAGGCGCAAATTGAGAGCACGCTCGACATCGTCTGCAATTTCGCTACCAACGTGGTCAGCGGTAAGGTCAGTTCTGGAATTCCGGTTGTTATTGCTCTCTGTGTGGTAAGAGAGGCTGTAGTTCCCTGCGTTTTTTTCTTTTCTTTTCTTTTGAATCGGTTTGCTGTCATATTTGCTTATGTTTCTTCGTGGAGCAAGTGTATATGCTGCTTGATTCACTTATGCACAATGGTCTTTTGTCTTCGTCTTTTAATTCGGAATTTGAAAAGCGCTAGTAAATTTTAGATTTTGCGCATCTAAAGTTACAAGCTATGGATGAATGTTCATTTAGGGACTAATAGCATATCCACACTGTTTGCATTCCTAGATTGTAATTCCTTTCTCTGCTTGCAGTATTAAATCTAGTAGCAAATAAAATTCTCTTTAAGGATACAGTCCCATGTAAGTCTGGGAATTAATTATGTTTTCTTGTCCAAGATATTGCTAACTTGTATGTTGTGTCAGAAGATCCACAGAAACATTGATGTAGGGACTGTAGATTAACTTAGCATGTCCATAATGTATTGGCTTCCTAGATTGTAAATCCTTTGGCAAGTAACTTATCATTATACTACTTTTGTCAAATAATCACAAACATAAATGTCAAGGCCTGTTTGGGGGTGGCTGTGAGTTTCAGCTTGCCTTTCTGGTTTTAGCTGTGGGTTTGAGTTTTTGGCTTTAGCTTTGACTTTAAAGAAATGAAGTTGGTAGAAGACATAACTTCTAACTTGAAAGTGACTGGCTCATTTTGAGAATTTAATAGTACTGAAAGCTGAACCTTAAATCATAGATGTTTGGATGCTTGGATAATTTTACTTCTAAAATGAAGCATATAATAACTTTTAGTGACCAAAAGCCATAATACCTGATGTGCAGTCCCTATCATCCCCCCCATGGTGCAAAAAACAAAAACGAAAAAAAAAAAAAAAAAACAAAAACAAAAAACACACACAAAAGAAGAAGTTACAACATAAGCAATATTAGTAGTTTTCCATAGCTATCTAAGTGGCTTCTTAACTGATACTGATCAAAGGATGGTTCTTGCCTTTTGTAGTCTTGTGCAATGAAAATAACTCGTTTATTTTCCAAGTGAAGAACAACCCTGCTGCATTTCCAGATTCTTTCTCCTTTTCTTTGGTAGGAGGAATAAATCCTTTATCAAAATGACTGTTCTATAACTATAAGTAAGGAGAAAATATGGGCCTCCATCTTTCAAGATTCTTGCTCTTAATGCTTTTTATGATCACTTGTGTTTTGTAGATGGGAGAAATATCAAAGTGAGGAGGAATCGGCTCTTGGTTGGGGAAAGCATGTCAGGAACATAGGCAGCACATCCAAGTGAAATGGCCAATGAGGTATTTTATCTGAATTGCCTTCTCTTATGCTGTTAGGGCTAGAAACTTTAGAATAAGAGTGCACCTGATGGTGTTAAATATTGACCAAGGGATTATGATGGTGATCTAATGGTTATTTCTTTGATATGCTGAAGAAACTCTCTGTTGTGCTGAAGAGCAACTTCATGGATCCACTTTTAACCATGCTCCTTTGATGGAAAGGGCAACTAAATAAATCCCTTTGTCATTGTTCTTTATTTATTCTGGTCCTGGGAGTTGAAATTTGGATTATGAAGTTGCAAATGTCTTTCCTTTTTTAATTTGTTATTATTCCACTAATGAAGGAAAGTTCAGTTGCAAACACTTGTAAGGAGGACTCGTGCATTGAACATACTGCTTATTTTCCTCCTTAACTTTTGTGCATGCACGAGTTTGCTTTCAAATTCCTGTCGAAAGATATATTTTTTCTCTTCATCTTGTCCTAATGTTGCTTTTAGCTTGAATTGCTGACATCCTTGAAGGTAGGATGCTGATCTGTATTTTGAGTTTTTCACTGAGTATATTAAGCTATTTGATCCATTAGAAAATTTATGGGCAATAAAATCAAATTCGTTCCTCATCTCAATGGTGCTGAGGTTTGCATGCATTGACTTGCACTTATATAGCGTCATAATTTCATTATTTGTTGGTTTACCTATGAAACCTAAAGCAGAGTGGTGACGAAGACGAACGGGTGCCAGAGCAAGAGCCAGAATGGGAGTATACACCTGCTGGACGCGCTCTAAAGCAATACCTCAAAGCAGAGAGCCCTCCCACAAGTCTGCAGAGCAAAGAACTGCTGAGAAATTGCTACAATATTGTCCCAGTCAGCTAGCCGGGTCCCAGATGATGGTGGTGCAAGTAATGCACTTGCACTGAGGAAGGCCAGCCAATCTTCCATACTGAGCCTATCTTTCCTACCGACCTGCACCCCATCTGACGTTTCAGAGACAAATTCATGGCAATAACATCATATTTATGGACAACCGGAGTATCTCTGTCCTCAGAAAAATTGGTTTTCCTTCGGTTAAGTTGTATAGATTGCGTATAGCACATTGACAGTTATGTGATACGTTAATTTGATTTCTTGGCTAGTTCTTTATTTGTTAGCTTTTGAAACATTACAAATCAAGCATGTCATTGGCAGCAGATATATTGCACGAACATTCATGACGTACGTTGCATGTTATAGATTTTATTGTCTTAAATTCTCACTTCTGCTCATTTTGAAAGCGATCATTCTCCTAACTATTTATAGGGCCGATAGGATCTGCTAAAGTGGACCTTGCAGAGTCCCAAGACTCTTACCTGTGCCGGGTGTCTCTGCCAGGGGCAAGAATATATCCAGTACGTACCTAATACCCAACTTAATAGGTACTCAACAAAGTCATGATAACAACTAATATTCACCAGAGTAAGGAATCCAGAAAGATATTTTCTTTTTTTTTTTATGGTGTTATTTCTTCATTCTCGAGACTTTCAATTCTTATGGTGATCTGAAGGTAATGACACATTCTTTGAATTTTGCTTTTATGCTGCCGCATTTAGTTGTGAACTTGACACGGACAGTGAGGTCTTGATTGAAGGAGAAGCAAGAACAGAAAACCTTCATCAATCAGGACACATGACTCTCTCCTTTCACCTGCTGTTCATCCCAACAAACCTCAACTTTGGTGCGGATGGGATCTTGAAGGGAGCTGTCAAGAAGCTGATCAATACCAGATGACTGTCAGGCAGCTCAGACTTTATGGAATACGCAAGTAGAATTCCTGTGTGCAGTTCTAATGAAGTAGATGTTCAAAAAAAGTAATGTTAAACATACCTGGTAATGGCTTTTCTCTTTACTTGGAATTGATAATTCTAAAACTATTCTTTTCATCTCACTGTTGTATGTTTTACCATTTCGTGATTTGTTATTCATTAATATCTATTGAACTTGTCTCGATTACTATATTAAAATGATGCAGGTATTGTTTTGGTCGGTTTGACATTGGGCTTTCATGCATCTTTTTCATATATTCATAGATTATCTGGATATTGTATTGGGTCTTGAGTTCTGGCTAGTCCCTCTGTTATGCTCTCCAAGTCACATCGATATATGAGTTCAAGGCAGTTTCGCACGACCTTGATGCATGGTTCTTCTGGTTGTTAGCATTCTTTAAATCTCTCCATTGCAATTGCTTGATGCTCTCCAAAGGGCCACATTCAAATTCACAGACTGTCTCCATTCATTCGGTGATTGTGTGATTGATTCCGAGATCTTCTGGAATTATTATAAAATTCCTTTCTCTAAGATTTACTAGCTACCCTCATTTATGTTGAAACATTTTCAGAACATACTGTGAGTAGTATGTGCCACTTGTTGACCTAAGCATATGCCTACCTATATAAACCGTTGACTCAGCTTTCACACTTTTAGAGCCAAACTTGGTAAAGCCTCTACTTGTTTCTTGTTTCCTTGTATTGCCAGTTAGGGAAACTATCAAATTGCACAAAGAAATTTCATCTTTTGTGATTTGTTTGCAGAAATGTTTCTGGTTGTGATTTATGCAAATCGTTTTGGTACATGCACCAATAAAGGATAATAACCAAAATGTGAGGATACAGATGCTTGAGTATTTCTCTTTGGATGTTTGATGTGAAATGATATGTTGGTTGATTGCCATGAATTACCTGTTTGATTACAATGAATGACTTTAAAATCATTTTTAATTCACATCCTAGTTTAGTCATATGAAAGAATTGGAATAGACCCATGGAGGTGGCTGTCTTGAAGACCCAAAGACGACGAATGGTTGATATCCGATCCAACCCTATTTTTGTACTATTCATTTCCTTGATTTATGTTTCGGGTTGTTTTGGCATTGTATAAACGCCCAACGAGATGGGCTCTTCTTTGCTTTGTTTTCTTTACTTCTATCTTAGGATTGCATGCTAGATTTATTGCTTGTCTTAAACTGTCTCGAGTGTTTACTTACCGCACTATCTTTTAAATGTCAATTAATTGCTTTCTTTCCTTTTTCTTTTAAGTAGAAGTAAAATGGCATGAAACCAATCATCCATGCATGATCACCTTGTTAATTTCTCTTTGCATTAAAAAGTAAAAAGACACGAATGACCTTGGGAAACATGACAACTGTTAGGTACCGAAAATGCGTTAATAGAAATATTAATGTAACCCAAGTCCCCGAACTTTAGAATCTTTAATTGCGTGGATATTGAGAAATCACTCTCGATCCTTAATTGGATTTTCCAGCAAACCCCCAAAAACAGGGCTAGTGGCGACTCCTAAAGTTATATTTTAGGTTGTTTAAAACAACTAAAAATAAAATGAACCTGTCATGTGGGATTTAGGTCTCGTGGAGACTCACCGTTGTTTAGTAGACACGATGTGGCACTAGTCCAAAAGGATGAAATGATGTCATCATTTTGGGTAAAAGTATGGTTGAAAAGGCTACCATGGTAAAAGTACTCATGAATTCATGTTTTACACCCAATCTCCTCTTTAAGGTATACTATACCTGTGAAAGCGAATCATGACACATTTCCGCTGTTGCGTGGGGTATAGGTTTAAGAGAACCTGCGTTCGTGTAGACCTTAAACTCATAGTGCCGAAATCAAAGATGAGGTGATGACGTCTTAGGCGAACATGACCTTGAGTGCAAACTTGCAAGAAAATACCTTAATTGTCATTACTTCCCAAGTGAGATGGATGTCGTAGGAGGGTGGGTCACGACAAAAATCAATTTATTATTCCGATCTCTTAACACAAGGTTAAGATCTTTCTTATGAATTGTATAGCCTTTCTCTAGAAGCTGTCCCAAACTCAAGATATTGCTTGACATTTTTGGAACATAATAAACATTAATAATAAATTGACATGCACCATTCTTCAAACGAATAGGAGTTGTACGTTTGCCTTTGACAAGAATTTTGGAGTCATCACCCAACGAGACTTTCCCTTTAATTGTCTCATCTAACTGAGCGTCGGACACATGGAGTGTAAAAATTTGGCACGGAGGGACACTTAAGTGCCAAAATTGGAACAAAATGGATCACTTAAGTGCTAATCCGGCCAAAATGTTGACGTGGCAATTTTCTAGTGAGGTAAGTGCAAAACAACGTCATTTTGCATGTTGACATGGCTAAATAAATGTAAAAACGACGTAGTTTTGTTTGTCATATGGTAAACAATTAATATAAAAATTAATTAAAATTAATTTAAAATTAAATTTATTTAATAATTTTTTTTAGAAGGTGGGGAGGGAGGAGGGACGCGGCGAGGGCTAAGCCCTTGTCGCCGCCGCCTCCCCGTCATCGCCAGGAAGGGCCGATGACAACGGGGAGGGCTTAGCCCTCAGCCGCGTCCCTTCACCCTCCCCCCCCTTTTTTTTAAAATTTATTTATTTATTTATTTTATAATTTAATTTAATTAATTTTTATATTAAAATTCGAATATGCACCAAAATGGTGTCATTTTTGCATTTCTTTGCTAAATCAGCTCTCTAGCGAGCTACATAAGCAAGAAAAATAATAAAAATTTGCCACGTAGGATTTCTGGGGGGATTCGGCGACCAAGAAAATTTTCTGCAGGTATGCCTTCCCAAAGTGGGCGAACAACTCCCGTTCAAGCCCTTCAGGGACAGCCTTTTAACATAAAACCACTCAGCCCTTTAGTTCAGAACCTAGAGACATCCAAAAATACCAGGATGGAAACGTTTCTAATCTACCCAAGCTGCATTTCTTGGAGGATCCTACCAGGCTAGAGAAAAATAGGGATTTAGAAAGCCATGAGAGATTTTTCAAAGCACACACTTTACTTCAGGGGACTCTGCCCAACACAATACATCATCCTCGCCTTTTATAGACGATAAGAGGTCACAAAGACACACACAAGGACCAAGCTCACGGGTCCAGATACAAACAAAGGCACCGGAAACTTCCGGGAGGGAATTATTCGCACATTATGAACAGTAACTGTACTGTGAACAGTACCTTCCCTAGCCTAGTGCTACAGTAAAAGTGAACAGTGGATTGCTACAGTTAAATTGTACGGACTCAGCGATCTCGTCCGTCATGAGCATTGTAGCTACAGACTGAGTCATATGAGCTGTCTTCTAGGAGATGTGCCTCGTATTTTTGTTCAAGGGCTTCAAGGTCTTCTAGCGAGAGGATTTGGTTTAGCCTTCATGATGAGGATGCTTCTTCATGAGCCCAATGGGATGCTTCTTCTTCAGCCCAGTTTGTGTTGTCATCTTCTTGAGTGTCGGCAGGGATGTTTGGCTAAGGCCAGTTGGATGGCTGTGCATAAAAGGATGTGTCCATGCTTTGGAATAAAGACGAATGTCTTTGTTCATAGGGATCCTGGGACAGAGGACCTCCAAAGCGTGCATAGGGGTCTTGAGTGGATTGGACAATATCATCTGTTCCTGTCATTTCATGATCCTGAGACGATGCAGCTTGTCTGTATTGCCTGAGTGCTTCCTTAGCTTCTGGTGCTAGGTCATAATGATCTCACGTAGTGAGTACATTATTCCAAACATTTTCAGGAATGGTTTTGTTTTTCTGGCATAATATTCTCTGAAGTTCTCGATACTCGTGTCCACAAAATCTAACAGATCCTGGATAAGATTTGTGAATCCGAGCTTCCCGGCTGTCCAAATGAGGTTTATAGGATGTGGTTCCTATTTCCTGAGGGGCATTAATGATGCTTCCATTATTTCTGAAAAAATGCCATGGACGTCTAAAAAACAGGATGGTATGGACTTCAAGATTAGGCGTCATGGTTCTTAGTTCTCTTTCCAAGAGATGTTTCCAATAAGTGGGAGAATAGAACCAATTAAGAAAATCTAAGAGATTCTTATCACTTTCTTTCTCAATAGTTCGTTCGAGTAAAAATATCCTGGTGAGGTTGGCAACGAATCTTCTGGTTGGAATTTCAATAGTTATTAAGTACTTATTGGTTAAGTACCATAATAGCATTTTGAGCTGATCAGGAAAATCATCTTCCTTCCAGATAAGAGGATGAATGAATGGGTAATCTGAATTTAATCCAAAAGAATAAAGAATCGAACCTCCATTGAATCTGAACAGGTCTGTGTGGCATTGCCACATAAGGTCTTCCAGGTTCTCAGCAAGACTATCGTTCTGGATTTGTTAAATAATCTCCTGAGGATATTTCCAACTTTCCAAATCTTTGATCTTCTCAATCTTGTATTTTACGCCATGATTGAGCATGTGGAAGGCAGGCCTTTTGATGTACATGTTGATTTCGGCTGGTGCCTTTGGTCTTGACAGGAAGTCAGCAAGCACATTCTTTTTTCCAGGAATATGTTTGGTTTCAAAAGAGTATTTTGAGAACCATTCAGCCCATCAAAACAGTTGAGAATTTAGGATCTGTTTTTGTTTAAACTTGGTCATCTGAGGAAAAGATGCCATGTCTAATTCTACCAGGAAGTGATGGCCGATGAGATGAAACTCGAACTTTTTTATTCCATTTTTTACTGCCAAGATTTCTTTAAAAGTGGAGTAGTAATGTATTTCAGCTTGAGAAAACTTTTCACTTTTGTGAGCACAGAGGTGTCTCTTACCATCAATTTCTTCAAAGAGGATGGCTGCCCAGTATTCATCACTGGCGTCAGTTTGAAGAATACTTTTTCCTGTTGATGGTATTTGCAATGGTGGGAGATTTTGCATAATCTCCTTAAGCTCAGCGACTACTTTAGTCTGGGGCTTTCCCCAAGGTGGGGGATTCTTCTTCAGCATGGATTGCAAAGGAATCAGGAGCTTTGCAATGTTTAGGACAAAATCCCTGAGATAATTGATTATCCCAAGAAATTGCTGAACTTGTTTTGTAGTGAAGTTATCTTCAGAAACTTCAATAATTCTTGAGCAATATGTGGCCCCGGGGTAGTACGTACCTTTGTTGAGGTGCATACCAAGAAATTCAATCTCTGTTTGGGCAATATTCATTTTCCTTTGAGAAAGTATAATACCATGCTTTTTGACAATTTCTGCAAATTGTTCAAGAAGTTGGTAGTGTGACTGCTCGTCAGGACTGTAGAGCAGAATGTCGTTAATGTATACGGCTGCATTTGACAAGATTGGTTGGAAAATACGGCACATGGCCTTTTGGAAAATGGATGGTGCTACCTTTAAGCCAAAAGGAAGAACTTTCCACTGAAAGTGTTGGTTTGGGATACAGAATCCTGTCTTGGGTCTATCTTCAGGATGGATGCCCAATTGCCAAAATCCGACTTTGAGGTCGAATTTGGAATAGATATGGGCCTTGGTTAGACCAGCAAAGAGAGAATCTCTGGATGGTAGAGGGAATTTGTCATCTTGGAGAAAAAGGTTAAGAGGTTGATAATTGATTACCAATCTCATTTTTTCCCTGTTTTGCTCAGCACGCTTATTGACATAAAAGGCTTCGCAAGCCCATTGAGAATTAGAGATTTCAATAAGACCTTGTTGCAGTAGTTCTGAGCATTCCCTTTGAGCTAAAGCCAGATGTTATGGCTTCATTCCTGTATGGCTGGCCTTGGTTGGATTGATATCTTCATTCTTTTTAAACAGGAGGTGAACAAAGAATTCTGGATTTTCCCATAAAGGATGGGAACACTTTTGGGCGAATTCCGAATGGGATTCCGAACAAGATTCTAACAACTTTTGCATGATTGGATCTAATAGACTCATATGAATGGAAAAGAGTCTCTGAATATTAACAAACTCAGAGAATTGATCTTTATATCTAAGACATTTTCCAGGGATAATGCGGAGCCGAGAGATTTGAGTCATGATATCCCATCCAATAATCAGGTTTTTATTGGGGAGATTTGATCCAAAAATCTTTGTGGTTATGGAACACTAAGGAAAGAACTGGACAATTACCGGGGTGGTCCTAACATTTGTGGAGAAAGTGTCTTTCGAGGCAGAATTGAAATATCGGACATAAGGAGTCCAATACTCTTCAGGAAGAACTTTGGTGTCCAGTATTGAACAACTTGCTCGGTATCAATGAGAGCAATAACGGTGATTGGTTTGGCAAACTTTGAAGTGAGGATTTTTACGGGAAATGGGGACAAAGTGAGTTTGACTTGAAAATATGTCAAGGCTTGGTTCTGGAGATGTGGGGGATATGTGAAAAATGTCTTCAGATTCTGAATCTGACTCAGTCTCACTGGGAGTTTGGTAAAATGGGATGACACAAAGAGTTTGTTCAGATGGTTCTTCATCAGCAAAGAATAAAGATTCAATATTATCATTTTCGAGAGAAATACCTGTTTCATTTTCAATGTGATGAATGAGATGATTCTGACCTTTTCTCACTTGAGGACAATTTTTGGCAAAATGTCCTTTCTGATTGCATATGAAACATCGGTTTGACTTCTTGTGGCCTTTGTGATCTTTCCTTTTGCGTAGGTATCGTCATTTCTTCTTCTTCCGAAAATGCTTGGAGCCATGTCTGGATTTCTTTATCCAGAACTTCTTGTAATGTTTCTTTTTCCAGGAAAACTTGCCACAAGTACCATCACAGTCTTGCCTAGAGCATTTAATTTTTAACTTCTGGCGAGAACAAGCTGATTCAAGGCGCTTGTCATCTGTGATGTAAGTACGGTTCATCTGGCGTTTTAAGCATAATTCTTCGAGTCATAAATGAACTTCTTGTTGTATTTCTCCCAAGGGAATATCTTGTATTCTCCTTTGTTTTCCGAAGAAAGATCTTTCAACCATCCGGGATAGTTCTTTGGGGATGGAAGTAAGGAAAACATGCTTGATTTGGATCTGCGCCAACCCGATAAAGAAGCTGAAGCATCACTCGATAATGCTTATCAAGATGCTTCTTCTGGAGGGAGCAGCATTTTCTGTCGAAAAATTCTCTTCTCTTTATCTCTATGAGATCAGTGGGTTTTCCCACAAAGACATGATATAAGAGAGTGATAGCATGGCCAAAATTAGGTGACATTAGGAAATGGATCTGATCTTGTTTTGAAATTGATTTCCACCAGAGTTTGAGGCTGCTTGTGAACCTCGTGACAAAGTTGTAAAGGACATCATTCATATCATGGTTGGTGATGGACTGAGTATTCAACCAAGTATGAAATTCCTCAAGTCTTTCTGGCCATTTATGATAAGGAATATCATCGATGGTGAAAAACTGTTTTGATGCTATGGACACATGCTGTGCAGAATTGCTTGTCTGAAAATTTTCTGGCTCAGAATAGTTTGATTCCATCTCATCATCTGGAGGATGAGCCATGAATATTGATGAAGTTACTGGCGCAATAGGGAGAGAATCAACTGTAGGAATTGAGAAGGATGAAGAGGAGGAAAGAGATACTGAATCTGATTCAGTATTAGGAGAAGTTTGCTTGACTGGAAACAGAATCTGCTTTTCTGGTGTGACAGGATCAGGCTGTTGAATAGTAGGGTCAGGTTCCTAAGTACCCAAATCCATTTAGCACTAAAGTGTCTCACTTTTAAAAAACAAGTGGCACTTAAGTATTACTTTCCTAACTTTTGGCACTTAAATGTTCTTTCGTGCCAAGTTTTAGCACTTGGGGTGTACTTTTCCCCATCTAAATCCACAAACATTTCCTTTTGTCCACACATGTGGTTGCTTGTGTTGGTATCCAAATATTATGTATCATTTTGTCCACCTTCATCTTCTTTGAATACCAATAGAAGAACTTGATCGGCATCATTCACTAAGTTTGACTTTTCATCTGCTGCACTTCTTTCTTTGTTCCAACAATCATAAGTATAATGACCAAGTTTATTACAATGACAACATCGAATTTTAGATTTATCATATCACTGACTTGTCGAGTTCTTTTCTCTTCCACAAACTCCTTTTTGATAATGGTGTCCACCATCATTTCGAGCAGATCTCCTTTGCTTCGTCCACAATCTCTTCCTTGAAAGTGACCTTGGCCTCAACCTTGATCATGACCTTGATTTGTCCCATGATTTTGCTTGGGGTCTCCTCTTTCCTCCTCCTCATCTTGGATGGCTAGCCACATTTGGAGAACTTCCTCCATTAGTTCATTCTTTTTTCTTCTAAACATTTCTTCATGGGCTTGTAATGAACTTAGAAGATCATAGATCATCATGGCATCCAAATCTTTAGATTCTTCAATTGCAAAACCAATGTGTTCGTATTTCTTGTTTAAGGATATAAGTATTTTTTTCGACAACACGAACGTCTAAAACGTCTTCTCCGTTTCTTTCCATCCGATTGACAATTGCCAAAACTCTTATGAAATAATCAGCAATCGATTCAAATTCTTTCGTATGAATTACCTCAAATTCGCCTATCAAAGTTTGAAGGTAAATCTTCTTAACTTTCTATACTCTTTAATGTGCGTTGTGAAGAATCTCCCATGCCTCCTTAACAGTGGTGGCATTCAAAACCTTTTCAAACATGGAATCATCTAAAGCTTGATAGATGGTTGATAGGGCATATTGATTTTTTGTCCGAACCTTCTCCAAGGCATCTTTTGGTTCTGATTCATGATGGCTTCATTCTCTGGCTCATCATAGCCAGTGTTGACAAGTTCCCATACACTGTAGGCACCGAGTAGAGCTTTCATTCTAATGGCCCAGTTACCATAATTTTTTTTGGTAAGACAAGGGTATTGAAGAGGAAGCTGATTGTTTGTTGAGACCATGATCACAAACTGTGCGCTCTAATACCAATTTGATGGGAGAAATTTGAAGGTGAAACAATCGTAACTCACATAAAGAAGAGAAGGAGATAGATAGACTTTTCGTTTAATTCACCTTATTCCAACTTATCAAGAACGATTAAAAGACTCCCCTATTTATTGACTTAATACATGACTTTTATTCATCATCATAAATACTGCTAGTATTCTGAGGAGATAAAGCCCTAGGAACTTACAAAAGACCTGGAGACACAAATAGACAGAACATAGAAATACGAATAATCTTCTCAAAAGTATCACTACAATGAAGATTTGACCAGTAATCTTCAGATTTGAAATAGGAGAAACACGACAAAATAATTCCGTCACCGTCGGCTTCAGTCAACGAATTCAATCTTGATGTTGCTGATGGTGACGTCCTCACCGCCGTACCTCGGGGCCAAAGTCACCAAGACCTCCTCGTCGTCCTCACCCATCAGGTCCTCCAACAAGTCCGTAATCCCCAGCTTCAGCTTGGTGTTCATCTTCTTGCCGGGCTTGTGCTTGTGGGCACGTTCACGAAGCTGCCCGCAAACTCGGTCTCGTTGGGGCTGCTCAGGGAGTCCTGCTCGTCGTTGATGTGGACGTCGAACTTCACGAACGCGTCACTCTCGAGCTCGATCCCTTCGATCACCAACACCTCCTCTTCCTCCTCCTTCTCTTTCTTGCTTCTCTTTTGCTTCGGCCTCTTGACCAGAGTGCTCACAACTTTGTCTAGTTTAACAGGGAAGTGAACGATAGGCCGTGGTATCTCCGCCACATCGGCAATTTCCCCAGAGGTCTTGGCCACCTTTTTGGCTATTTTGCGTGGGACTGGCTTAGATTTTAGCCATGGAATGTCAACATCTTGGTACTTATAACCTAAGTTAGTGGTTTCTAAGCAATCTTTGACCTTCACACGCATGGCCTGCGCGTTCTCATCGTAGAACAGGAAGGCGGCATTGAGCCAGTCCGGGTCCATGAAGTCGGTCCTCTTCGGGCCTCCTAGGGTTTTCCACAGGGTCCACATGCGGTCGACATTGGAGTGGTGGGCAAAGAAGAGCGGGTCTCGGCCGGCAGTGTAGAAACTGCCCATGTCCTCGAGGCTGGGCTGCCTGTAGTCGCCACACCAATTGTGGATTGTATTGTGCGGCACGCTCTCGATCGACCCAGCCCCCGGACTTGCTTGATCGCCTGCCCGGTAGGCATGGCCGAGGAAGAGTTCTGCCGTCTTCGCGTTCGACACCATTTGCCTGCTTAGATGAATTCATCATATCATGAAATGATAAGAGAAAAGGTTTTCTGAGTCAATTTTAAGTCCGTCTAATTTTTCACTCATAATCCACATTCCTCATCATTGATTTTAACAGCCGGTCAATTTTTCAGACTATATAACTACCCATGTCCACAGTTTATGTCGTTTTATTATTATTACCAAGGCAATTGAATTAAGCAGTTACCATCTCAATGCATCAAACGTTTTTCTTTTTGTGGAATCTTGTATCGATGCATTAGTTTGACTCGTTTTACAATACTTATAATAAAGTCCTGAATAGCATCCTCATAGTCTAAAATATATATGATTCATCTATTATCAGTGCTTACGTAGAAAACTGATGGGAGAGTTTTATACTAAAAGAAAGAAAGAATCAAACGTGACAAAAAGAGAATATACCCATCGCAAACTGAAGCATTGACTTTTGATTACGCATTTCCAATTAAATGGAATAAATTTAGATCTACACCTATGTTCACCAAACCTAAAGTTTCTCGTTCTTGTCAAAACTCATTACCTGTACATGGTTTTTAGGTTGTTGGACACCAGATTCAATGGGGGCGGGTGCTCGCAGTTGTAGTTGAGATCCACAAGCGTAGGTGGTACATGCTTTGGGTTTCGGTTGGCATCATAGAGCGGCGATTGCGGATCAGTGAACATGGCGGGCATCTTCATGCCATCGGGCGCATCCCAGTTCCAATAGGGCAATGCGAAGGTCGGGTCTCCGATCAAGCTCCCCAAGATCTTCTCGTAGAAGTAGAGATAGTAACGGTGGAATGGGAAGAATAGCCAAGAGCTGTGGACTTGGAGTTCCAGGTCGGGAAACCCGACTTGGTTATAGAACCCTTCGCAATAGGCGCAATGCACATTGGCTTGCTGCATGAAGCTACGCGGGTCATCAGCCGGTAAGGCCTTCATGAGCTTAATGGCCTCGGCGTATTTGGCTATGTAGTCCTTATCGGCCAAGTGAGCAGCTGGCCTCACGCGCGTGGGCGAGTTTGAGGATGGGAGCTTGAAGTCTAGGACCTCGGTGGTGGGTGGTGGGCAACAGGCCTTCGCGCAGGGCTTGACCTTGCCACACTGGGTAAAATCTGGGACAGATATCGGGTCTGCAAGCGCGAATGGGTCTGATCTGAGACCGACCGCCCCATAGAAGCCACTGAGGCCAATGAGCACATTCCTCCTGTCGAGCTTCACCGACATAGGATTTTGTTCAGAGTCGTCGTTGCTCAGGGCCTTGCATGAAATGGTCGATCGCCGTATGGAGGGTTTTCTATGTTTCGAGTAAAGGGAGGCTGGGCCACGTTTGCGGAAGAATGGACCGTATGTGGAGATGGCAACGGGGGAAAGAAAGGAGGTGGTGGTGCCAACGGCGGTTGCAGTGGCTGGTGAAGGAAGAGAAGCCATTGGCCAAAGTTCGTCAGTGTGCTTGAGCAAAAGATCAATGACACTATTATATAGAGTTGTCAACGCAGAGTAATTAGACTTTTTTCGGAAGAAGGATACTAGAAGTGCCATAAGTTATATACAACGCTCACTTTAGTGCCAAAAGTTTTTGCCGGCTCACTTAAGTATCAAAATCGGAGAAAAAATCATTAAAGTGCTTTTAGCGAGAAATTTTGACTAGAGAAATTACGTGGCGTTTATATTAAAAAAATTTATCTGATGTGGCTTTTTTTGGCACTGAAATGATCACTTTTTAACAATCATTCGGCATTGAAGTGATTACTTTTTAACAACCATTCGGCATTGAAATGATCATTTTTTAACTTGCTACATGACATCGTTTAGGGGTTACATGCTAATTGGGCAATGCCGGTGAGTCACGTAAGATCAAGAAATTAATAAAATATGACCACATTAGATTTCTAGCGACTCAAATCAAACTTGGTACTAAAGTGATTATTTTTTCAAAAAAAAATGGCACTTAAATGATCCAAAAAAAAAATTGATACTAAAGTGAACATCATGCACAATTTTATGGCACTTCTAGTGTCATTCTGCCACTTTTTCTCATTCATGTCACTGCGTTTTCTAAAGTTGATGGATAATATTAAGAAAAGACCAACTCCACGCAGGAAATTGAAGGAACCTCTAGGTACAGCTTCCTCCAATTGCGTGATGGAAAACCCTTGTTTGAAAATCCTTGATTTATGGGTTTATCCAAAAAAAGTCTATGTAATCAAATCAAAACTGATTATATTGTATTTTCATGACAAATTTTAGGACTTCTAATACGCTTATCCCTAAAAAAAATGTCTATCATTATAATAATGTGTCCTTGTAACTTGCACTCTGATATACTTTTATCTATTTTATTGTTGATTTTCTCCCCAGTCAAAAGGTTGCATTGGGCTCTTAAGTATTGAAACCACAAAAAAGCAAAACTAAGCAACGGAAATTGAAACAGCATATTTTATATATTAGGATTAGTTACAGCGCAACTAGCTTAGAACTTGGATCTTGTGTTAAGAATGCAGAAATTCAATTGGAAAAAAGAATACCAAAGGAATAGGACATTGTTTCGCCGGTTTTATTCCTGCAACGAAATATAATGATATGTTTCAGCTTTTATGCTCTCGATATGCCTTGGATCACTGAGGAATTTTAGTCTTCTCCTGGTTATAGCCCTGAATGGATGGTTAGGTGGTTCTCATTAACTTATGATAGTCCTTTCGAGGAAGCGACTAAAACCGCAATCAGTCAGGTGAGGCAGCGTGGCTTCGAATCAAAAGGAGCTTGTGGCAAGGGTAGAGAAATTGTTAGCTATGATGCTCAGTATGGCCCTACTATGTTGAAGATATCTGGAGTTCGAGACTCAAGCCAACATCTCAACCCAATGCTTGGATTCTCCCTTAAGTAACGTTCCTCTTAAATCAGGAACGTCAGGGACTGTAGAGTATGAGGTCACCAAGACTAATGAAGATTCTGCTAACGGTACCTCTTGATCCCTAAATACATTGTCTTTGGTTTCTTGTGTTTCTTCTTATTTCACTTTCTGCTTATTAGATCCTTCCCTATTTCAATGTCAATATTGTTTAAATTTGGTACCCATGACATTATTCCGATAGCTGGACATGTAGTAATTCCTTTATTGTCGAACCATATACTTCCATTCACAGGCTCATCCACACTTGGTCAAAGTTCCCTTGAGTATCTTGACTTTTCCTTTGCCCTCGTGACTAACACGTGACATGTCATTATTTTTTATCTTTGTGACAGGCACGTGATGGTAAGGGCAACTTTGGGTGTCAACAGTCACTAATTATGGTTAGCTAATTAAGTCTAACATTTCCATACAAGAACGGCACAAAATATCAAACAGAAAACAGAAGTTGCCTATTCAAATCTGTAATTAAGCCCGCCAATCACATGCGAGACATTTTCAATCATGGATGTAAACTAAATGAGTCCGTAGAATTTACAATAGTTTCCAAGAGTTTTCAGATAGTTGAATTTATGGCCATGCATCTGCGTTATAAGAGAAAAGGTGACATAAAATATCGGTCCTTTCCGCTCGAATAACTATCCGCATAGATCAGATATAATCAATCAATGAACAATTAATGTATGGAAGCTAACCTTCGTACTGTTATCACTTTGAATATGACTATAGCACTGTCAAAGTGCCAACTAATCCCTTATTTAGACAATTCCAAACTCGAGAAACGACAAATTATAGGTAGTCATTAGCTGAACAAAGAAAAAACAATGTTGCTCCATCACTTCTCTTTATTTTCACACCCACCCCTTCCAATTCGTTTCATATTCTAACGTTTTTTAACATTTTAAAGCATTTTGACTAATTGAATAGGGGTAATGATACGACTAATTGAATAGGGGTAATGATACAACTAATCTTTGAATTGTAGTTCAATGTATAATGTAATTCATGAACTTATAATTTGTCCAATGTTGTTCTTGAACCTTACCTCAATATGCAATGTGATCCCTAACTTTGTAATTTGTTCAATATAATTGAACTTTTGAACTTTTGATATATATAATATTCAATGTTGTCTTTCCATTAATACAAGTTCCGGGACAATATTAAACATTTTCATATAATTCAAGGACTAAATCGAATATGTACCAAAAGTTTGGGACTATATTGAAAAATTTAAAAGTTCATTGACTATATTAAGCAAATTAAAAATTTAAAAATCACATTTGCATTTCACCAAAGTTCATAGGTCATTTATGTTATATTCCCAATTTAATATGAGGGATGATGCTTAAGAAATTATGCATTTGATTCATCGTTCTGTTTACTATTGATGATAGCAAAAACGTATTTCGGCTATGTCTTCCGCTTCTGCTCAGTCCTAAACCCTAAATTCGCACCTGATAAAAGCACAACCATATATACGTTAGATGCATGAGATAAGGACATGTTAGATGCATGAGATAAGGACATATAATGTATGTACAAGCATGAAAATATGCTAGTGATGAATAGAGCGGGTTCGCAACTCGGATTGTTCCGAGGGTGGATGTCCATTTGCGAAAGCAACTCGAATTTCATCGGAACTCCCAAACCTGCAAGGATAGAAGCAAACCTTATTGCACGTGATGACCGCCAAGAAGTACATCTCGAAAATCAACCTCCTCAAAATCAAATCATCCTCTGCATCGATCTTGCCTCGTGATTTCGCTTCATGCACAAACAAAACAAAGCCATTTCAGTCAAAAAAAAATCATCATGACTTGTATCTCACATGGCCAAGATGATCTGGAAAACCTAATGCATGACTTATCATTTGCTTTTCATCAGTGTCGACTTTCTATCAATCTAAAGAGACCCAGGACGGCAATCTAGCTCAATCTGCCTCGAGCGTGAGGGACGGACCGGGGATGGAGATGAATTCTATTCGTGACGTCTCTTGATCTCAAAGTTTGAATTGAAGCAATCACGTGAATAATGTCACCTCCATACGGTGTATAGAAACTACCCCGCGAATAGTCGTACTTGCGATCCCTGCATAATAATCCAAGTTGCGCACGTTCACCAACCATGTCTCTCTGTTTCTCCTATCTAGAAATTGGCGTTGACTTCTTCCCTGATATTACTTTAATTCCGGAATAATGTTGGATGCCACATGCGGTATATTCTTCTCCAATTTAAATTTTAACCTATTTTTCGATCCCATCACCGCCCATATCGACCTGTTAAGTTAAGACAAGTGGCGGGAATGGATATCCATGTTCGCATTTGAAATCAATGTTTGGGTTCTTCGAGGGGTTGGCGATGAAGCAATCTCATTTGACCAAGAAGTCTCTCGACACCTAACGTCTCCATAGGGAAGGAGATTGGCACGAGGAAATGAATAAAATAACATGAAAAGCTTGACAAGCAAACCATGATCAGCAATCGTCTAGTCCGGTTTAGGACTTTCGACCGGTGGAGTTGTGTACTTGTTTTACCCATTCAACGTGCCTATTTGACAGTGCCGATCCAAGATTATTTTGAGGAACAAGAACCTAGAACGTGCGAGGATGAGATAGTTATTAATCGGACTTAACCCTTTTTCTAAGAGAAAAAGTCACCAAAAACCCTAAACAAATTTCGAACTTTTTTTTGTAATATAAAAAAAGTGACAAATTTACTCCGAACTTTTTTCTTTTGTGATATAAAAAAATCCCAAACTTTGCCAACCGTGACAAATTTATCCCAAACTCTATAGTCAATGACATTTTCGTCTTATTCTTTTCCTTTTTGTTTTCTTTTTTTTTTCTTTTTTTATTCTCATCTCCTCTCCTGCCGATTGGTGGAGATCTTGACAAGTGGAGGGGTGGATTTAATCCCCAAAAGTGAAGGGCCCCACCACTTCATCTTCAAGCTTGGGAAGAGAGAGAGAGAAGGGGGAGGGGAGCTGTCCGTTCGAACCAACCGGCCGGCCGGACGCCTGCCCTTCGCCGCTCGACGCCGCCCGTTCGCCGGAGCTCGCCGTCGCGGTCGCCGTTCGCCCGCACGCCCGTCGCCGTGCCCGCTCGTCGTCGCACGGCCTCCGCCGCCTCCAGCCTTCGTCCGCGCAACCCCGAGCTCCTTCCCCTCCGTCCGCCGCTTGTCGCCGTCCACCGGAGCCTCCATCGCCGCCGTTCGTCGCCGCCAGCCACCGCCTGAGCTGCTGCCGCCCATCCCCGCCGGTTTCGCGCCCGAACCGCCGCCGTGCAGCCCTCCGTCGGCCCCAAGACAGCATCTGCAAAAAATGGGTTTCTCAGCCCCTTCTTGGCCCGTTTCGGCCGCCTTCCCGAGCCCGGATACTCGGCCCGCCTTGAGGAAAGTCGATCCTCGCGTCGTCCTCGTCGTTTGGTCCGCTTGGCTCGCTAATCCGGTGAATTTAGCTCACTAAATCTCGATTAGACGGTTAATGATGTCCTAAGTGTGCTTAGTCTAAGTTAAGTAAGTTTATGTGGTTAGATTAGTTTATTTGGTTGAGAATTAGATTATGATGTTTAATTAAGTTAAAGTGTGTTTAGTTTAAAGTTAAGTATGTTTATTTTAATATAAAGCCTTGATGTGACATAATAGGGTTTTATTTTTGAATTATTTAATGATTTCGAATTCTGGAATTTATAATATTATATTATATTCCGAAATTATTAAAATATTATTATTTTAATAAAAACGGAAAAATTATTTTCAGGTTCTTTCGCTCGAATTTCGTGCCGATCGTTCTTTGTGTATTCGGATTTTGAAATGGATGATTGGATATTATAAATTGAAAAAGTGAAAAATATGGATATTATTATTTAATTATTTTCGGGATAAATTTAATTATTTATTAAATTTCCGAAAATTTTGTCGACCCTAAACTCTCGAATTTCGTGCCGATCGCTGCTGTGTATTCGGATTTTGAAATGGATGATTGGATATTATAAATTGAGTGTGGACCGTAAAAAATATGGATATTATTATTTAATTATTTTCGGGATAAATTTAATTATTTATTAAATTTCCGAAAATTTTGTCGACCCTAAACTCTCAGAATTTCGTGCCAATCGCTACTGTGTATTCGGATTTTGAAATGGATGATTGGATATTATAAATTGAGTGTGGACCGTGAAAAATATGGATATTATTATTTAATTATTTTCGGAATAAATTTAATTATTTATTAAATTTCCGAAAATTTTGTCAGGACCCTAAACTCTCAGAATTTCGTGCCAATCGCTGCTGTGTATTTAGAATTTGAATTTGATGATTGATTGTGGCAAATGGAGTGTGATTGTGATAAATAGAGATTCTTTTTATAAAGTCCCAAGTGTCGAAATTTATGGGAGATTGGCCGTGATTAACCACCTATTAGAGGTCGTGCCCAGTGGGGCCGTGAATTGCCACCTGATAAAGGTCGTGCCCAGTGGGACCGTGAATTGCCACCTGATAAAGGTCGCGCCCAGTGGGGCCGTGAATTGCCACTTGATAAAGGTAGCGCCCAACCGGGCCGTGAATTACCACCTATTAGAGGTCGTGCCCATCGGGCCGGGATCTACCACCTTTTAAAGGTTGTGCCGAGTGGTGTCGTGATGCCACTAATTCTAATATTGCCAAGTGGGGCTGTGATTGCCACTGGTTGTTAAACCTTCCTATAGGGCCGTGATGGAGAGTAATGATTGATTTGCTAGAATGACATGTAATCGGCCGAGTCGATTGATCGCTGAGACGATCCAAGTGGTTGAATTGTTCTAATGATGTGATTGTGCCGCAGTTGTTTGGATATCATAATTGCACGTGGTTGAATTATATAAATTGTGCTAACCTGCATATGAAGGCTAATGCGAGGTAAGTCTTCTGTGTGATGTGGCTAGGCCACCCGGGGCGTATTTTCTTTCTAATAGGGATTTAGGGGGTTAAACTTGCTGAGACATTGTCTCATCCTGGTTTGGGAATTAAAATTTCAGGTCCTTGGTGGACGGAGCGGCCCGATAGCTTTGGTTGGCCTTGATGAGTTGCAGAGGTGAAGTCATAAGGATTGGAGAGCGTGTCCGACTTGTAGGTCGTAGGATAGTTCATTTTTAAGAGCCGGTCTTTTGTAGACTTTTGGATGTAAGCCTTCGTCTGTAACTCCGTTGGTTTATGTAAGTGACTGGTTGTGAATTTGCTTCCTGCTTTTCTATCCCGTATTTCATTGTCAAGGGTTTTATAATACGTTCCGTTTGCGCAATAATAAATGAATGGGGTCGGCGACACTACCTGGGAATGTCGCATTTACATTACCATGGTGGGATGTTGGCGCGCTCGAGGTTCGGGGCGTGACATCCTCTCCATCGGCCATGGCAGAGGATAGCCAGACTCAGGCGAGGGCTGGCCTCGCCGGCGTCAGCGGGGGTCGCCCTCACCTAGGTCAGTCAAGGATAGCCCTCGCTTGGGCCAAATCTAGCAGGAAGTGCCATCACCCAACACCAACGAGGGCCGCCCTCATCTGTGTTAAGCAATGATTGCCCTCCCTGGAGCTGGCGAGGGCCGCTCTCGCCTATGTCTGAGGAGGGCAACTGTCACCCGATACAAGCGAGGGCCACCCTTGCCTCCCCAAGGGAGAGCGGGCCTTGCCCGACGTTGGTGAGGGTAGCCCTCACCTGAGTCTGGCTTCCCTCCACCATGGCCGGTGGAGGGAAGAGAGAAAAAGAAAAAAGGAACAAAAAAAGAAAAAGAAAAAATTTTAACAAGTAAAAGACAAAAATTCCCTATAGTTTGGGATAAATGTGTCCCGCGAATACAAATTTAGGGTTTTTTGTGTCATGAAAAAAAGTTCGGAATAAATATGTCACAATTGGCAAAGTTTAGGATTTTTTGTATCACAAAAATAGATTGTGATACATCCTATTCAGGGGAGAACTGGTTTCTATTTTGGCCATGAAGAAGCATCTACTCAAAGCTGTCAAAGACAAGGCCTTTTCCTACAGGAGTGTGGAGGATTCCAATAGGAATAGAAGGCTACAACGCTCTTGGGATCTCGACCCCATCATTTTCTCTTTTGGGGACCTCCAGCCAGCTGGGTGATACTCGGGCGTGTTGGTTGTGGACGTTGCTCCGTCCCGTTTGGGTGTTAGTTCCCTCGGCCTTTCTTGCCTGGCTGGGGGTTGTTTTTTGGTTGTTTCTTTGGTGTGGCTTTCCGTCTCCTAGTGGGTGTGTGCCGGTTGTCTGTTTTACCATGCTCGTTGTTGTTCGTTGTGCGGCCTTGTTTTTAGCTGCGGTTGTTCCTTTTACGTCCCGATATCCTTCCACTCAGGTTGATTTTTCTTCCTGAGTGTAAGTTTGTGGTGCCGGGATTTCTATACATTTGCCTGTCCTCAATATATTTATTACCCTTTTACCAAAAAAAAATAGATTGTGATAAATTTGCCACTCTATGCAAAGTTTGGGATTTTTTATGGTTTTTTTTCTCTTTTTTAATTTGATCAAAATTTTGTTATTAATTAAATCAAAGTCCATCACTTTAGGGAGGATCAGAAATAGAGTAGTCAAGGGTGCGTTTGGTAACGTTTCTGTTTAAAAATTGTTCCAGGAAACAGAAATAGAAAAAAGTGTTTCTGTTCCGGGGAACAATTTTTGAACAAAAAAACGCGTTTGGTAACGGTATAAAATTTCTGTTTCTGGAATAGAAAAAGAACAGAAACACGTTTGGTAACTGTACAAATTTTCTGTTTCTGGAATAGAAAAAGAACAGAAACACGTTTGGTAACTGCACAAAATTTCTGTTCTAATTTGTTTTTCAAGTGTTTTTTTTTAATAAAATGTAAACTTGGTATTAAATTATCATTCTCATGAAATGCTCATCAATTTAATTATGTTTATAGTAAGTGAAAACAAACATTCTAAACATGATCATATTTGCTTACTTGGAAGAAAATTTTTCAAGTTTGTACCAAAATTTTCCCAATTGTTTTTTTTTTAATAAAGTGTAAACTTGGTTTTGAATTCTCATTATCATAAAATGCTCATCAATTTAATTTTGTTCATGGTGAGTAAAGTCAAACATTCTGAACATGATTATAAGTGCATACTTTGAGGAAAATTTTATAAATAAACTTTGTACCAAATTTTTGTCACGTGCCTTTTCTTTAAATAAAGTATAAACTTGGTATTGCATTATCACTTTAATGAAATGCTCTTCATGGTGGGTGAAGACAAATATTCTGAACATGATCATGTGTATATTTGGAACAAAATTTCGTAAGTAAAATTTGTACAATAAGAGCTAGCTAAAAGAGGAATATCTTATAGATCTCTACATAGACTCTACATAGACCCTTTCATACATAACATCACAATAATTAAGTAATAGAGTTCATTGTTCAACTTCATCACATTGAATTTGATAAGTGAGTACTTAAAAACAAAATTACAAAAGTCGGAAACACAAAATCATGAAATCTCAGGCATATTATGATGGTCGATTCTGCTTCCACGTTTCGGCTTTGATATTGCTCAACTTTCGGCTTTGATATTGCTTCAACAGTTTGCTGATTCTGCTTCCTGCATTGAGCCACAAATCGAAGTTAGCAGGACGATGGAACCATTGAATCCAGCTCTCTAAAATTATGCACAATCAAGCATCACATGCGCATGACACAAGGACAATTCAGTCAACATAAATGTTGAGGACTAATATTATGTACATCTTCGACATCAGTTAACACAGCAAATGCACACATGAACCGCGAACGGCACATCAATGACACAACTAAACAATTCCACACACCAAGACATATGAACAGCAAGCAAAGAAATATCGATACTAAAGAACAACCTAACTCTGGACGTCTTTACAAACAAAAACACACAGAGTTTGGATCGATAGAACACAAATAAGCAACTGGGCAAAGTGATTAATGTTGGAAATTGGTTTGATGGTGGATATCTAATATCAATTATCAAACAACAGAACTTTGCTAAAAAAGAGAACAATAGAGCAATACCATCCCACACGTGATTTACTTTTTTTTTTATATTATCACCCTCAAAATCTATGCTCAAAAGGTCGTAGGAAAGTGGCAGACAATCAGGCCCACCCAAAACAGAATATGCAATTCTGACCAAAGCAAATTCAGATTTCAGAATGGATTAGAAAAAAATGTTAAACATGGCAAATGATGGTCGATTCAGGCATGCAATATGTCATTTAAAGCTGGAGATGCCTATTACAATTATCTAGAAGACATTAAGTCCTAATAACATCATCTACCAGTTCATATCAAGTGATTTACACAGAAGGGACCAGCTCCAGCATATCAATAGAAACTCAATCACATGGAAATACTCTCAGTTCACATTAACAGTATGTATAGGATAGACCCGAAAAGAGGAACAAAGCAGCTAATTTTAGGTCTGAGTGTTAGGATCAAACATCTTAATCAAAATCCATACAGAGAAACTCACACACAAAAAAAACAGTAAGCTGAACCTGTTGTTCTAGCGATCAATATTTCAGCAACATTGACAGATTGCAGCATAGTTTCAAGTATGCAATTGATAGGGAGAACAAAGGTCAATTGATGCAATCCGTATATTATTGAAAAGTCCATGGAATATACTATGACTTTCACAGAGATCTCGAGACTAAAAGAGCATGTTTAACAGTTCATCCAAGACAAACAACAACCAAGCCATAGGCAGGACAGAAGGATGATTTAATGAACATTTTTCTAATCATATCAACTCCAGAAAATCTAAAAAATCTGTATGTTGTAGCCAAGGATAGTTCAAGCAACTTTCATGAAGCACCAATCCAGGAATTTGAAGCACCAAATTCAGTAGAGAATTGGAAAACAGACAAGGCCGAGTCAATGTATAATAGTAAACTGTTATGTATCAGTTTTCCAGAATCCCTTCTTAACTTTCGAAAAGGATTTCAGATAGCTAATGATCTCGGATTGGGACGTGCTATAACTCGTTGGAAAGCTAATCGAACTATCTTCAACTCTCATGAAGGCATCAAGCACCAAAAGCACATATACAAACTCATTTTCAGGCATATGCGCAAAGAGGTCAGAGATACGAAATTGCAGAACAAAGCCCATCCAAGTTCAAAAATCATTTCAGATTGCAATGCATCCTGGCCCCGAACTTTCGAAAAGGATTTCAGGTAGCTAATGATCTCGGATCAGGACGTGCTATAGCTCGTTGGAAAGCTAATCGAACTATCTTCAACTCTCATGAAGGCATCAAGCACCAAAAAACACATATACAAACTCATTTTCAGGCATATGCGCAAAGAGGTCAGAGATACGAAATTGCAGAACAAAGCCCATCCAAGTTCAAAAATCATTTCAGATTGCAATGCATCCTGGCCCCGAACTTTCGAAAAGGATTTCAGGTAGCTAATGATCTCGGATCAGGACGTGCTATAGCTCGTTGGAAAGCTAATCGAACTATCTTCAACTCTCATGAAGGCATCAAGCACCAAAAGCACATATACAAACTCATTTTCAGGCATATGCACAAAGAGGTCAGAGATACGAAATTGCAGAACAAAGCCCATCCAAGTTCAAAAATCATTTCAGATTGCAATGCATTCTGGCCCCGAACTTTCGAAAAGGATTTCAGGTAGCTAATGATCTCGGATCGGGACGTGCTATAGCTCGTTGGAAAGCTAATCGAACTATCTTCAACTCTCATGAAGGCATCAAGCACCAAAAAGCACATATACAAACTCATTTTCAGGCATATGCGCAAAGAGGTCGGAGATACGAAATTGCAGAACAAAGCCCATCCAAGTTCAAAAATCATTTCAGATTGCAATGCATCCTGGCCCCGAACTTTCATTGTCGAGAGTGTATTTCGACACCAGAAGCCCTCGCCTCATCGGATGCTATTAAAAGGATTTTCGTTTTGCTTACCTCGGTTGAATCTGCAAAGTGGATGAACAAGCAGCAGCGAGCGAGCAGAGTAGCAAGCGAGCAAACGCTCGCTGCTGCTCACGCTTCGAGCGAGCAGACGCTCGCTGCTCCTGCTCGCTTGCAGCTCGAGCAGGGGGCCTGCTGCTCTACTCGCTCGAGTAGAGAAGCAAGCGAGCAGACGCTTGTTGCTGCTCACGCTCGAGCGAGCTGCGAGCGAGCAGAGCAGCGACCGTCGCTCGCTCGAGCAGAGCAAGCAAGCGAGCCCTGCTCTGCTTTGCAGCGAGCAAGCAGAGCAGGGCTCGCTACAACCAAACTTTCAATCTAGGGCACCGTTGCTCGCCAGATCGGGCGAGCATGCTCGTCCAGATCTTGAGCGAGCGGACGAGCGCTGCCGCAAATCTGGCGAGCAACGGTGCCCCAGATCTGGGCGATGGCTGGTCGGAGCTCGAATCGCTCGAGCTCCGACCAGCCATCGCCCACATCTGCGAGGTCCTTGTCAATTGGTGAAGAAGAGGAGTGAGCAGGTTCACTGGTGAAGGAGCAGCGGCTGTCGGCGCGGAGAGGACGACGGTGGAGAAGCCGGATGGTCTCGAGACGAGGCGGCTGTCGGCGCCGGAGAGTGGGATGCGCCGGAGAAGACGGCGGTGGAGAAGATGGAGGAGGAGGGGCTGCGGTGTTCGAAGGAATGACCAAGAAGTAGAAACGAAACACGAGTGTTTCTCTTTTGTTTCTCTTTGTTCCTCTTTTGTTCTTCAATTGTGTTTCAGAAATAAGAAACACAAATTTTATGTTTCTTATTTCTATTCTACATTTGTTCCTGGGAACAAAAGAACAAAAAATGAACAAAAACGCGTCCAAACGCGTTTCTGTTTCTTTTTTGTTCCCAGGAACAAAAAAACAGAAAAAGTGTTTAAAAACAAAAAAAAGAAACGAAAACAAACGGGCCCCAAACTACATTATAGGAGGAAGTCGACACGTGCTAGATTCACTAATAGAGCACCCAGAGCGTTTTATGGTCTCTCGAGGAACGACTCTCGCTGGGTAACCTTTTTCGTTGTACTTTCTATGTGAATGAGTAATAAGATAAAAACCACTTGAAAGTGCATAGTCACTTCATATTAGTGTGAATGACCTAGATCTTTTTATTTTTATCCCACAAACTATCAGCTTTCAAGGGATTTCTCTATGTATTGTAGAAACCCATTGTGCAGTTCCGCTAAAAATATCTAGATGATTAATAACTATTTAAATTGTTATAAATTAGCTTTATTAATAAGCAATTAAGTTGAAAAAAGTTCAAAAAGTATTACTTTGTTAGGAATTTATTCACTCAATAAGTTTATAATAACACGTCGAACTTCCCCATAAAAACACATTGAACTTCATGCGTGAAAACGATATTGTCGTATCGAAAAAGTTTCATATGTTATATGAGAAAATTATTTTGCAATTGCATTAAAGAAAAGAAAGTATAGATTAAAAAATTGAGGAATCATTAATTCACCACTTATTTTTTTTATGGAATTACCAAAATGAAACTCTTAAATATAAAAGACACTTCTTCTTTTTTGTCATAGAAGGACGAAATGATGAAATGGTTTACTTTTGCTTTTAGTGTCAGTGATTTTGGTAGTAATTATTGAAGGTAGTTCAAAGTGAAAACAATTCTTGGAAAAACACCAAACAAATTTTTTTGGTTTCTAAAAAATTAAATAATTGTAACTTAGTCATTCTAAATGAATGGTATTTCTGCTCGAACCAAAACGTTTGCTCTATTAATAGTAATAAACAAAGCTCATACTAGTGAGTAATGACGCCTCTAGAAGTACTTGACGAGGATTCTTCATAAAGATATGTTTAAAAAAAGAGTACACATAAAGCGAAAAATTCATTGCATTAAATAAAACCTAAAAAGCCTCTTTGGTTTCTTCATAAGTGTCCTAGATCACTAATCAATAAAAGTCTAAGAACTAAATGAAGAAATGAGTTTAGTTACAAAAATTCTTAAAAGCACATGACAAGCCTTTAATATCTGCATCAACGTGACTCACATGTAAATCTCTCACAAAAAGGCGAATGTGGTTTAGAATCAATCGTCATATGGTACCTTCAAGAGTAAATGCTATCATGTGCAATATTTATTTCATATCAACATTGTACCGGTTTTAGTTTCTCACGACTAAATCATTCCAAATCGAGGTTAATGCTTGAAGTAATTTAAAAAGGTTAGCATATCAACATCGTATCTGCCGGTATATCTCACGACTCATCTATTCCAACTCTAGATCAATGCTTGAAGTAATTCCGAAAGGTTACCATATCGACATCATATCTACCGGTACTTTGTCGCGACTCACCACTAGTTACTAGCCTAGCTCCCTGGGAATCTATCAACTTGAACATAGAATGAGTTGAAGCCACCAGTGGTCGGACCTGTATTTTCTTTCCCTCTTTGCATGGCGATGGTCTTGGGTCCAAACTTAATTGCATCATGGCCCGACACCACACCGTGTGTCTGGTGAAGTGACATCGTGCCAGTTATGATCTTATCTTCAATTTGCCGACATATGCCTAACTCGGGCAAAAGTTGCATTTACGGTTCTGTAACAGAGACTCATGGAATCGAGCAACTGGGGCTGGACATTAATCCAAAGAAAGAAAACTTAGACTAAGAGAACTTGTATCTAAAGCATAAGCGATTGAAAACGGCCTCGGGAAGACATCCCCAAACTGCCCTTACAGCGTCGGATGGGGACCATCTCTAGTAGCCCCACTAAATCAAGTACATTTCTCAGAGTAAAAAATATTCTTTACAGGCCGATTGAATAACCAAATCGAGTAGCTTCTATGACATCCTTGAATTAATTCATTCAATATATCCGCTTTGACCCATTCCATATCGAGCATCACCATTTTTTCTTCTGGCATAAAGGTTCACTTTTCCAAGAGATCGCCCATCTTGGTAGTACTATCACTTGAGCATGTTTAATATTGGATTATGATGAAGCTAAGCATCGTTTTTACATGAAAAGATGCATCTAGTGAGATTATTCTAGTTGTAAATATGTAATCAAGGAATGCTATCCTCTTGTTCTATGCGTAATTCGATACAGTCTTGCCCCCTTCACTATCGTAGAAGGTTGTTGAGAGCCATACCTCGTTTGTCACTCCGGTGATCATTCCTTGCCCTCCTCGGATTAGGTGATTAAAAGACCACTAGCTTTCGCGTGGTTTGTCCCCAAATCACAAACCTATTGGAGGAGGTTCCGTTGTGAGATTATAATGTGATGTCCTTATATTAACTCACCCGAGGTACTATCTGCACCTGCTTTGGTCTGTACTATTCTAAGCCTTTGAGTTTTTTCATTTGATGTACAAGTAAACACTTTTCCAGAAGGTCGCTTATCATGGTGGGTGTATCCCCTGAGCAAGCATAACTTGGTTCCTTTAGAACATAAGTTTTCATTATTTATTACTTGTTGCTTGATTAATCTTGACTGCCTTTCAATTGATGCAAAAAGTGTATATTATGGAAAATGAAATAAAAAAGCTGAAATTTGCATTATGATACGAGCTAGGGACAACGAGAAAATGTCATATGAAAAAATTATTTTACAATTGCATTCAATAATAGCAAATGTAGATTGAGAAATCGTGGAATCATTAATTTACCACTTATCTTTTATAAAATTATGAAAATGAGACACTTAAATAGAAAATATATTTTTTGTCATAGTATAATAAATTAATTTACTTTTGATTTTCATAAAAGTGATTGCGACAGTTTATTGAAGGCATTTCAAATGAAAAGAGAAAATATCTCTTAAAACTGATTTTTCCAAGTTACCAAAAGAATAAATAATTGTAACTTAATGGTTGTAAATGAATTGTATTTCTGGACGAAGCACGGGTAAATTTCTAGTGCTCATGAGAAGCATTGGAACAAAAACATTTTCTTTAATTGAAGAATAGACCCTGGACAGAAGGCAAATAATCTTCAAATGCAAGTTCGAATACATGAACCCGGCTAGACAAACTTTTCACATCATCCAAAACATGGACAGGTGTGGCGTGGCGTGGCCAAATTATCAATATCCTTTGCAAAGATTTATTATGACACCATAGACTATAGTATCATAAAATGGAATAAAATGTCAAATTTATTAATTAAGAAAACATTACGTAATATCATAAATATACGACTATTCAGATTTCTTTTGCAAACCCATTCATATCTTTAGATAATTTCTCTCCGCCCACGCACATTCAAAAAAAAAAAAAAATTGAACACACATATGCTTGCGCTCTTAAATCTCTCTATATGATTATAAAAGCCCAAGAGAAATTTCTTGTACCTCTACTATTAATTCCGGAGGAAAACCCCCAAATTATACTAAGAAAGTCACAATAGTACAATAATAGATAGGGGCTAAAATTTTAACCAGTAAATTAAGTCTCTAGCACATCATAATTCTTGTATTTATATCTTTATATTTGTTATCTTTGGTAAGTAAAATCCTTATTACTTTTACAAAATTTTACGTACATTTTTCTAAATGACCAACTCTACAACCATATATTCTCAATATATATTTTCGACATAACTTATTACATTCATTTTCACATGCAAAACGTTTGCGCTATTGCCAGTAATAAATAGAGGTCATACTAGTGAGTAGTGAGCCCTCTAGAAGTACTTGTTGAGGATTCTTAATAAGATATGTTTAAACGATGACTACATATAAAGGAAAATGTTCATTGCATTAAATAAAACCCACAAAGCTTCTTTGGTGTCTTAATAAGTGTCCTATAACACTCATCAATAATATTCTAAGAATTAAATAAAGAAATGAGGTTAGTTACAAAACTTCTTAAAAAAACAAGAAAAGTCTTTTGAAATCTGCATCAATGTGACTCACATGTAGATCTCTTTCAAACAGTCAAATGTCATTTAAGATGAATCTGTCATATGGTACGCTCTTGAGATATCATGACATTACTCTTGCATCATGTTATTAGAGATGTCATTTATCAAGTTTTAAAGAATACGGACAAAATTAGTTAGAATCAATAGACTATTAGGAACCATAGATGTCATTCATCAAACTTTTAAAGAATATGGACAGAACTTGTCAAAATCGATGAACTTTTCATCAGACCCATGAAATTATGGCAAACCTGGTCTGGAGATACGTGGCAACCAGACGTCAATTCAGATGAAGACCAAGACCAAGGAGTACCCAGCAATCAGCGAATGAATATGCTTTCGGAGATCACCACTACTTTAATGAATCGGACAAAAAACTATGATTTATTCCAGTTGGCTGTCCGGGGCCACTGCTTATGGGAGAGTTACTATCTGAGTTAAATCTGAGTCTGTGTTGTCAGTAACCATCCTTTTCAGAGTCTGTATCGTCAAGCCCAAATCCTTTTGCCCTTGCCGGGAGGGAGGGGTCGTTGAGTAAGGTCGTCTCCCAAGAAGTAAGGGAACATAATTCTAAAGAAAGATGGGACCGCCTTCATGAAAACTATAGAAAATAAGATAACAACTCAGAAGAAAAATCTTCCGCTAAAAATATCTAGATGATTAAAAACTATTTAAAATTGTTATAAATTAGCTTTATTAATAAGCAATTAAGTAGAAAAAGTTCAAAAGGCATTACTTTATTAGGAATTTATTCACTTGGTAACTTTTTAATAACATGTCAAACTTCCCTATAGAAAATGCATTGAACTTCATGCGTGAAAACAATATTATCATACCAAAAAAGTTTCATATGTTATATGAGAAAATTATTTTGCAATTGCATTAAAGAATAGCAAGTATAGATTAAAAAATTGAGGAATCATTAATTCACCACTTATCATTTATGGAATTACAAAAGAAACTCTTAAATACAAAAGACTCTTCTTCTTTTCTTTTCTTTTTTTTTTTTTTTTGTCATAGAAGGACAAAATGATGAATTGGTTTACTTTTGCTTTTAATATAAGTGATTTTGGTAGTAATTATTGAAGGCAGTTCAAAGTGAAAACAAATCTTGGAAAAAAACCTAACAATTTTATTTTTTTCAGTTTCTCAAAAATTAAATTATTGTAACTTAGTCATTGTAAATGAATGGTATTTCTGCTCAAACCACAAGAAGGTTGAATCTCTGATAGATATTAGGAAGACTTTCCTTTTGAAACTTCTCATAAAAATGGCAAAGAATCCAACCAATCACCACTAGCCATTGTATGAGTGTATTTGACTCGTTCCTAACTGTTTGATAGACGTAAGGAAGGAAGAATAAACCATGACTTTGATTCTAATTGATATCATCTGATCCTATTCCATCTAACTTTCCACCTAAAAATGCTTTTTATCATAAACAAAGCCTCTAAGTTTTGTCAATCATGGAAACAACTTAGGGAATGTTTTCTCAACAATGCTATCACCTGAGCACGTTTAACATTGGATTCTAATGGAGCTAAGCATCATTGTTACATGAAAAGCTGCATCTAGTGAGATTATTCTAGTTGTATATATGTAATCAATGAATGCTCTCCTCTTGTTCTATGAGTAATCCAATACAGTCTTGCCCCCTTCACTATTGTAGAAGGTTGTTGAGAGCCATAACTTATTCATCACCTCGACGATCACTCATCACCCTCGTTGGATTGGGTCATTACAGAACTACTAGCTTCCACGTGGTTTGTCCCCAAATCACACACCTATTGGAGGAGGTTCTGCTTTGATATCTGATGTGTCATTCTTGTATTAACTCACTTGAGGTACTGTCTATTATGATCTGTCCTATACTGAGCCTTCGAGTTTTGTCATTTGATGCATAGGTGTAAGCACTTTTCCTAAAGGTCACCTATCATGGCGGTGGTATCACCTGAGCAAGCATAACTTGGTTCCTTTAGCAAATAAGTTTCCATTATTTATTACTTGTTGCTTGATTAACCTTGAATGTCTTCTGGTTGATGAAAAAATAGTATATTATAAAAAATAAAATAAAAAAGATGAAAATTGCATTATGACACAAGCTAAGGAAAACGAGAAAATGTCATATGAGAAAATTATTTTACAATTGCATTATATAATAGCAAATGTAGATTGAGAAATTGTGGAATAATTAATTTACCACTTATCTTTTTGAAATTACAAAAATGAGACACTTAAATAGAAGTATAATGGATTGGTTTACTTTTGATATTCATAAAAGTGATTGCGATAGTAATTATAGAAGGCATTTCAAATTAATATACATACATATATAAATATATATATATATATATATATATATATATCTGAAAAGCGCTGAACTGATTTTTCCAAGTTACTAAAAGAATAAATAATTGTAACTTTTTTGTAAATGAATTGTAATTCTGGACGAAGCACGGGTAAATTTCCAGCGCTCATGAGAAGCACTAGAACAAAAACATGCTCTTCAATTGAAGAATAGACCCTAAACAAAAGGCAAATAATCTTCAAATGCAAGTTCGAATACATGAACCTGGCTAGACAAACTTCTCACATCATCCAAAGCATGGACAGGTGTGGCGTGGCCAAAATATAAATATCCTTTGCAAAGATGTATTATGACACTATAGACTATAGTATCATAAAATGGAATAAAAGTGCAAATTTGTTAATTAAGAAAACATTACCTAATATCATAAATATACGACTATTCGGACATCTTTTGCAAACCAATTCATTTCTTTAGATAATTTTTCTTTCCGCCCACGCACATTCAAAACTTTTTTGAACATGCAAATGCTTGTGCTCTTAAATCTCTCTATATGATTATAAAAACCCAAGAGAAATTGTTTGTACCTCTACTATTAATTCTGGAGGAAAACCCCCAAATTATACTAAGAAAGTCATAATAGTACAATAATAGATAGGGCTAAAATTTTAACCAGTAAATTAAATATCTAACACATCATGATTCTTGAATTTATATCTAAATATTTGTTATCTTTGGTAAGTAAAATCCTTCTTGCTTTTACAAAAGTTTGGGCACATTTTTCTAATTGATCAACTCTACAACCATATATTCTCAACATTTATTTTTGACATATTATACATTCATTTTCACAAGCAAAACATTTGCTCTATTGCCAATGACTACATATAAAGGAAAATGTTCATTGCATTGAATAAAACCTACAAAGCTTCTTTGGTATCTGTCGCGACTTACCCCTCAGGGGGAGGGAATAAGTTTAGGGGTATTGCCTAAAGGACGGACCTTCGACCCATGATTAGGCACAAGCTCTCCCAAGCCCATACCTCGCACGACATTGGGATATTCTAGAGAAATTCGCAATAATGAGTCGCCACTATCCTATTAGGGTTGGTTAGAAACCAAGCGAGACATGGGAGTATACCTAACTTCCTACGCAACCGGAGAATCTAGGGTCATGGACTTAATTACACTAATTGATCAATTAGTACACTTTCGATACCTAATCTTGTTCATTTTAAAAGAAAATTTTTTTGTTAGGCAATTTGGATGGATTTTACACCTATTTACTAACATGCGAAGTGATCATGCAGGTGCACAATCATTAAAATAATAATTATAACTACCAAGATCCTAATAGCAATAAAATTGAGCACGTGCAATTAAACATTCGCAAACGTAATTAGATATGCAAATTAAACATGCGATATAATCAATATACGAGCAAATAAAGGCCAATTATTGAAGAAAGCAAAACATGGCAATTCCCAATCAAACCTTATTTTTTAGGTTTTTGAAATTTTTAATAATTTTAAAAAATAATAATAAATCAATTTTAAAAAATAATATTTTTTAATTTTTTTTTTTGGCGAATTGGGTCAAGTCCGATCTAACCTGACTAGGGGCGGGCTGGTCAGCCCACCCGAGTGGGTTAGGCCCGACCAACCCTAGTCAAGCCTTCACTAGGCTGGGATTAGGCCTCAACCGGCGGGCCCACTCCCCTTGCAAAAAAGAGTATGCAGGCCCACAGCCCATACCAACTCTAGGTTGTGGGTTGCGGAATGTCACGCCCCAATCCTCCGAGCACATGCACATCCCTCCTCCTTGGTCGATTAAAGTGATGTCCCAAAACGCATCGCCGACCCATTCATTTTAAATACGCATACGGAAGCATATATATAATCCCCAGACAACAATACAATGGGATAGAAAAGTAGGGCCATATATGCTCTTGAAAACCACAACTACATTTTTACATATCTATACAATATATATACATTACTATCCGTTATTTACAAGTTTTAGTAAAAAGGTCGATTCTCAAAACTGGTTGTCCTAAGACCATTTATTCAAACCCGATCACTTAACCTTCGGGTCCACTGGATCCGGACAAGACAACGGGTTCTCCGCATCACCTTCAGGCATGTATGCTAAGTCCTCCTCCAGGGCAACATCAATCACCTCAACCGGGATATGAAAACCTCTAAGGGGACCTACCCTAAGGCCATAAGGAGTAGTATGAAACCAGTCTGTGAACTGATCATGTGACTCCTGGTATAGGGCTTTCAGAATCCAAACTAAGGTCACTACTAACTCATAGGTCCAATCGCTTCTAGGATCGGGGAAGACAGTGACTTGTTCGGTTATTCTCACAAGACGACCAAGAATTCCAGGGGGAGTCGCCATCTGCATACTTGGAAATGGTTATACAATAACCAGTGAAACCCCGTCTCAGCAAGTTCTACCTCCTAAGACTCGATTAGTAAACCAATACACCATACGGGTCGCCTAGGCATACACGAGTCGGAGGACTTACCTTGACCTCAGATTCCACCTGCATATTAGCACAGTTCGATAGGCACCCAAACAATCACAACAGATCGAAATATCGATCAATCGACCTAGTCGATTATATGCCAAACAAACCATTGATGGTCATTTCAATCAATACTGTCCATTCTTCAAAATGACCTATAGGGTCACCGAGCCAGTATTTTATACGATTCATTCTTCAAAATGACATATTAAGTCACCGAGTATATTCATCATAACGTCCATTCTACAAAATGACATATAGTGTCACCGAGCCGTTATGGCATGTCGTCCATTCTACAAAATGACCTATAGGGTCACCGAGCCGACATTAAATACCATCTATTCTACAAAATGACCTATAGGGTCACCAAGCCGATATTGTATAAATATCGTCATTTCTTCAAAATGACATATAGTCACCGAGCCGATATTGCATATCATCCATTCTACAAAATGACCTATAGGGTCACCGAGTCGTATTGTATAACATTCAGATCGTGCAATCAATTTGTCATTTTTATCATTTCCGATAAAAGTACACGTGCGTGGGTACACGGTCGGCCTTATCCAAAATATTATGATTTTCTTTCCACAAATCCCACAATTATCTGTAGTCCACCAAAACATTTTTGGTGCTGTCAACCGACACCCCCTGTTATTTTCCCTTTAGTTATCCAAATTAATTAATTCAGGAAAATAATATTATAATCACAATTAATTCATTTCAGCACAAAATAAAGCTCAATTAAATAAACGGACTGGACCACGATAATCAGCATAAAATTTTGGTCGTCGACTATCCCTGCCTAATTTCCGGAAAATAAATAATGAATTAAATTAATTTTGAAAATTAATAAATAAATACTAAAAATCTAATTTATGCCCGTAATGCCTAATTGAAGCCCAAGACGGGTCGGGAAAAATCCCGATATGCATTCAATAAATAATATAGGCTATCCTCTAGCTAATTACACTAATCAAATGCCTAACATGCATCACATTTAATTAATAATCACTAATTCATTCTAATCTAACCACCTAATCCTGCTTAATTAACACTAATCAACCATTAAGCACAATTAGCAAACTAAGAAAGCATTAGTGAGTAAAACTCACTTGATTAAAGATTCGCTCAGACCAAATCGACGAGCACGCGACAAAGCTCGATTCTCTCCATAGCGGTTCCGCCAACCGGGGTGGGGACGGGCTCGAAAACGAGCCACCAAATCCACAAACCCTTGCTGATTTTGTTGCTGATCAAGGCTGAACAGGCTGCCACGGGGCTGATTTGAGCATGATTCGGGCTAGGTTTGGCGATCGCAGGTCAAAGTACGGGCCGTGAACCGGGCCAAGCTAAGGTTGTTGGACCTGCTGAAATAGGCTGCTGAACGGCTTCAAAAACAAGCCGACGTAGGTGGATGTGAGGGTGGCCTCCCTGCCACGGAGACGGGCCCGATTGAGGTAGCAATTTCGGTCTAGAAGAAGTGTTGCGTTGACTTGAAGGGGAGCAACACGTGAAGAGCGAGATGGACGAAGGTGGGGCTTCGGTGGGGCAAGCTGCATGAGGAACGGACAGCAACAGTAACCAAAAATAAAGAAGCAGCGATCGTCTATCTTGGTGGACCGCGCCTCATCCAAAGGGAAAAAGGAAACAACACTTGCAGCAAGAGGGAAATTGTCCACACCAGCAGAGAAAATAGATCTTTATTAATTGGATAAGAATGGACTTAGTCGAACAATGGAAAGTGGAGTTGAATTCTGCAAGGGGGACCGTCGATGAGGCTACGAACCGAGAGGGATAGAGAGAGAGAAATTGTGCGGATGGGGAGCTCGCACGGAGAGAGAGAGAGAGAGAACGTGCATTAGTGGATAATATGAAATTAGTTCAAAGAAAAATGAAATGGACAGCTGCAGGAAGGTTACGTCGGCCAGAGAGAAAGAGGAAAGGAGGAAAACGTGCGCGCAAGTGGGGAGGAACATGAGAGAATGGGCGTGAGATCAAATGAAAAATAAGAAAATTAAATAAAACATAAACATCATTTGTCCCACTTCAAACAACTTTATCGATTGGTCACCCTAGGGCTGAATTCTTCACCATTGGCACAACTTGAAATCCAATTGAAGACGGTCCTTTAATCCCATGAATTTTCCTCGAAACCGACTTTTATTTCATTATTCTCGGCATCCGATTTTCTGAACAAACAAATCCGGTTGATGTCTAATTCGAATGCAGAAAAAGCCCAAACAACTTCCATTCACCGATTCACTTACACCAGATGCCAAAAGTCTCTTCAAAATGGTCAATCCGTGTTTCCGTTCATTTTCTGAATCGTCCGTCTCGATTTCCCGAAAAATCCCGAACTCGCAGGAAATTCCCCAAAAGATGACCCAACGTTCCTAGAATGACTCATGACATGACAAGACTTTCAATTTCTGAAATCGAATTCAAATTCATGGTTATTTTCAATCGAACGCGCTTTTAGTGTAACCTTACCTACCGGGTAGTTTTTAAGATTTTTGGTGCAATTTGACTCGTGATCGATTTTCTTTGAGCCACACATACCCCTTCGACACATTGGCAATTCTCGGTGGTCGTGAAAATCTCGAGATTTCAAATACGAACACAGGGTACTCAAAACGACAGAAAATCGGTTTAGTGCCGATCGACGAAAATTTTGCAATCAGGTGGAATCGCTCACACTTTGATCACCATCTCAGTTGAATCGACCTATCTCCGGTCTCTAATCGATTTTTAATTGTGCCGCAATGACCCTTGTAGACTAGCACGGTCGAGCAATTGATTTCTAGTCGAATTCTCAAGTCTATTGCGTTTAAAATCCCTTAATGGCTTCACCAAATAGGTCAGTTATCTTATGAGTGGCCATCTCAGAGAAAAACACTATGGTCACATTGTTGAAAGGCCCGACTTATCCAATCGAAATCAAGACTAAAAATCAGGATGTCACACGGAAGAAAGAGGCCAAGCGGGCCAAAAAGCTCTGGCCCAGCTCAGCCTTCCTCCTCTAGTCGGCGATTGCTTAGTCACGACCAGAGGAGCCGTGACGGTGCCGTCCAGGCGGTTCGCCGGCCAAAACGCGACAGCGCCATCCCGGTTAGGTGTGGAGGCGACTTTCAACCGCCCGAGGCTGAAGGGCTTCGACGGCGACGGTAGGGGGTTTCAGGGCAAGCTCGACGACGCGTGCGAGGACTCGCGGCTCCAACCTCCCTCGGCTTCGATGACGCAGCTCCTGGGAAACTGACCTAAACAACATAGAAGAGAGAGAGAGAGAGAGATGGAGAGAAGAAGGACGTGGCCCAAGGCCTAAACAACGAGAATAGAGGGGAAATTTCAGCTTGGCATTTCGTCGAGCAAGTAGTGTGTGTTGATGAACCTAGGGATCTTTGGCTCAATTGAGACCCAAGCATGGGTCCGGGAGTTAATGGGGATACCAGGGCATTGAGGAATGCAGCAAGGATGATTAGGGAGGCCAGATCTCGCCCAAACCGGTCAAGGTGAGCTCCAATCGTCTTGATTCCGAGGAACGCACACATGATGTTTGGTGAAATACCAACTTGGGCTCCAGAGGAAATGGCGACGATGGTGGTGGTCAGGCGACACGTTAGCAGCAACGGCGGTGGTCTTGCCCTCCTTCCTTCAAATCTCTCCCCCGGACCTCTCTTTCCCTCTCGATTCTCTCTCCGGTTCCTTCTCTGCCGATGCATTCCCTTTTGCCCCTCTTCTCTCTCTCTCTCTCGGTTCTCTTGTTCTCCCTCTTCCCTTCAGCCCCTACTCTGCTCCTCTACTCTGTTGTATTGTATTTTCTTGTGACATCCTGAAATTCGACCCTGTTTTCGATAAAGTGAAATAGGCATTTCGTCAACGTGCTTATGGTCCTTTTTCTCTGAGTTGATCATTCACGAGTTAACTAACCTATTGGGTGAAGCCGTTAAGGGATGTATCTGCAGTAAAATCCCTAAAAGCTACTCAATGGGTTGGATTAGACTAAAATCACGTTTGATTGATTATAACCATGAAATTTAATTTGGTTTCGGGAATCGAATATTCGAGCGTGTCACAATTCATTTTAGGATCTGTCTCATCGTCCGTCAAATTATTAACGAGTCCGAAATTTCAAGAAAGAAATTATCGGAAGAAAAATTGAAGACCAAATGAAATTAAAAGGGAATGAGAAAAGGAAAATAATAGAAGTAATAAGAAAATTGTGTTTTCTTATTTAAAATATTATTTTCTTTTCCCTTTTTTTTCTCTCCCCATTTTCTCTCTTTTTCTCTCTCTTTTCTCTCTCCTCTCCCCTCCCCCTTCGTGCGGACAGCCCACCCCCCCACCGACTCACTCCTCTCTCTCTTTTCTTTTGACCGGTCAAGCCTTATCTCTCTCTTCTCCCCACCCCACGTGACCGAATTCTTCTTCTTCTTCTTCTTCTTCTTCTTCTTCTTCTTCGCGTGCGAATCCGGGCGAACCGAGGAAGAGCAAGCTACAACTCGCCGCCGTCGCCGCCCGTCCCACCGCCCGCACCGCACGCCCGCGCAACGCCGCGCACTCCGCCGCCTCCTGCCCGCGCCTGCCGTCCTCGCCGTGCGCCGTCCAGCCCCGTTCGGCCTCTGCTCAACCCTGTTTCGCCTCAACCAGCCGCCTCCGGCCACCGCCCAGCTTCGTCCGGCCACCACCCGGCCTCCCCGGCATCCCCCTTGCCCTCCACTGGCCTTGCTCCGCCTTTTCAGCCCCCGGAGCAGCTTCGTTCGACCAAGAACAGCAGCTGGAAAATGGATTTCCAGCAGCGGTTCTAGGCCCGTTTTGAGGTTTCTGGGCCCTAAACCCAAGGCCCGCTTTGGAGTTTGTTGTTCCTTGCGTTGCCCTCGTCGGATTGATCCGATTTGCGCGCGATTCCGGTGAGTAATCTCACTAATCCCTGATTAGTCGGCTAATTATGCTTAAGGGTGGTTTAGTTTTAATTAATTAGGTTTAGGTGGTTAGATTAGTATGGATTAGTGTTTATTAGTCAATTTTGATGCGAATTAGACAAATTGAATGTATATTTAGCAAGTAGACATGGTCTACTATTTATTGAGGGTAGCCGGGATTTTTCCCGACCCTAATCAGGCTTCAATTAGGCTTTTCGGGCCTAAGTGGAATTTTTGGTATTTAAATATTAATTTTCGGAATTAAATTAAATAATTATTTATTTTTCAAAAATTTAACTGGGATGGCCCGGGACCGAAATTTTATGCTGGTGATCGTGGTGAAGTCCGTTTATTTAATTGGGCATTATTTTGAGCTAAATGGAATTTTTAATATTTATTAATTAATTTTCGAAATTAATTAATTATTTATTTATTTGTCAGAAATTAAGATTTAGATGGCCGACGACCGAAATCTCGTGCTGATCGTTGTGGCGCAGTCCGTTTATTTAATTGAGCTTTAATTTGTATGGAATTGATTTAATTATGAATTTTTAGGAGTTATTCATATTGAGTTGATTGTTAATTATTTGATTGAGAAATCGTTGGGTATTGGTTATCACCTGAAAGAAAACACGTGGGCTCGGTGAATTGGAATATCACCTGGAGAATGCACGTGAATTCAGTGATTGAATATGTCATCTTGGTGAAGAGGTCGCCTAAGAGAATGCACGTGGCTCGGAGACTCGGTAGGTCTTCCTAAAGAATGCACGTGGCTTGGTGACAGAGTTTGGCATCTAAAAGGGCACGTGGCTCGGTGAATTGATGCATCACTTTGGTGAGATAGCACCTAAGAGAAGGCACGTGGGCCCGGGCATCATAAAAAGGACACATGGCTCGGCGATCTGATGCGTCACCTTGGCGAATTAGTGCCTTAGAGAATGCACGTGGATCCAGTATTCGGAAATAGCATCTAAAAGGGCACGTGGCTCGGTGACTTGATGTACCACCTTGGCGAAGAGGTCACCTTAGAGAATGCACGTGGGCCCAAGGTTCGAGGCACGTGGCTCGGAGACTTGGGATGTCGTCCTAGAGAATGCATGTGGCCTAGCTTTTAGATATTCCTCAGTGGGGAATGATTTGTGTGACATGTAATCGACTGGTTCGATTTGTTTGGAGTAAATGGATGCCTATTGTGACTTGTACTGACTTGCAGGTGAGATCTGAGGCCAAGGTAAGTCCTCTGCCCTGTGCGTGTTTAGGCAGCCTATAGTATAATGGTTTACGAATCGGGCCTTAGTGGGGTAGAACTCGCTGAGACGTAGTCTCATCCCAGTTTGGGGAAATCATTTCAGGACCCCGATGAGGAGCTGAGGAGGAGGAGTCTGGGAAGGAGAACTCGGAGGTGAAACCTGAGGGGAAGGATTTTTGAAAGAAGAAGATAATACCGAGAGGGGCCTTGAGTACGGCCCAGATGGACTGAGATTCTATCTTCTTTTGAGATCTCCATTTTGATGTGAATAGAAATAGAGTAAAAAGTTGTGAAGTACTCTGGTTTGTGTTTTGTATAAAAGTTTGGTTATAAGTTTCAATATGAAAAATATGGCCCTGCTTTTCTATCACATCTTTTTATTGTCTGGGGATTTTAACTGCTTCCGCATGTGCTTAATAAATGAAAGGGTCGGCGATACATAGTCATAGGATATCGCATTATAAAATCGACCAAGTGAGAAGGATGTGTGCGTGCCCGAGGATCGGGGCATGACATTTCTCCTTTGCTGCAAGTTCCACGCGCGAAGACAAAGGCAAGTTGGCCGTTAGCTGGGCTGAAGGGGGGAGAAGCTGGGCGGCGGGTGGGGTTGAAGGGAAGAGGAGGCTGGGCCACGTGGGGGGGGAGAGAGAGAGAGGCGGGCCGAGCCAAGGTCGGATCTGGCCCGACCCGACCCCTAAGCGTTTTTCTCTTCTTATTTTTTTCTTTTTTGTTGTTTTATTATTTTTTTATTTAAAAAAAAAAGTGTCAACAGTGTCTTAATAAGTGTCCTATAACATTCATCAATAATATTCAAAGAATTAAATGAAGAAATGAGGTTAGTTACAAAACTTCTTAAAAAAACAAGAGAAATCTTTGAGATCTGCATCAACGTGACTCACATGTAGATCTCTTTCGAACAGGCAAATGTCACTTAAGATCAATATGCCACATGGTACGCTCTTGAGATATCATGACATTACTCTTATATGTGCATCACACTATTGGAGATGTCATTTATCAAGTTTTAAAGAATATAAGTGAAATTAGTCAAAATCAATAGACTTTTTAAAATGAGAGATCTCATTCATCAGACTTGAAAGAATACGGAAGGAAACTTGTCTGATTCGATAAACTTCTTTTGGGACCCATCAAATTATGGCAAACCTGGTTTGGAGATACGTGGCAACTACTAACTAGACCTCAATTCAGATTAAGACCCAGACCGGGGAGTACCCAGCAATCAACGAAGGAATTTGTTCTCGTAGATCAGGAGGCCACTACTTTGATGAATGGGACAAAAAACTGTGAATTATTCGAGTTGTTTGTGGGGGGGCCCACTGCTTAAGTGAGAGTTATTGTCTAAGTTAAATCTGAGTCTGTATGGTCTGTAACCATCCTTTTCAGAGACTGCATTGTCAAGCCCAAATCTTTTTGCTCTTGTCGGGAGGGAGGGGTTGCCGAGTAAAGTCGTCTGCCAAGAGCTTCGATAGGAAGTTGAATCACACTTTCATAGCACTCAAATGTCCACAATCAAATATGCCCACGCAAAACTTGATTGGAGATCACTGTCCTTTTTTCCCTCACATATTTCCATATTAGCACCTTAATTTTGACATCCCATTTGGACATTTATTGCATTAAATGTTAGAGATCATTTTGTCCCCAAACAAATATAATATGATTACATAGCACATGATCATTGGATCATATTTCTAGTGATTGCATTTACTTGAACAAACTGAGCCCACAAGGAAGGAGGAAATTCGGCCAACCCATATGGAGCATGGTGCCCTAAATTCATCGAGTGGGAAGGCCTTAATTGGACTAATTTAAGCTTAATTCAGCCCATTCCAAATCTAATTAGGGAATGGCCTTGGGTCATACAAGAGTGAATTAAACATAGGTTAGCATTGTAAATATACATCTATGCCTCATAATCCAAGGTTGGTATCTCTCACGCGAGAGAGAGAGAGAGCGCTTCGGCCGACACATCCTCGTGGCCAAAGCCCCACCAGTGTTGCATCAGCCCCATCGACCCTGCTGCTTCGCCGTCCATCCTTGCTTTAGTCGCACCACCGCTGCTCCCCAACAACGACAAGTGAAGCTTGCTGCTTCCTTTGGCCGAGACGTCACGAGGCTCGCTTCACGCCGGTGATGATCTTGTCGTGCGGCGAAGGTCCCTCAAGTAAAGACGTTGCCGCCTCCCTACGGAACTACTGCCGCTCGATGAGTCGCTGCCTGTTACTCCTACCCAGGACGTCCGGTGAAGCCTCTGACGGCCTACTATTGACGCCGCAACACCCAGGCCCGTGACAAAGCCACAATCCCCGCTGCCTTGCTACTGCTCCTCCCACTCGGTGACAACCTGAGCCGTTCCTCCGTGACCTACTGGTGGCTGTATCCTCGTAAATCATCGCAACCAAAAAAACTTTCGGTTTTTTTTTTTTTTTTTTTTGGCAGGTTCTCAATGAATCGCCGTGAGCAATTTTGGCCGAAAACCACCAAAGGCCGCACTCGACTGCAAGTTTGCCAAGCCCTTTTTTCTCCACGGGCCATGATCATTTCCAATCATGGACATCCATTCCAACGCCGTGAGCTTCCCTGTGAGCCACTGTACATCGGCTGGCCATGAACCTCATCTGCAATCCAAGTTCAATTGCGATTTGAATTACTCGCGTTCAAATTAAGTAACAATCTAATCCAACTATGATATTTATGATTTTAGGCATTATCTAATTAGGGTTCATTGATAATAGTCGATTTAATTACTAATTTAATCCGTAAAAATTTTGGATCATTTTTTAAATTCTCTTGACTTAAAATTGCATAATTGCCGTGCCTAAAGATTGTGACAATCGTTAATTTAATCCATGAGACAGGGGTTATCTTTTAGATTGTTTCAATCTTTTATTTAAAATCTTCATGGATTGCACATGTGGATCAAGTAAGGTTCTATCTTTAATTTAGATAAGTTCCACGCTTCAAAAAAAACACACACACACACACACAAAAAGATTGCATGTCATGTAGATTAGGATTGATTTTCTATATATGATCACATATTAGATTTTCATATTTTCTTAGTTGAATTCGAATTGCATGTTTAGATAATATCTAGGTTGGATTATTTTTCTAGAGAGAATTGCATGCTAAGAGAGGTTTCTAAAATAAGATAGGATTTAGGTTAGTCTATTTTCTAATTTAAATTAGATAGTATCTCACTTTAGGCAGATTTTTATTTTCATTAATTTTTTATTCCAAATTTTAATATCCAAAAAATATCATGTGCATATCATAGAGTTTAATTGCATCACATCCATTTCATATGCCATGTCATAGTTTAGGTCATGTCATTAATGCACATCATTTAATGATCGCATGTTTAGGGCCATTTAATCAAAGTTGCATGTTATACTAGAATTAGGTTATGTAAATATAATTTAGGATTACATGCACGCGTCATGCGTTGCATATAGTTTAATCTTTCATGAATAGAAAAACCCTTAAAAAAATCATGCTAGATTAGTCATCGCATGCATATTTTATAAATAACTTGCAAAGTTGGAAAATAGACTAGGTATATAATCGTTTCCTTTTCCTTACAATTTATTTATTGCTTTCTTTATTGAGAATTACTTTAATATTTACGGAGCCCTATAAACATCAAATTAGTGGATAAATTAATATCAATTCAAGACATTTTCTTAAATAAAAAAAGAAAAAGTGCCAAAAGAGCGTTGGAACAATTTAGCATAACCAAGTTCATAATATCTTATTTATAAAAGTAAAGCAATTCTTCCACACTTGTCGCGACCTCCCAAACTGATGGGCCACCTAGGGTTGGCTAATGGATTTTTAAGCCCCAACTTAATTTAGGCTCTCCCAATCCCATTGCAATTCTCAACTTAGATTTAAATTTTTACTATGCAAATGATTTTTAACTAAGAGTCACCACTAATCAATTTTTCAATGGGTCGATTAGAAACGATGTAAAGTGTGAAAGAGTTGTTATACTTCTACAAACTAGAGATTGTGTATTCAAGAACTTAATTATACCAAATTTTTCGAATACCCTTTTGGTATTTCTTTTATTTCAAAAAATGTTTATCAAGCAACTTGAATTGATTTTAACTTATCCACTAATATATGAGGTGATCATGCGAGTACGTAAGCATTAAATAACACTCAATAAAGAAAATAATAATTAAATTGCGAGGAAAAGGAAAAGATTAAATACCTTGGTGCTACCTAGCAGATTAACCTAATTTCCAATTTTACAAATTATTAATTAAAAACATGCATGTAATGTCTAACATAGCATGATTTTTTTTTTGTTTGGGAGGAGGGGTTCATTTATGAAAGAGTAATATGCAAACATGTGAATTTAATCCTAAATTATTTTTACGTGACCTAATCCTAATATAACATTTAACTTTAATTAAATGGCCCTTAACATATAATCACTAAATGACGTGCATATATGACATGCATTAATGACATGACCTAAACTATATGATATGGATATGATGCAATTAATCTATATGATATGCACATAATATTTTTTGGATTTTTTATTAAAATTTGTAATTAAAATTAAATAAAGGTCAAAATCTACCAAAGTAAAATACTCTCTATTTAAGGTTTGGGAACTGACTAACCTAAATCCCATCTTTAACCTTGGATACTTATCAACATGCAATTTAATTTCAAGACATTATCTAACATATATTTCATCTAAACATGCATTCAATTTAAAGAAGAAAAATATCTATTCAATTCTATCATGCATTCCTTACTAGAAAATCAATCCTAATCGACATGATATACAATGCAATCTCTCTGTAATTTTTCAAAACATGGTAGTTATCTAAATTAAAGATAAAATCTCACCTAATTTGCACGTGCAACCGCTAAAAATTTTAAATAAAAGATTGAGATCATCTAAAACATAACTCATCATCTCACGGGCTAAATAAAATATTATCACAGTTTTTGAGCACAACAATTCTCCAATGTCAAGTTGAACTAATTAGAAAATGATCCAAAGTCTTTATGGATCAAATTAGTAATTTAATCGAGTTTTGACAATAGGCCTTACTTGGATATATCCAAATTAGGCAATAAAATATTCAAATCGAATTGGATAAGGATTTGAACGCGTAACCCAAATCAGAATTGGCTCAAATTGGGGATGAGGCGGCTCACAACTAGCCGATGGTACACTGTGTGTTGGCGATGATCACGGTCAAGGACCCGGTGGCAAGGCAAGGACCTTCGGTGAGGGTGCTCCAACACAGTGATGCAGCATCAGCTCAATGCAAGAATGGTTGGAGATGGCGTTAGAGTGCTGTGGGGGGTAGTTACCGCTGGAAAACCTGCAAGAAAATCACTGGAAAATTCTAGTTTCGTCGGGACGTCGTACTTGGCGACAGGAAGTGCGGCAGCATCGTGCGAGGATGGCAAGTAACACGATGAGGAAGTGAAGCGTGAAGGACTGGAGATTCCGGGAAATTACCATTGTCGTCGGGCTGGACTATGGTGTGACTGTGAAAGGCCAAGGACGTCGTCGGAAGCTTGCAGGTGTGTGCTGGAGAAACCGGATTACACTAGTGAGCGTTTCTGGGAGCGTCTCTATGACCGGAAACGCAGTGAAGGTTAGGGGTGAGCAGTGGTCTAGGGTCAACCCTGGACTGACCCTAGACCGGCCCAACCCTACCGGTCCTGGTCCGATTCCCAAGGGAATTGGATCGGTCCTTGGTCCTGAAATTCCAGGACCAACACTGTGTGGGTTGGTTCTCGATCCTAAGAGTTTTGGGTCGGTCCAACTCTGGACCAAACCTGTATATTATATTATATTATATTATAATTCTTTTATATATTCAAACCTAAGTAAAATGTATGTTATATTATATTATATTGAGATGTTCTATCATTAGCACTAATAGTAATTTCAATTTAAAACTTTTGTTGAGTATTAATTATGTGTCGTTTGTTTTGTTTTCAGGTGTTTAGAAGTTCAAGTGAATTAACAAAATTTGAAGTTATATATTCATGGTTTATATTAAGTATTTTGAACTTTTTATGGTTTAGTTGTATTTTACTAATGAACTTCAGCTGCACTTTGCTTTTCAATTTGTGTCAAATGGTAGAAGTTTTTGAAGAGTAGAGTAGTACTGCAGTTGCTACGGTGATTTACTAGTCAAGTGGTGTGAAGCTCATTTTTTGGTTGAGTGGATTCTACATTATCAAATGCAGGAAAACGCTTTTGCATATGGTGTTATGAATATTAAAGATAGATGATTACAAGAACTTTCCATCTTGTTATATATCTCGATGAGCGGTTAGTAGGTATAAAATTTCTATTATTGTGTCATCTGAAATTTGATAAATATGTATTGGTATTTATAGTTTAGTTGCACAATGCCACATTGTCGATGGATGTGTAATTTGAATTTGTAGGTTTGCTTTTTTAGGGAGTATAAAAATAAGACGAAAAAAATTATCTATCAGTCCCAGGTTGACCCTGGAACCGGACCGAACCCATTGGGTCGGTCCGGTCCTTGGTCCCAAGCTCAATAGGGTCGGTCCTCGGTCCTAAAAATTGAAGACTAACACTGTATGGGTTGGTCCTAGGGTTAGGGGGTGGCCCGGACCAACCCGGACCATGCTCACCCCTACTGAAGGTCGCTTGAGGTTTGGCGATGACAATGGACTAAAGCGGACAAGGCACTGCAGAGGCTCGCGGAAGTTTTTGGGTTCGTCGCCAAATAGGAGACGGCAGGCAACGATCGCGAACGTCAGATGTCGTGGCCACCGAAAGGGCCACTGAGATCGCCGGTTTCATAGGGAAAACCATCGATGCTACCAGAAGTTTCACCGCACGATGTGAACCCGCTTGACACGATGACAATGTAGAGCACCGCTACAAAAGATTCAAAGGTGGATAGAATTATTAGCTACCGAAAACCATTGAATCGAAATTATCGAATGACCATCGGAGTATCGAGGAGTTGAGTGCGGAGTTAAAACTTGTGGCCAAGCTTTCAAGGCACCCGGTCCCGACGGGTTTCATGGCATCTTCTACAAAGAGCACTGGTCAGCAATCTCTAAGGAGATCTTTCAAGAAATACAGCTATTCTTCAACTCTGGTTATCTAGATCCTGCATTAAACAGAACACTCATTACATTGATTCCCAAAGTCCCACAGCCTGAAAAACTGGAGCAGTATCGCCCTATCAGTCTATGCAATTACCTATATAAAATAATTTCCAAAGTACTCACAAACAGGCTCAAACCAATTCTACCACACATCATTGCAGAGGAACAGAGTGCTTTTGTGGGAGGCAGGCAGATTCAAGATAATATACTAATGGTTCAGGAGGTGCTACATAGACTACAAACCAACAATAGGAAGAAAAAATTTCAAGCAGTTTTAAAACTAGACATGCAAAAGGCGTACGATCGCATCGAATGGGATTTTCTTAAGGCCTGTCTAACAAAATTAGGTTTCTGTGACCTATGGATACAGAGGATCATGCAATGTGTGAGCACAGTATCTTTCAGCATAAATTTAAATGGAGAGCCTTTACCTTTCTTCAAACCTACTCGTGGCTTACGCCAAGGAGACCCTCTCTCACCTTACCTATTTATCATCGTGGCCAATGTGCTATCCATCTTAATGAAGAAAGCTGTTCAGGAAGGTTCACTTACTGGAATCAAGTTGAACAACCACTGCCCTACTCTGTCCCATCTACTCTTTGCTGATGATTCTATCTTCTTCCTGCATGGAACAATTGTAGAATGTCAGAACTTGGCTGGTATCTTAAATCAATATTGTTTTGCCTCTGGTCAGGTAGTTAATCTCAACAAATCGGGTATCTATTTTAGTAAAGGATGTCCTACAGCTCTAAAGAGAAACATGGCATCAGCCCTTCGAGTACCAGAAATCACAAAGACAGGCAAGTATTTGGGCATACCTTCAGACTGGGGGCAATCCAAGAAGGACATGTTCGCATGGATCTTAGCTTGGGTCAACTCCAAACTGGACAGCTGGAAGGAAAAACTGTTATCAAAAGCAGGAAAGGAAATACTTCTGAAAGCAGTAATACAAGCAATCCCTCAATATGCTATGTCAATAGTCAAAATTCCCATATCGATTTGCAAAGCAATTGAGAGAAAGGTTGCATCGTTTTGGTGGAAAAGCAATGAGAAAAAGGCTGGCATTCACTGGAAGAAGTGGGATTTGTTAAAAACCAGGAAGAGTGAAGGGGGTTTGGGTTTTAAGGATTTACAGACTTTTAACACAGCAATGCTAGCAAAACAGATGTGGCGCATAATTAAAAATCCATACTCACTGGTAACTAAATTATTGAAAGGGTTGTATTACTCACATGGTGACTTCTGGCATGCTGGCAGAGGATCACGGCCCTCGTGGGGTTGGCAGAGTATCATCAAAGCAAGGGATTCGGTTGCCCCTCAGGTCATGCACAGGATAGGCAATGGAAAAAAAACATCAATTAGAACAGAGAGATGGCTAAAAAGTGGCCCCATAGGAGGCCCAGTATCAAACCAAGAACCAGGCAAAGTCTCAGATCTTATAAATCCAGGTACAGGCACATGGAACGAACCTCTTCTACACTCTCTGTTTGACGAAAGAATGGTACAGGAAATTTTAGCCACACCCATTGGCTTACCTGATGACGAGGATCAACTGGTATGGATGCACACAAAATCAGGAAATTATTCAGTAAAGAACGGTTATTTCATATTCAGGAACGCCTCTGATTTATCACAGAATACACAAGCAACCTCATCTTACACAGCCAATCCCAACCTCTGGAAATACATTTGGCAGTCCACAACCCCACCCAAAATAAAAATTTTCCTCTGGAACGCATGTAACAATGCCCTAGCAACAATGGAAAATTTGCACTACCGAAGGATCGTACCTTCTCCTTTATGCCCCTCTCGCAAACCGGAAGCGAAACGCTTGAGCACACTTTTCTCCTCTGCCCATGGACAGCCAAGGTATGGAATTCAGCCCCTCTGCATCTACGGATATCCAGGTTTGGCCTTACCCGATTCGAAGACTGGATCTGCAGCATAAAACAGAATCCAGTTATCTCGGGAAATTTTAACCACATAGCGGTAGTACTATGGAGTATCTGGAAGGAAAGAAATCGGTTTATTTTCAGCCATCAAATCCCAACACCGCAAGCAACAATAGCTAGAGCAGAGGCGTTCGCAGAAAGCTACAGAGATCTCAATGACAAACCAAAAAGAAAGAAGAACATCGATTTCTTATCTGAATCCTGGTGTCCACCTCCTCCAGGTTCGATTCGAATCAACATCGACGCATCCTTTGATCCCGATCTGGACATCAACGCAGCACCCAGCGAAGCGAGCGAACTTCCTCGACACAGAGTTGCCATCGCTTGTGTTTGTCGAGATCACCGAGGCTTCCTCGTGGAAGGATTTGCGAAGCCAGTCAAGGCAGCTTCGGCTTCTCAGGCAGAGGCGATCGCGATGGAAGAAACCCTAAAATTTGTCGAAAGCCACGGATTTCTCTCTCCTCAAGTACACTCTGACTGTTTACCTTTAGTGCACACGTTGAAGACTTCGACTGAATTGAGTTGGGAACTGCAACCAATAGTGAACCGGGCCCAAGCAATACTCGGTCATCTCCCGGGCCTCTCACTGGCCCACTGCAACAGGAGCACAAATCACTCTGCGGATTGGATAGCGAAGGCATGCTTTGAAACAACATCTTACCCCGAACTGGATTTCTAACCCCCGCTTTATTTGATCTTCTATGCACCGATGTTCTAAGTGTTATTTTCCCTCATATGAAATAGTAAATCAAGTGATGATGTTTGCTGATCAAAAAAAAAAAAAAAAAATCACATCTTTAAGAAGTCCCTCCAATCACACACACTATGGTCCCTAATATAGGGGTGTCAAAAACCGAACCGAAAACCAAACCGAAAACGGAACTAAATTGAACCGGAACATTTGATTTTCTTGGTTTGGTTTTCATTAAAAACGGAAAGAAATTTTAAGCGGTTCGGTTTTAATTAGTTCAGTCAACCAAACAAAAAATCTAAAAAAATTCCAACTTTTTAAAAAAATCTTTTTTTTTATTTTTTCTTTTTCTTCTTCGTTGGCCGATCGCTAGCTACGGTGGCAATTGGTGACCCGTGGCCAGTGACTAGCCAAAATATGATCTGGAGCCTAATGAGGTCGAGCCTTACCAACCTGTGGTGTGGCTCCGCCTCGCTTGGTCAAGCAAGGCCGAGTTCGAGCCCCACCAAATCCAGCCACTTGTGTAAGGCTCGAGCCTCATCGAAGGTCTCCAGATGTCAACGAGGCTCCAACAACCTTCAGCGAGGCTCCCACAACCTCCGACAAGCCTCGAGCCTCGCCCAACTCACCAGATCTAGCGAGCTCAAGCTCGTCGGCATCAACTAAGCTCGAGCTTGTCGGCATCAAGTGAGCTCAGCCTTGCCTAATCAGACAAGGCAAAGCCTCACCGACCTGTGGTGAGGCTCCAACTTGCCTCTAGCCGATCGCCAGCTGCCACTATGGTCGACAAATAGCCAATGAAGAAGGAAAAAAAGAAAATTAAAATGAAGAAAAAATAATTAAAAAATCGATTTTTTTTTAAATTGAAAGGGGTGCATGTGTAGGAAAAAAAACAAAACAAAAGTAAAAACCAAAAAGCCAAACCGAACCGAACCAAGCCGAGATTTTCATCCAGTTCGGTTTCAATTTGGATCGGATTTCGATTCAGTTCAATAAATTTCCTTATCGGTTTGGTTCGGTTTAGTTTTTCAAAAAAATCAAACCAAACTAAACTATTTACACCTCTACTTGATAACATCATGCTTGGGCCATGTGATCCACGTGTGGTGCAAATATAAATCATGCTAATGATATTTTTGTTTAAGGGTCGAACCAACCTCTAATTTTCTTATGCAATAAATGACCAAATATGATAACCAACATTTAGGTGTCAACAACGCTTTACTTGAGTATCTAGTTAACCCACCAAAAATTGATTAATTGTGACTCTTAGATAAAAATCATTTGCATGTTAAGAACTTGAACCAAAATTGCGAATTACTATGGCCTTGGGAGAGTTCGAGCTAAGTTTAGACTTAATAATCCATAAACTAATCCTTAGGTCGTGCATCTTAGGGAAAGTCGCGACACTCCATATTCATGTATCTAATATAAATATAATATCTGTCGTATGCAAGCAGTTTCATAAATGATCAATTTAAAAGAGTGTTGATCACGCAACTAGCGAGCACACCTGCATTAAGCTTACCATGCAATAAATTTAGTAGAAGTCACTGTAAACAATTTCGTCATACCACGACTCAATTCATTACACCAGTCCAAGCACCTTTGATCCGTTAAAAAGCATGCTTGATTCTATCGCATATTCACAATCAAATCATAACCACTTAAGTAGACATGAGTAATCGGTCGACGAATACATGTACCAATGCAAACACAGATCGATCTTCCTTTCATTACTCGAATCTCCCAGTAGGTGCTTTCCTAACACGTCCCGAAGGCAACAATCATTGTCAACCGGAAGAAACATATTCAAATAGCTGCTGCTAGATCAACTTTTTGAAACTTCGAAATGCAAATGGGTTGTGCTTGGGTCAAGCCCATTGAGGGCGGCCCAAGTTCAAAACCCAAGAAAACCAAAATTAAGAAATGCCTTCGCTTTGATCCAATTTGATTCCCAGATGACATGCAACCAAAAGTTGGCTTCCTTGTCTAATTATCGGTGGTCTATCAAAGTTTTCTATTCAATCTTTGTCCCTCATATTAAATAATAGCTGTAAGTCCAACGAACAAAAAACTACTTAAATTTTTTCATGTAACATTTATTTTACTCCAGAAGATTGTATCAACACTTTACTTCTTCAATGTAAATAAAGCCTATGGTAAACCTTTATACAGAAATAATTGAGCAATTAATGCATCTCATTAGGTTTGTTTCTGGAAAAAGAAAAAATGGAATGAAATCTAACTCAAGCTCTATTTATTTCAGGAAAAATGAATAATTTGGAAAGCATTTTCCTAAAAATAATCACTTAACCACTTACAAAAATGAATAAAAAATATTTTCATCATCTATAAAAATGTTTAGATACAAATTATCGTCGATAATGAAAAAAAAATAATTGATTAATTATTTAATGCGATGCAAGCGATTTTTTAGGAAAATATTTTTCAAATCGTTCATCTTTCACCAAATAAATGGAGCCTTAATTAGTTGACATTTAATAAACTAAAACAAAAAGGTATTGATTATTTTTTGTTTGGCCAAGAAAACCAATAAGTATAACAAAGCAAAAATAGGCGACAATGATTTTGAGATTTGTAACTTTAGCGATGTCTTGACCTCAATAATTTAGCACATTTTAAACTATAGTCGAAAACCGTCTTAAGTCGAGATTACACATTAACTTTAGTAGTTCAACATAAAATCTTATAAAGTATATTTCTCATTGCATTATTAAAGTCATATGACTAAAGAAATAAGAAGGAGTCACCAAACAATACATCAGCAACATCAAATCATTAATATTCAATGAGGTTGTTAGTATGAGAAAAATCTTCAAATTATAAATATTAATCGAATAGAAAATGGCATTTTATCCTATCAAAGTCCTAGAGATTGGAGATGCTTCAATTAACACAGACAATTACCGACCAAAAAGAAAAAACTAACACAGACAATCGACAATTTTTTTTTTAATTAATAAATGGAGCGGATCAGAAGGAGCGACCATCGTCAACAATCAACTATGGACGTCATCACAGAAATTTTGCATTATGGTCTGAATGTTCGGTCCGAGCAGTTCATTTGACAGCCTGGGATCCCCTTCTTTCGCCACAGCCAAATTGAGATTTTTCTTTTTTAGATAGAGGAGCAATAGAGAGATTCGAACTTATAATCATAGAGGCTCCAAACCACATAAGCGTAAGGCTTACCCAGTCCAACCAACCCTCTCGATGGTCAAGGACGGTGCGACTGTGTTCTTAGTTGGGGCAAGACTTCTTTTTATTTAGCTGTTGTGTTTTTCTCCCATCAAATTTTATTGTATATTTTTGCCCTCTTTTCTTTTCTTTTCTTTTTTTTAACATTTGAACCCACTAAAACTTAAACTTCATTCAATTTGACCCTTCATAACTCACATGCCATATAGCTTTCATGTCCTGTATTCGGATTATGCTTAAAATTTGACATAATTCTTGAAATAGCGTATAACTTAACTGGCACCACGAGCTCACGCCGATCAGAAAATTGCTGACTAGCTAGATGTGCATGCTACAATTTCAGGAGCTAGATGAAATCGGGGCTTCTATTTACTCATTATGATTTCACTGTGCATATTTTATCGGTTAAAACGGTGCAGAAATACAAATTCCTCGCTTATAAGCACGTGTCTTTCATATAAATATTTCTGGACTATTGTCTCTTTGACAATCCAGGTGCATAAGTAGAGGGTCAATTATCTAGAGATCTATAAACATCCTGCAATCGCAATAAATCTGCTAAGCGTAGCAGGTCTTCGACCTATGCGAGGGGGCTGGAGTAAAATTGTCTACACGTAGGATCTCGTGCATTTTGAGGTCAAAAAGCGAAACGGCAAACCAATGTGCAGTCAGGGATGGCGGCGCAGCAGAGGAAGGCGATGCCTCACTAGAGCGCAGTGAACTTCCGGGAGAGCGATGCGGTCGGAGTATGCGCTGGCTGCGACGACCATTTTGTTGGAACGCCTCGGCATCGCTCGGAGAAATGGCACTTTGTCCGGGGGTGTCTCATGGAGCATATAGGCTGTGAGAATTTATGGGCCGGTTATTCAAGCCTGACCCGTCCAAGTTCTATGGATCCGGGCATTAAGCCTACGTTCTCAATTGCTTTCGAGCAAATCGATTGCCTTTGGCTTTGGGGGATCATCACTTAATTGAACATAAAACTTGTTCCACCATACGCACACATGTATGGAAATATAATAACACACCGTAGAGGAAATCTTCTGCAAATAATCTTATTCACCATTAATTTGAGGATTACAATTACATAAGTTTTCAAAGTTAACGATGCATAAGATGAGACCTCCTTTGTAATGCCTTTTTCGAAATGGTGGCGTGTGCTATATATAATCGATGTTTGCAGAAGAAATAGAGTAATAAAATCGACTGCCCTCCCACGATGATGCGGACGATGCTGCAAGCGAGGATTTAGCATCCCTTTGAGGATGAAACGAAGATGGGCTGCATCGCATGGGAGGATGAATTTTGTTGTTTCATGAGAAATTGCATGATGAGTAGATGATATTGTCGTGGTGGTTTGAGGAAGAAAAAGAAGCTATGGTCGATTTCAACCTCTAATGAAATTGAAGCTCGAGTAGAAGATTGAAAGGAGAGAGTGAGATTATGTGCTATATATAATTAATTGACGTTTGCACACATAAATAGAGAAAAATAAATCAACTGCCCTCCGACATTGACGCAGACAAGAGCTCAGATCTAGCATTCCTTCAGGGCCATATCTCACGAAAGGACGAATTTTGTTGTTTCGTGAGAAATTGTAGGTAGACAATGTTATCCTGGCGAAAGAAGAAAGAAAAATAAGCCATGGTCAAACAATTTTAAGCCATGGTCAAACAGAATGTTGCTCATCCCTCTAAAATCCTACTTGAATAGACCTTTCTGATATCAACTTCAAATTCAAATACCTTGAAATCTCCTCTCGCAGCTGATAATAGAGACAATGAAAGATCTCCAAAAGCTTTACCTCGAAATCATATCAAAGATGCAAGTCGCAGAAATGAAGACAGCAGCAATAAATCAGGTACGCTATTTCGCTTTTGCAGAGCCGAATATGGGTTAGGTGAATGCAGATTCGAGACTTTAAAAAGACTTTCTGCTGAATTAACCAAACATTTTTGAAGCAGGAATTGAGTTACTTATGCACTGCCTTAATATCTATCGGAGATTCATGGAAGATGAACGATGCGTGGATTGATAAGACCACCATCGACGAGATTGCTAATATGGAGCGCAACAATTTGGAGAAAATTGGTATGCTCAAAATGTAGTTGGCTTAAAGTAAAAGTTGAGTTTCTCTTGTAATTCAAAACCCAGTGATCTTATTCTGCCAATGCAGGGAGAATAGTGCTGGCAATACTCGAAGGCCTGATAAAACTAGTCAGAGAGAAATTCGATCTGATGGATGTAGACAATGAGGACGAAGATCAGCGCCAGTTCGAGAAGAACTTCATGGGTGTCTCGACATCCAAAGCCCCTGCGGCTCGCCTTTTAGTCCGAATTCAGTCCTTCCAGAACAGCTCAAGGCCACGAAATTCGCAGAGGTCACCTACACGCCACCACTGCTGTTTCCTCTCCGTGTTAGGGCTGTGGGGAAATTGAACCCGATCGACATGAAGCGCCTTTCGCTGTACATGTTTCCTAATGTTACAGCACGAACCGGTAGTACTGCAAATGCAACTTGTGAGAAAAAAGAGGAAGCTAGCAACACTGACGATGTGAAACAAGAACTTGCAAAAGAGGAGGCTTTGCAAGAAACAGTACAGCCACCTAAGGTGTTGTCCAGTGGATCGCCATCGCCTATGTGGCCGCCACTACCACTGCCACTATCACACCCCGAACCCTGAGCACGCAAACATCTCTCAACGATCGATTAAAAACGAGATATCCCACAACACGTCGCCGGCCCTTTTTTTTATCTTTCAATTAAACGCATGCGAAAGCGAATTAAATAAACACCCAGTCAATAAACAAAAATGGGGATAGTAAAGCACAACAAATGTTGCCGAAAACAACATATTTATTTATCCACTGTTACCCCTAGGAAGTTTAATAGTTACAAGCTTTTCAACGGCCACTTCCTACCGACCCTCTCATAAATCCTCAGGGATTAGAGTCAACCTAAACTTCACTAATGGCTAGAGGTGTCAAAATGGGTTATTGACCCATTTCTAGTTGAATGGAACGTTAATGGGTCAAGCCTTATTTCTCAAAACATCCATAATGGGTTTTAAAAATAAAGAGGCTGAGATATATGGGTCTTAAATGGGTCTGCTCTCATACCCATTTAAGACCCATTTATCAACCCATTAAAAATGAACCCATTTACAGAAAGACTCTCTTCTCTATTTAACTTTACAAAAATATTTTTTTTTAAAAACCGAAATTTCTTTTTCTTTTTTCTTTCTTTTTTTTTTTTCTTTCTTCTTCCTCCGGTCGCCGGCACGGCGATGGCCGGCAACCGGCCAAGCGAGCTCGAGCTCGCCGGATCTGGCAATGCGGAGGCCTCGCCAACGCTCAGCGAGGCTCGAGCCTCACCAATCTGGCGAGTTCAAGGCTCGCCGGTGTCAAGCGAGGCTCGAGCCTCGCCAAATTCGGCGAGGGGCGAGCTCAAGCTCACCCAACGCCGGCAAGCCTCGAGCTCGCCGGATCTAGTGAGGCGGATGTTCGAGCCTCACCAAATTCGGCGAGGGCGAGCTTGAGCTCGCCCGACGCCGGCGAGGCTCGAGCTCGTCGAATTTGGCGAGGCGAAGGCCTTGCGACGCCCGGTGAGGCTCGAGCCTCGTCAAATCGGGCGAGGGGCGAACTCGAGCTCGCCCGACGCCAGCGAGGCTCAAGCTCGCCGAATTTGGCGAGGCGGAGGCCTTGCTAACGCCCGGGCGAGCTTGAGCCTTCAGGCCCCGCGTCGGGCGAGCTCGAGCTCGCCGGATCTAGCAAGCTCGAGGCTCACCCGTGGCAGCCGCCGCCGCCGTCATCGTGGCCGCCGGCCGGCCAAAGAAGAAGAAGAACAAAAAAAAAAAAAAGAAAATTAAAAATTATATTTAAAAAAAATTTAATTAAAATTTGATTTTTTTAAATAATTATTTTAAAAATTATAAAAATTGTTCATTAAATTTGTGTTGTATAAAACTAATTTGGCAATACCATTTTTTTTTAAACATATATATAAGAAATAAGCTTTTTTAAGTTTAGTTAAATGGGTCGGGTATGGGTCGGACATGAGTTAGGTCGAGTATGAGTCGGAAAATTTACATTAGGCATAAATGAGTGATAAATGGGTTAATGGATCAATTTAAGTTGGACCATTAATGACCTAACCCCAAACTAACCCGACCCACCCGTTTAACACCTCTACTAATGGCAGGGCTAGCTAAAAAGGTGTCGCATCTCGCGCCCACCACATCCGCACTCAATAGATCTCCACGCTACGGCTCTGAAAAAGGTTAACCATGACAGGGTGAGATAAATCTCAACAAGTTAAATTCCTAAGCCTCGATTAAAACGCAAATTCGTCTTGAAGGCAGCCTAGGCACACACCACACATAAACTCACCTTGCCTTGGCACACCCTTGCATGTTAGCACGTCACACATGTCATTATCAATACCGTAAGCATAACCAACAACTGGAACACAAAGTTCTCACTCTTCAAACATTCATACGGGTCTTGATTATAAGGCAAAACTGCTTTGGCATGTCCCATACCATGCCTAACAGTTTTACCCCATAATCAAGCGCAATGCATCACAATCATTCACACGTGTTCCAATTATTACGACTCCTCGGGCCACGGCCAACACAAGAGTCAGCGGTGTTCCAGCATAACTAGGCATCGTCCCACCCCATCAAGCACGACAACGTCTAGAACCCCCGTCTAGACGGCATTCCATAAAGGAGCATTAATCCGACCTCAACCGCGACTCAGCTTCCAGACCGCCATCGGGCATCCGATAAAATCTCGCATTGCCCCCAACTCTCGTCGAGTGACGAGTTCCATTAAGTGACCACACAAGCACGTCAACACTCAAGCCAGTTTTTATCTTCCGTCAATTAGCCCTGTGTAAAAGAGTTCGTGCTTAAAAATCAAACCTCGGAAAATCTTTACATTTAAAATTTTGGTAAAATAATCATACGTGGTCACGTTTTCAAAATCAATCCATCAAACTTTGCACGCTTCTATTTTAAAACTCCATCGTTTTATCTAGCACGTAAAATTTGGTGTCCAAACCCAACACCTCACATTTTCCTATTTAATTGTCCATAAAACCATTTTTTTGCAATAATAATAATAGATCATTATCATAGAACCACCAATCACGTGATATCATACATGCAAACACACAAATTCACGCATAATTTCATCCAAGAAAACAAGCATAAAATTCTACATAACGACTAATCCGTCACTAATTACACTAATTGTGATTAATTAAATAAATCACAATTAATTAAAGCTAAATGTAATTAATTAATCTAAACATAATTAATTAAACTAATCAAAATTACTTACTCTAATCGTAATTAAATTTAACCTAAACCATTCTTAATCTCAATTAAAACTAAACTAGGCTTAACTAATACTAACCCTCATTAGCACTAATCTAACCACCCCTAAATGAAATTAACGGTCTAATCAAAGATTTTAACTCACGGGTTTTTTACGGCGGCGGGCTCGCGGTCACGGTGACGCAACGGCGTCGAGGACGTGCCACTCGTGGATCAGACGAGTTTCAACGGTGGCGGTGACAGCCTACAAGCTCTCAACCAAGGGGGCGAGGCTCGGCTGCTGGACGGTGGTGACGGGGTAAGCTGGTGGTGGTGCGGTGCGGTGGTGGTGGTGCGAAGCGATGAAGCTGGCGTGATGAAAGTGGAGACGTAAGGGTGAAGTGGACGGTGGTGAGACGGTAGTGGAGTTGGGTCGCTGGCGGTGGGAAGGAGAATGGAGATGGTGATGGTGGATGGATGATGATGGGGGTGACGGCGTGACAACAAAAGAAGGGAAAGCTGGGGATGGAGCTGGGCGTGGAATGTGGGTGATATGCGGCATGAAGATGAAGAGAAATGCATAACCAGAACCAAGGGGGAGGGAAATGCGTGAGGCAGGGGTGAACGTGGGGAAAAAGAAAGAGGAAAGGAAGGAGCAGAAGAGGAGAGTCGGCTGCAGGGGGGAATTCACGCGTGAGAGTGAGAGAGAGAGAGAAAGAGAAAGAGAAAGAGAAGTAACCAATCAAAACTCTTGATAAATATATAAATCATCAACACACGTGCCTCAAAGTCTCTTATGCTCATCCTTGGTCACCCAATCACAAATTAACTCTAATTTCCCAAAATTAAAGCCTTTTTGGGTAGAAAAATCCAAATTCTCATCCTCATCCGAATTTCATTTCTTTTTTCTTCTTTTTTTTTCTTTTTGTCCAAAAATCGATTTTCCGCAAAATTTCGGACTCGTCGAAAATTCAACAAAAGATGAGATGACATCCAATAAATAAATCATGACACGCTCAAACATTCGATTCCTGAAACCGAATTAAATTTTATGGTTAAAATCGATCAAACGCGATTTTAGTACGACTTAATCTATCGGGTAGCTTTAGGGGTTTTAGCGCGTTTAACCATGGTTGATAATTTTCGATCCACGTTTGTGCATCTTCGAATTGTAGACGACCCTCGGTTGCCATGTAATCGCGAGAGTTCAATTACGTGTCCCAAATATAATATCAATAGAAAATCGGGTTATTGCCATTTGACGCGAATATCGTAATAATGCTAAACCACCCACAATTTGACTACATACTTCCATCGAATCAGCTTATATCCGTTTGCTAATCAATTTATAACGGTGTCGTATTGACCCTTGCCGATTATTATGGTCGAGCGGTCGATTTCTGATTGAATTATCTAGTCTGTCGCGTTTTTATCCCTTAACAGCCTTACCTAATAAATTAGTTAACTCGTGAGTGATTAGTTCCGAGTAAACAACCATTGTCCAGTGGATTGCCATCGCCTTTGTTGCCACCTCCACCACCACCACCGCCACTGCCTTGCAGGATCTCACCTATAGAAGTCCAGCCAAACATTGTAGCACAAGCACCCCCACCGCCTCCACCACCTCTACCTTCTTCATCAGTCAATTCACCAAATGTTACAGTTCAGTACCCACCACCTCCCCTGCCACCGCCGCCGCCGCCAGCACCAAAGATGCAAGGGAACGCGGTGCCTCCTCCACCGCCACCTCCACTTCGGACACCTTCAAAAGGATCCACACCTCCACCATTACCTCCCCCACCATTTGGAAAAGGAGGAGCTACTCCACCCCCCCTCCACTCAATGCGACCACATCCTTGCGGCCCAAGAAATCGACCACAAAGCTGAGAAGATCAACTCAAATCGGCAATTTATATCGTCTGCTCAAGGGAATTGTTGAAGGGTCGAGCCTAAATGGTAGATGTGCCAATGGGAAGAAAAGCAAGGTCGGCGCCTCGTGTGGTGGAAAACAAGGAATGGCCGATGCGCTAGCGGAAATGACAAAGAGGTAACTCTTGAACGTACCAAAAATCCTAACGGTATTTACAAGAAAAGATTATGTTAGAAAAATTAAGCTTATCTTTTATGTAATTTGCCAAAATTCTATATCTCAGACCGGCATACTTCCAACAAATCGAGGAAGACGTCCAAAACTATGCGACAATTATAAAAGAGTTGAAGGGTACCATCATTTCTTTCAAAACCAAGGACATGGCTGAGCTGCTCAAGTTCCACAATCATGTAGAGTCTCACCTCGAAAAGTTGACTGATGAAACACAGGTCTACAATTAATAGATTATTCCATGTCATTTTCCGACAGTCGATCTAAGCATTACCATCAGCTCAAGATCCTAACGCTCGACCCTTGGAATCGCAGGTCTTGGCGAGGTTCGAAGGATTCCCCACAAAGAAGTTGGAATCATTACGAACAGCCGCAGCACTGTACACAAAGTTAAACTCTATTATCGTCGAGTTGCACAACTATGAAATCGTGCCTCCCTTAGGGAAGCTCCTCGACAAGGTTGAGTGCTACTTCACCAAGGTAAACTGAATATCTATTGTTTGCCCTCAAGATATCAAGAGGCTTTGCCATGAATCTTTACTTGAACTTCATTGCTCACGGTTTTTGCCAAATTGAACCGCAAATAGATCAAAGGAGAACTTGACAAACTCGAGCGCACAAAAGATGAAGAGGCCAAGAAATTCTCAGCCTGTGACATCCAATTCGACTTCGATATACTCGTAAGGATCAAGGAAGCAATGGTGGATGTATCTTCAAGCTGCATGGAACTGGCACTTAAGGTATCACATAAAAAGAATTATTGAAGCGCGAGTTCTATTAGTTCATCAGACTATAAATGCAAATGGACAATCCAGATCTTGAGTTTCATCTTATAAGTCTGGTGTTTTTTTTTTTTTTTTTTTAACCTTTAACATAGTCTGGTGTTTCTTTAGCTCACCCTTTCTCTTGATGCAGGAGAAGAGGGACGCCAAGGCGAATGAGGATTTAAATGCTGGAACAGAAGCGAACAAACGAGGACAGGCATGCACAAAAATGCTCTGGAGGGCTTTTCAGTTCGCGTTCCGGGTGTACACATTTGCTGGTGGCCCTGACGACCGTGCCGACAAGCTCACTAGAGAGCTGGCTCATGAGATCGAGTTTGATCCGCAGCACCAGTGAACCTGTCAATCTATATTTAGCCAATTAAATGACGAGTTTGAGGCTATTCAGTGTATCTTATTGGAGAGTCCTTTTTTTGTGGCTTATATATAATCCCTCTTTTAAGAAATTCCAGTAATCTCTTACTAGATTTCTTGAGGACACCAGTTTAAAATATGCCATTCCAAGACTCTCTGGCAGAGATACAAGCTAAACTTAAGGTCTGCTCCATGTTGGATAAAATATATAAACAAGTATTATTATATTCGAGTGTTTGATGCGGCATTTAGTAACTAGTTGCTTTCCCACTCAAGTTTGTTCTTAATTATGAAATAGAATTGCTGTCTGGTGATTTGTTGTGGAAGATACAACCCAAATTGGGGTATGTCACGTTTAGGCATTTAAAGGTAGGAACAGAGACAAAAAAAAAAAAAAAAAAAAAAAGCCTCATCTACATTAAGATTAAGAACTTGGGAATGTAATGCAAACACGCCTGTGAAAGAAAAGAGTGGGCACGTAGAGGACAACACGCGAATTACGAGTGACAGGTCTACTTTTGGATCGACTGTCTTATATACCGTTCATTTTGCGCATCACCAATGAATGAGGCAGAGGATAAGTTAAAACCTAATAAACAATACCTCAAAAGAAATTTCACCATTTCACAGAGCTGTTCTCTGGATATTCTAATAGTAGAACAGTCAAAATGCATCTTTCAGTATGGCAGTTCCTCTGCAAATTTGCGATCATGTCTTCAAACAGGCATCCTGAGGAGAAAAAGATGGACCAACTTGATCTGAATAAAAAAATTGCAAACCCTACGCATGAAAGCTCAGGACACCGAGAAGCAAAATCACTCTGCTCTTCGAGTAACTAGGACTAGACAGCATTTGCAACTTGAATCAGAAGGGTCTATATCTGCAATTACAACAGAAGTCGAATGCAGCATGTGGTGATGTATTGAATGCAAGATCAATCAATCACATATCAGGAACATGGTAAAATAATTGCCAGAGAAAAATCAGACGTTTCAATGAGCTGAGTGCTTAAGGACGTCGAGAGGGACGACACTCTTGGGAAGCCGAACGGTGATGTCTAGGCCACCAGTTTGTTTCGAGGGAAGCAACTTTGAACCGAATGGGTTGTGAACTGTCTTAGGTTTGCTGGCCTGTTACAGATCGATACCTGTTATAGTAGAGTCCAACTTATTCGCACATTTTTTTGGCACAGTTGTGTTATTTCTCTAGGAAGATAGGCACTAGGTTAATTTTTATTATTTCAGCTAAACAAGTATTTTCCTTATCAACAAAGCGCATTCATAACATAGCCGACATATAAATGTTAAATGAAACAACATGTTATTATTTGCATAATGGATCGATGGCTCATAATGAAAATTCTAAGTCATCGTCATACCATATTGTTGTGGATGACATGCAGATGTGATTCTTTATGTGTAAGAGAGAAATAGGTCATGCATATATCTTCAAGTAAGAACAGAAGTTTAGAAAATTAATTGCTAGAATCTGCCAAATATAATAGAAGTATCTCATGAAAGTATCCCATTGATAAACTTACCAAAGTTGTAAGAAAGAAATCTAGGCGTACCGTTATTAATCAAATGCATTTAACAGCACAAAAATATGTCAAGCCTATAAATATGGACTAGTGCAGATAGAGTTTTTACTAAAGCAATCTCTATTTAGCATAACCAAACCATCAATCATTCATCACTCCATCAAAACCTAAACCCAAAGGAATCACGAAGCATGCCTTCAAGTTGACGTCGGTCTTCGGGTGCGTTTGGTTGGACTTTTGGGGAATGTCTTTGGAAAAATACAAATACCTTTGGGTGAATGGGGTTTTCCGAAATGCAAATAGCGTTTGATAAAATTTGCATTGAGAAAGAATTTTGGCCAAAATACCATTTGGTAAAATTTGCATTTGTAAAAGACTTTTATCAAATTAAAAGGACTTTGGTGATTAATAAAAAAAAATTATCAAAAATAAAATAAAAGAGTTCGCCAGCGAGGCGGTGACCACCGTTGGCCTCCAACAACCCCCAGAGACAACCGGCGAGGGTCGCCTGGGGTCAGGCGACCCCCCACGGCCCTTCACGGAGGTCGCCCGACCCAAATCTGGGTCCGCCAGAGGTGCCCAAGGTCGCGCCAGTCGCCGCAAGGTCGCGCAACCTCTGGCAACCCAGATCTAGGTCGCACCTAAGGTCGCGCAACCCAAATCTAGGTCGCACCTAAGGTCGCGCAACCCAGAGTTGGGTCGCGACGACGCGACTCACGGGAGGTCGTCGGGACTCCCGAGCAATCGCCGTGACTCGCCAGGGTCACGCGACTGGCTAGTGACGGTCGCCACGACTTACCGGTGACGGTCGCCACGACCTCACCGACCTTAGCCGTGACCTCACCGGCCTCTCAAACTTGTCTCCGATCAACCACACCGCTAGAGAAGAAGATGAACAGTAGATATGAACAGTGGACATGAGGCATTCGGAGAATGCTGAAAGCCCAAGGCAGCCCTAGGCTGCCTTGGGCTTTCAGCCTTGCAAATGCCAACTTTGCCTTAATGGGACTTCCCAAACACCTTCATTTTGGCCCAAAGGCCTTTAGCCCCCAAAGATACTTGGCAAGCAATTCCCAAGTATTTATGCGACTCTAACTTGTAATAACCCTCTCTCTCTCTCTCTCTCCGCCCCCAAAAAAAAAACCCTAATCTATTTTTTTTTTATGTATTTATGCGATTGATCTCATCTTGTTAATTAGTAGAAGCAAATTTAACATTTTTCTTTCCCAATCTAAAGCAAGGCTAAGGAAATGCAAGGAATACAACCGTTTGCCTAATTTTTTTAATTGTTTCCTTCGTGTGCATGGCACATGCTATTTCAAAATAAATATCTACCAAAAGATCGTAACCATAAAACAAATACCTTTTTCCCTTTTTCCAGTGAGCCATGGATGGTGACAAGAGTCAACGCATCATGTCAACGAGATGTTGATTGCAGCAGGCAATGTCCGAGGGCCAGGTGGGCACTTTGCGATCTTAGGACTCATCAATGCTCATGCATTGGTAGCAAATTAACTGGTTCTTCTATTGTTGACGTTGAACCCAATTAGCTTTAAACCCTAATTACTCAATGTGTGGAAACAAACCCTTGTTGATGTCCTCAATAATCAAATCATGAATAAATTTGTCTGATAATATGATATTGCATCAGTCTCTTTTTGTCCTCACATTCTTATGTTGTTTTTTGATATTCGGTCTTCCACAATGCATATTATCCACAACAATTTGGTAAAAATGACGTTACAATCTAACATTAGCGAAACACCCAATGCCTGTCCATCTAGCGATCACAATTAGCTTGCTTAATCAACTTGGCTTCTCCCTCCACAAGATAAGTGTAGGTTCATCGAGTACAAGGAATTCTCAATTTGCATCTTTTAGAAATTGAAATCTTTCTCATCAAACCTGTCGATTTTGTTTTTCCTTCTTCTATCATCATCGATTTACCTCAAGTCAATTGAGTTCAACTTTGGTATCAATTGCTACAAAAAACAAGCAATTGAGCACAATAGTAAACGTAACAAGGAAATAAATCGAACACCAAATTTATATTATTTGGTTGATTTGACCTACTCCATGAGAAGCAATATGTGTTTCCATTATAAATCAATCGATACAACAAGATTACAATCACACTCAAGTAATTTAAACACTTCCTATTTCTCAATCCCCAATGACACCAAGTAACCCACACAGTGCTCAACCCTTACAATTTTCCGTAAGACAATCTCACAAAGGAATTCACAAATCTTACCACAAAATTCATTAGCTTGAAGCACTTGCAATTCCTTCATGATGTAATTCACAAGCATATTGCACAATCAATTGTTATGACCGACAAAAAGCTAGAAGGTTTTGATCACCACTAATAGGAAAAAATTGACACTTCATTGAATCCTCTTGTTTTTTTGGTGAAGAAATACTTTTTTGTTCCACGTCTTCCAAATTAAGTGATAAAGGGCCCCAAAAGCAAACCGAGCAACAACCGAAAGCTCTTTTGATCACCACTAATAGGCAAAAATTGACATTCACCTCTTGTATATATAATATTTGGTTCCAGACTAGGAAAAACCTATTCAAACTACAAAACCACTCAAAATTACGAAACCTACTAAAACTAATAAATTTATATTGGTTAGGTTTGCTTTACGAGGTCAAACTCGAGAAATATCTTCAATAATATATGTTCTACATCTCTGGAATTTTACGAATATGTTGGGGTGGATAAAGACAGAATTTGGTACATATGTGTATTAAGATATTAAGATTAGATGAAACTAGTACATGATGGGGTTGTTATTTTATGAGCTAAGCGCTTATCTGCTTTCATTTACATTTAACTTTAATTAACCGATTAATCCAAAAATTTCTCCATCTAACTATCAGCGTAGAATGGTAGCATGAGAATGATGCACTTCCGCGGACTTTTAGTTTTGCAATAGAGACCCACCCACGAGGCCTTGTCATTTCTTAACAAATCGTTGACCGGCGTTGTCAATGGCTTTGAGAAATTTTTTACAAGCCTAGTAATTAAGTAATAAATCTAGATGGGATTTAAGAAGATATATGCAGTTATATTTATTTTTTTTATAGCGATATATCTCGGAATTAATAATGTAAGTTAATTCAAATTAATTAAGTTAACAGTTGAAGGTGATCTTAAAGAGCAAAAGCTTTCTCCCACGCAGAAGTAAGCTTTTAATATTAATTTATTCTATTCATTTTCAATTTCTATTTAACCATATAGTAGTTATGCTAGATATTTCATAGGGGAGTTATTCATTTCTCTATCTAGAACTCATGTGTCTGGAACTTTTTAGAACAAACGATATGATATGAAAATATGGACATATGTGGGAAATAACCCAAAAATTAATGTATCATGGAAGTCAAATTTAATGCAAGAAGAATAAATTGACAGAGAAATCATTGATGAAGATATGGATACCAGAGATTTACATAGTCATTATTATTAATCCAGTATAATCCAATCCTATTCGAGGTTATTTCAGATGATGAAGAAATCATGCATCCTCAAGCAGCTTTGTACTGCAAGAGAATGTTTGTACTACACTAAGGTATGGAGTTTCTTTTGTACTTCATCATCTTGAGAGGACTGTTAGTATTTAAGAATTTTCCATCAGCCCTTCAGTATGCAGAGTTCTAGACACCAGAGAGAGAGAGAGAGAGAGAGATGACCGGTGAAACATTCGTTCTTTTCTCTTGAATTTCCCAACTCATGAGAGCTGCAACGGAACAAGCGATATACACGACGGAAGACGCAGAGATACACTACAGGTAATTGATTGTGCTAGCTTGTTCGCATTGCTCCAGGCTTTTCCTTCACATGCACGCGCACCCAGATGTGTTCTTCGGTGGCTATGAGTTGTGCATGACCCTCGATTGCCATGCATCTCAAATAAGTCAACTACCATACATGCGTGCACATACATATAAGAATGTGAATACACGTATACGTACTTATGTAACGTATGTTTGTATGCGTGATTTGTTGGTCAAGCTGCTAATCTTAACTTTGTAGGACAATGGCTATGGTACTCTTGAATTCCTGACTGTTCTTTTGTTTCGGTCTCTATTTCTCTGTTGACTTATTGGTCTGAGGATCCGGCATCACACCGTGCGCGTTGAATTTGCACGTTGTAAGATTGTTTAGCTCTCATCATTCAAGCTTTCTAGAATAACCCCAGTCGTGGATACTAATGGACAGGCAATAGTTCACGTTGGATCTCGATCTCTCCCCATTCTCCCTAAAATAAGTGGAGATGGCGAGATTCTTGAGTTTTTTTATGAGATGGGTGGTGATTAGGTAAATTTATTTGACAATGAGATGCGCAGACACGATTGGTTTCAAAATGGAATATGCTTTTTCATTTAATAGCACCCCGGATTAGAATAAGCACACAGATCTCTACGGATTAAATAAAACAACAACTGTACCTTTAAATTAAATTAATCGAAGCCATTTAGGGTTTACAAGAGCCTACCACATGCAACGCAGCGAGCATTTTATTCAAACACGCATGATGCGGAAACTAAGAGAGGCGAGAAAAGTCGTGAGGAAAGAAAACGAAAAGTTTACACGTAAGTTAACCAGAAAGATTTGACCAGTAATCTTCAGACTCGAAATAGGAGAAACATGACAAAAGAACGCCGCCGCTGTCGACTTCAGTCGACGAATTCAATCTTAATGTTGCCGACGGTGACCTGGTCACCGGCATACTTCGGGGCCAAAGTCACCAAGATCTCATCGTCGTCCTCGCACACCAGGTCCTCTAACAAGTCCGTAATCCCCAGCCTCAGCCTGGTCTTCATCTTCTTGTGGTGCTTGTGCTTGTGCGGCACGTTCACGAAGCTGCCCGCAAACTCGGTCTCGTTGGGGCTGCTGAGGGAGTCGTGCTCGTCGTTGATGTAGACGTCGAACTTCACGAATGCGTCCCTCTCGAACTCGATCCCTTCGATCACCAACACCTCCTCTTCCTCCTCCTTCTCTTTCTTGCTCCTCTTTTGCTTCGGCCTCTTCACCAGAGTTCTCACAACTTTGTCTAGTTTAACAGGGAACTGGACGATAGGCCGCGGTATCTCCGCGGCATGAGCAACTTTCCCAAAGGCCTTGGCCACCTTTTTGGCTATTTTGCGTGGGGTTGGCTTAGATTTTAGCCATGGAATGTCAACATCTTGGTACACATAACCTAAGTTAGTGGTTTCTAGGCAATCTTTAACCTTCACACGCACAGCCTGCGCGTTCTCGTCGTAGAACAGGAAGGCGGCATTGAGCCAGTCTGGGTCCGTGAAGTCGGTCCTCTTCGAGCCTCCTAGGGTTTTCCACACGGTCCACATGCGGTCGACATTGGAGTGGTGGCAAAAGAAGATCGGGTCTCGGGCAGCGGAGTAGAAATTACCCATGTCCTCCAGGTTGGGCTGCCTGTTGTCACCGCACCAAATGTGGACTGGTCCGTGCGGGATGTTCTCGAGCGACCCGGCCCCTGGATCCGCATCATCGCCCGCCCGGTAGGCACTGCCGAGGAAGAGTTTTGCCGACTTCCCGTTTGAAACCATTTGCCTGTTTAGACCGAATTCATCATATCATAAAATAAGAAGCAAAGAATGTCTTCTGAGTTAATTTTAAGTCTGTATAGTTTTCACACATAATCCACATTCATCATCATTAATTTTAATAGTTGGTTAATTTTTCAAACTAAGGCATTTGAATTATGCAATTACCATCTCAATGCATCAAACTTTTTTCTTTTTGTAGATTCTTGTATAACCCAATTCTTGCGATGTATTAGTTTGACTCTTTTTACAGTGCTTATAATAAAGTCCTGAATAGCCTCCTCATAGTCTGAAATATATAGGATTCATCTATTATCAGTGCTTACGTAGAAAACTGATGGGAGAGTTTATACTAAAATAAAGAAAGAATCAAAGGTGACAAAAAGAGAATCTACCGTCGCAAACCGATGTTCACCAAACCTAAAGTTTCTCTTGACTATGTGTTGCCAATTAAATGGAATCAGTTTAGATCTACACCTATGTTCACCAAACCTAAAGTTTCTCTTTTCTGTCAAACCTTATTACCTGTACATGATGGTTAGGTTGCTGGACAACTGGTCCTGATTCGATGTGGTCGGGTCCTCGCCGTTGTAATCGAGATCCACGAGCATAGGTGGTGCATGCTTTGGGTTTCGGTTGGCATCATAGAGCGGCGATTTTGGGTCAGCGAACAAGGCGGGCATCTTCATGCCGTCGGGCGCATCCCAGTTCCAATAGGGCAATGCGAAGGTCGGGTCTCCGATCAAGCTCCCCAAGATCTTCTCATAAAAGTAGAGATAGTAACGGTGGAATGGGAAGAATAGCCAAGAGTTGTGGACCTGAAGTTCCAGGTTCGGAAACCCGACTTGGTGATGGGCCCCGTCGCAATAGGCGCAATGCACATTGGCTTGTTGCATGAAGCTACGCGGGTCATCGGCCGGTAAAGCCTTCATGAGCTCGATGGCCTTGGCATATTTGGCGATGTAGTCCTTATCGGCCAAGTGAGCAGCCGGCCTCACGCGCAGGGGCGAGTTTGAGGATGGGAGCTTGAAGTCTAGGATCTTGGTGGTGGGCGGTGGGCAACAATTGGTGGCCTTCACGCCGGCTGGCAAGTCGGCCTTGCCACACTTGGTAAGGTCCGGGGCAGATACTGGGTCCGCAAGCGCGAACGGGTCGGATCTGAGCCCGACCGCCCCATAGAAGCCACCAAGGCCAATGAGGACATTCCTCCTGTCGAACTTCGCCGACAGAGGATTTTGTTCAGAGTCGTCGTTGCTCGGGGCCTTGCATGAAATGGTTGATCGCCGTGCGGAGGGTTTCCTAGGCTTCGAGTAAAAGGAGACCAGGGCACGTTTGTGTAAGAACGGAGCGGATGTGGAGATGGCAGCAGAGGAAGAGAAGGAGGAGGTGGTGGTGCCGGTGGCGGCGGCAGCAGCCGGTGAAGGAAGAGAAGCCATTGGCCAAAGTTCGTTGGGGTGCTTAAGCTAAAGATGAATGACGCTATTATATAGAGTTGTCAACGCAAAGTGGTTAAGACTTTTTCTCGTTCATGTTACCACGTATTCTAAAGTTGACGGATAATATTAAGAAAGGACCGACTCCACGTGGGGAATTGAAGGAACCTCTAGGCACAGCTTCCTCCAATTGCGTGATGGAATACCCTTGTTTGAAAGTTCTTGATTTCTTGGTTTATCCAAAAAAGTCTATGTAATCAGGTCAAAACTAATTATACTGAAAAGGATCGTCAGATTATCGGTACTACTTTTAATTATGATGAAAAAATGTATCATTATAATAATTTGTCCTTTTAACGTGCACTCTGATATACTTTTTATCTGTTTTACTGTTGATTTTTTCCCCCAATCAAAAGGTTGCATTGGGCTCTTAAGTATGGAAACCTCAATAAAGCAACACTACGGAAATTGAAACGGCATCCTTTACATATTGGAGGATTAGTTATAATGCTACTAGTTTAGAACGGGGATCTTGTGCTAAGAATGCAGAAATTCAATTGGGAAAAAGAACAGCAAAAGAATAGGTCACTAATTATGGTTAGCTAATTAAGTCTATCATTTCCATACAAGAACGTCACAAAATAACAAATAGCAAGCAGAAGTTACCTATTCGAATCCCAAATGTTTTCGATCATGGACGCCTACATCTATTAAGATCTAGACTAGATTAGTCTGTAAAACTTATCAGGGATTTCATGAATTTTTAGGTAGTCAGGTTTGTACACATATAGATTATAAAAAGAAGTAACAGGAAATATGGGAAGCCGGCCTGACCCTGATCAACAATAATCAATTAATGTGGGAAGCCGGCCTTCGTACTGTTATCATTCTGAATATGATTATAGCACTGTCAAAGTGCCAACTAATCCCTTATTTAGATAATTCCAAACTCCAAAAACGACAGATTATAGGCAGTCATCAGCTCCATCACTTCTCTTTATTTTCACACTGCCCCGCTCATATGCATTTCATTTCTAAGGCATTTTTAAAGCATTTTGACTAATTTAGAGACAATGACACAAATAGTCCCTAAATTTCGGTCTGATATATAATGCCGTCCTTGAATTTATAATTTATTCAATATAATTCTTAAACTTTAACTTAATGTGTAATGTAGTCCCCTGAATTTTTAATTTATTCAATATAGTCTCTGAACTTTTGATACTTATTCAATTTCGCTTCTGAACTATATGAAAATATTCAATGTTATTATTCCATTAATTTTAATTTAAAGACAATATTGAACATTTTCATATGATCCAATGAATAAATTGAAAATGTATAAAAAAATCCATGGACTATATTAAACGATTCAAAAGTTCGGATATGGCATTAGGCTAAAGTTTAAAATTATATTAAACAAATTAAAAATTTAGAAACCATATTACACATTTGGCCAATGTTCATAGACCACTTGAGTTATTTTTCCAATTTAATAAGGGGATGATAAGAACTGATGCATTTGATTCCTCGTTCTCTTTAGTGTTGATGATAGCAAAACATATTTCGACTATGTCTTCCGCTTCTGCTCAATCCTAAAACCCTAAATTCGCACCTGACAAAAGCACGCCCATATTCCCGTTAGATCCATAAGATAAGAACATATAATGCATGTACAAAGATGAATATGTGTTGGCGATGAATAAAGGGAGTTCGCAACCGGGATTGTTTCGAGGGTCGATCTCCATTTGCAAAAGCAGCTCGAATCTCATCGGAACTCCCACGCCTGCACGGATCTAAGCAAACCCTTGCATGTGACGACCGCCAAGAAGTACATCTCGAAAATCGACCTCCTCAAAATCAAATCATCCTCTGCATCGATCCTGCCTCGTGCTTTCGCTTCATGCACAAACAAAACAAGGCCATTTCAGTCCAAAAAAAAATCATCATTACTTGTATGTTACGTGGCCAAGATGATCTGGAAAACCTAATGCATGATCTATCATTTCCTTGTCATTAGTGTCGACATTCTATCAATCTAAAGATACCCAGGTGGCAATCCAACTCAATCTGCCTCGAGCGTGAAGAGCGGACGGAGATGAATTCGATTCGTAGCGTCTCTTGATCTCAAAGTTTGAATTGAAGCAATCACGTGAATAATGTCACCTCCATACGGTGTATGGAACCCTGCGAATAGTCGGAGTTGTGATCCCTGCAAAATAATCCAAGTTGCGCACGTTCACCAACCATCTCTCTCTCTCCCCAATCTAGAAATTCACGTTGACTTCTTCCCTTATATCACTTCAATTCCGGGATAATGTTGGATACCCCATGCGATATATTCTTCCCCAAGTTGATTTTAACCTAATTTTCGATCCCATCACCGCCCATATCGACCTGTTCAAAATAATACTACTAGTGGTGGGAATGGATGCCCTTGTTGGCATATGAAAAATCAATGTTTGGGTTCTTCGAGGGTTTGGCGATGAAGCAATCTCATTTGACCAAGAAGTCTTTCGATCCCCAACGTCTCTATGGGGAAGGAGATTTGCCCAAGCAAATGAAGAAAATAACACGAAAAGCTTGACAAGCAAACCTCGATCAGCAATTGTCTAGTCCGGTTTATGACTTTTGACCAGTGGAGTGCTGCACATGTTTTACCCATTCAACGTGCCTATTAATCAGTGCAGATCCAAGATTATCTTGAGGAACAAGTACCTAGGACAATGCAAGAATGAGATAGTTATTAATCTTGGCTTAACCCTTTTTTTAATTTGATCAGAGATTTGTTATTGATTTAATCGAAGTCCATCGCTTTAGGGAGGATTAGAAATAGAATGGTCGAACTGCGTTATAGGAGGAAGCCGACACGTGAGAGTTTTCACTGATGGAGCTCCCGAAGCGTTTTATGGGTCTCTCGATGAATGATTCTCGCTGGGTCACCTTTTTTGCCGTACTTTCCATGTGAATGATCAATAATATATAAACCACTTGAAAGTATATAATCACTTCAAATTAGTTTGAATGACCTAGGCCTTTTTATTTTTATCCGAGAGATTATCAGCTTTCGATGGATTTCTCTATGTATTGAAGGAACCCCATAGTGCTGTTGACTATCGCATTCCAAGAGCCAAAGATATGGATGTGAAACTTGATGGATTTCACGATCATACCTCAAGTCTCAAGAAGCGAGATTGCTCCATATAATATTTATATAGTAGCTACAGCAGGTAGTATAATCACACATCATATTTCCACAATCAAATATGCCTTGATCCACATAAAACGTGATTGGAGATCACTGTTCTTTTTTCTCTCTCAGTGCATCTCTATGTTGACATCTAAATTTTGATGATCCCATTTAGGCATTTGTTGCATGAAGAATTAGAAATTGATCTTGGCCCCTAAATAAAGATAATATAATCTAATAGCTTATAGACATTTGAAATATATTTCACTGCGAGGACAGGGGAAATTTGGCCAACCCGTATGGAACATGGTGGCAGAAATTCATCAAGTGGGAAAACCTTAATTGGCCTAATTTAAGCTTTAATTCAGCCCATTGAGAGAGAGAGAGAGAGAGAGAGAGAGAGAGAGAGCTTCAGCTGAGACATCCTCATGGTTGAAGCCCTACTAGCGCTGTACCAACCCCACCGACCATCCTGCTCTGCCATTGGTCCCTTAGCTTGCTCCACACCAGCGATGATCTTGCCGTGCCGTGGAGGACCCTCAACCCAAAGACGCCGCGACCTCCCTACCGAATTGCTGCTGCTCAACAAGTCGATGTTTTCTGCTGTTGGCCAAGATGTCCTGTGAAGCCTCCGATAGCCCGCTGTTGACGTCATGACACGCAAACCCATGATGAAGTCGCAATCCTTGCCACCTCTCTACTGCAGCCGTATATTGATAAAGATATTTTATTTTCCAAAATCAAAAGAGCGATTGGGTTGACTTTGCGCTCGACGACAACTGAGCCATTCCTCCGTGACCTACTGGTGGCTGTATGTCACACCCCATAACTACAATAAAGATGACATAATTGTCCTTTCATCCGAAGGATGCAACCTTTAACCACCCAAATGTCACTCCCAAAAGCCTCGTCAACATCGCTCTTGCTCTAATAACCACTAACCAAGGGACCTAGAAAGATTGGAAAATGGAGGGGTGAGCAACCACAAACTCAGTAATTAGTACATAGCTCTTTAAAGCAAATTGAACAACCACTATGCATAATATATAAGTATATAATACTACCAAAAACTCATAATTCAACTCATTAATATACGTATCAAATCAAGTATTGTCGTTCATTTTAACAAAGCTCTGTACAAGTCATAAATACTCATTTAAATTCATCATCATGATTCAAATATCAATAATCAAGTCCATTGATTAATCTCTATCAAAAACTACGTCAATAGTCTATCCATTGATCCATCTCATATTAAAATACACGTCGATAGTCCATCTGTCGACCAATCTTTTGCTCAACATCAAACCATAGTCATGACGCAACGCCTTGTGACAAGCCAACCAAGATTCCCTCTTGGTAAGATCTCCACCTATAAAACCGGTGGCTCGAGGATATCCTAAACTTGATATACATACCCATTAGCCTTTCAATGGGCTCACAGCGAAATTGAACACCAAATCCATATCCTCCAATATCCAAAATCCAATCTATAATAAATTTCATAATCTACAATGCATTTTATAAATCAATCATATAACTTTTCGTAATTCAATCTACCAAATAAAATACACTTCACAAGACATTTCTCATAACATTACAAAATCCATATCATAAACCCTCAAAATTTTGAGGATGATTTTATGAAAGGTATTGTGAAATGATATATATGTATAGCCTTGTGAATTTATTTATGGAATGAGTCTATAATGATTTGAGAAACCTTTTATAAAAGGAGTTTCTCCAATATTAAAAGGTAGTAATTGCACAATCCAAACTTTTCTACAATAAATATGCTTAATTACTCGTGCGATACTCAAATCCTTATCTCTTTCAAAACATGAGTTTGCAAATCCATAGAAGAGGCAACACCACTCACCGAGATATACCTCAAACCAAACAATAAGGTTCGCTCGAATCAACAAACTCGCAATCCTATCATATAAGCGAGAAATTGCATCAAATTCAAGTAAAAGGATATATCAATTACGACTCGGCTAAATTAAACTTAAACACTAATAAAATAACTCTCACACATTAACAAATTGCTCACTCGAAGTGATTACTCAAACTCAAACTTAATATGAAACTCGCCCGTAAAACCCTAAAATTCACACTCCGACCAAATCGTTGCATTTAAAAACTCATTTCAAAACCCACAGCTCCACAACATCATATACCACCATTTCAATGAAATCCCAAAGTTTCACAACTTTGAGAATCGGACTTTGCACCTCATATTTCCTAAAATTCTAAATTTTAGCCTTATTTTTGAAAACTACTTTGATTCGACCAACAAGGAGCGCAAGTACATACCAAGCATTGAATTAACGAGGACGCACATATGAAACCCTTTCCTCTTCTTCCCTTTTCTTTTTCTTTCTTTCTTTCCCGAATTGCTCTCAGTCTTCTCTCTCTTCCTTTTATCTCGCGGCGGTCTCTTTAATTCCTTTTCTCTTCACTTTTCAAACTTCTTTTATTTCTTTTTTTTTCCACCTTTGACTTTTCAAAACCCACATCTTACACTTTATCCTCGTGAATAATTGCAACCAAAAGAGCTTCTGTTTTTTTTTGTCTTTAGCAAGTTCTCGACGAATCACAGCGATCATCTTTGGCCGAGAACCATCCAAGGCTACACTCAATTGCGAGTCTACCAAGCGCCTTTTGACCACGCACCCTCGTCGTTTCCAGCCATGGACATCCATCCCAGCACCGTCGTGAACTTCCCCGTGAACCACCATACTCCGGCCAACCACGAGCCTCATTTGCAATCCAAGTTCGATTTCGATTTAGATTCTGCATTAAAATTAGGTAACAATCTAATCCGATTTTATTGGAATATTTAATCAATATTTACTGATTGATTTCCTATCTAGAAAATCAATTCTAATATATATGATATGCAATGCAATCTTTTTGTGATTTTTCAAAGCATGGCAATTATCTCAATTAAAAATAAAATCTTACCTAATCTACACGTGCAATCCCTAAAGATTTTAAATAAAAGATTGAGATAATCTAGAAAATAATTCATTGTCTCACAGACTAAATTAAATATTATCACAATCTTTAAGCAAAAAAAAAAAAAAAACGATCCAATGTTAAGTCAAATAAATTTAAAAAAAAAAAATGATCCTGGATCAAATTAGTACTTTAATTGACTTTTAACAAAAAGCCCTAATAGTGTATGCGTAAAATCTTAGCAAAATCGAATTAGATAACAATCAATCCCAATTAAGCAATAAAATATTCACATTGAAGTGGATGAGAATTGTTACCTAATTTGAACAAGCCTAATCCAATCAGAATCGGCTTGGATTGCGGACGAGCGGCTCACAAATGGCCGGCCGTTGCATCGTGTGGGCGACGATCACGGTCAGGGACCACCAGTGAGGGTGCTCCAACACAGTGATGCAGCATCTATTCAATGCAAGAATGGCTGGAGATGGCGTCAAAATGCTGTGGATGGCTGTTACCGCCGGAAAACCTGCAACAAAATCACTGAAAAAATGCTAGTTTCGTCGAGACGGTGAACTCGGCGACAAGATGTATTGCTGCGGCGGCGGCGGCGGGCGAGGACAGCAAGTAACGCGAAGGACTGGAGATTGCGGGAGACCACCGTTGTCGCCAGGCTAGACTATGGCGTAACTGTGAAAGGCCAAGGACGTCGCCGGAAGCTTGCAGGTGTATGTGCTGGAGAAACCGGATTATACAAGTGAGCGTTGCTGGAAAGGTCTCTATGGCCCGGTTTGTTTCGGCTTTCCCAAGGGGCTTTAGGGCCCAAAGCCCCTTGAGAAAATATATTTATATTTTGCATGTATTTTTGAGCATTGGCATTTTGGAGATGCAATTTTACTGTTCACCGAGCCACTGTTCATCTTCATCTTCTTCGTCATTCATCTTCTTCTTCCCCTGCTTGAGAGTTGCCTGAGCTTCGTGGTGGGCGGCGCTCAACCGCAAGCGGCCAGCCACCGGAAAGCCTTGCCTGGGTCACTCCTGGGTCGCGCTTGAGGTCGAGCAACCTAGCAACCTCAGGCGGCATCGCTTGGGTCGAGCGACCCAGGGCGTTGCCTGAGGTCAGCGTCGCCTGAGGTTAGCGACCTCAGGCAAGCCGCCTCCCCGCCACCGCCACCGCCTCCCCACTAACGCCACCGCCACCAGCCGCTCCCCACGATTTTCCATGCATCTCCTCCTCCCTTTTCTTTTCTTTTTTTTTTTTTTTTTCTTTTCTTTTCACCTTAAAAGTTATTTGCAAAATATACACTTCCAAACATACTTGCCTTCACAAAATGCCCATTCACTCAAAGATACTTGGAGAAATTGACTTTGCATTTTCTCAAAGTTGAACCAATCCGGCCTTATGACCGGAAACACAATGAAGATCGCTTGAGGTGCGGCGGTGACGCGGGACTGAAGCGGACAAGGCACTGCAGAGGCCCGCAGAAGCCGCTAGGTTCATCGCCAAACGGGAGACGACAGGCAACGATCGTGAACGCTGGGTGCTGAGTGTCGTGGGCGCTGAAAGGGCCACCAAGATCGCTGGTTTCGTTGGGAAAACCGTCGACCCTACTGGAAGTTTGCTGCACGGTACGGCCCGCTTGACACGATGACAATGGAGAGCACGGCTGCAAAAGACTCAAGGCAAATAGAATTATTTGTTAGATTACCATTTAACCGAATGACCACCGGAGATCAAATTTTATCAACGGGGAATTGAGTGCAGAGTTTAAAATTCATGACTGATCACATCTTTAAGAAGTCCCTCCGATAACACATATTGAGGTCCGTGATAACACCATGCTCAGGCCATGTGATTCACGTGTGATGCATGCAGATATGAATTATGCTAATGGTATTTTTTGTTTAGGGGGTCGGATCAGCCGCCCAAGTTAAGTTTAGGTTTAGTAATCCAGCTAACCCCTCGTGCACTTTTAGAGAAAGTCGCAACACTCCATACTTGTGTATCCCACATAAATATAATATTTATCATGTGCAACTAGTTTCTTAAAGGATCAATTTAAATGAGCATGTTGATCACACAACTCGTGAGTACACTTGCAATAAGCTTACCATGCATAAGGTTCTCCGACACTATAAATTGACTCAATTTATTACACCAGTCCAAGCACCTTTGATTCTGTAAAAAGCATGCTTGATTCTTTGGGATATTCACAATCAGGTCATAATCATTTAAATAGACATGACTTATCTGCCAATGAATACATGTACCAATGTTAATACATATTGGCCCTTCCTTTCATTATTCGAATCTCGCCATTTGAAGGAAAAAAGAAGCCCTCAACTCCCACGAACTGAACTGGAGATTGAAGAAAAAGGTACTTTTGACCTGCAAGTGCACTTGACTTCATATAGTTTATCACTTCTCAATAGCTTAATGGGCCAAGAAACCAGTCCATGGGTAGCCCACTCCATCATTGACGACTGCAAAGAACCCCTCGCCCATATTGGAGGAATTTCGGTGGATTACGAACCAAGAAAAGCAAATCAGGCTGCGGATTGGGTCGCCAAGACCCACCAAGCTATCTCTCTCCCTTCGAATTGGATCGCTAATCCCCCTTGCTCTATATGTTTAATTTTATGTTTGGACTACGATCCTCTTCTATGGCCCCTTTAGTGGCTTAGTAATGAAAATTACCACTTTCTGACCCAAAAAAAAAAAAAAAAAAAAAACTAGGTGCTTTCCTAGCATGTTCCGAAGGCCACAATCATTCTTAACCGGAAGAAACATGTTAAAATAGTAGTCACTGGATCTTGAAACTTTGAAATGGAAATGGGTTGGGGTTGGGTCAAGCCCATTATGAGCGGCCCAAGCCCAAAACCCAAGAAAACCAAAATTAAGAAATGCCTTCGCTTTCATCTAAAAGTTGCCTTCCAGATGACATTCAACGAAAAGTTAACTTTCTTGTCCAATTTCAGGAAATCGATTGTCTATCAAAGTTTTTTATTCTATCGTCGTTCCTCATATTAAATAATAGCCGTAAGTCCAACGAAAAAAAGTAATTAAAATCTTTTTAACTCCAGAAGATTGTAGAAATACTTTACTTCTTCTAGATAAATAATAGCTAATGTTAAACCTTTATACATAAATATGTGTGCAATTTGTACATCTCATTAAATGAAGATAAAATGGAATGAAATCCAACTTTAGTTTGACATTTCCTGAACTAAAACAAGAAGGCAATAGTCTCTCCTAGTGAAATTCGTTGATGTCGTCCCCATGGACGTATGTCATTATGATTGAACCACGTAAATTTAGCGTCCGATCTATTTCCTTATTCAGTCCATTTTATTGTTTGATCACTTGCTTGTCACAATAAAACCGATAAGTATAACAAAGTAAATGGTTAATGCCCTTAAAAATCCAAATTGATACACCTGTGACAAATTTACTCCAAACTAATTTTTTGACCACCAAAAACCATAAACTAATATACCTTTGACAAATTTATCCAAAATCGATATACTTGTGACAAATTTACCTTATATTAGTTTTTGTTAAATTTTACTGTCAAATTACTAAGTTGAATAACATGTGACAGTTAACTGGTATATCAATTTGGGATTATATTCTCCGTTTGTTACAGTTTTACTATTTTTGTGATTTTTTATGGTATTAATCTAATTTAACAGAGAATATATTTCTCACAAATATACTAGTTTGAGGTTTTTGGCAATCGAATAAATTAGTTTGGAGCAAATGACCGGTTTAAGGTTTTTTATGATAAGTCGGAGTAAATTTGTCATAGATGTATCAGTTTGGGGCTTTTTATGGTAAAAAAATTAGTTTTTGGTAAATTTGTCACATGTGTATCAGTTTATGGTTTTTTAGAGTATTAACCTTAAAGTAAAAATAGGTGAAGATGATTTTGAGATTTGTCACTTTAGCGATGTCTTCCCCTCAAAATTTAGCACTTCTTAAACTATAGTCAAATACGTTTGCTCAAAAAAAAAAAAACTATAGTCAAATACTATCTTAAGTCAAGATTACGAATTAATTTTGGTAGTTCAACCTAAAATCTTTATAAATTATATTTCTCATGGCATTAGTGCAGTCATATGACTAAAGAAATAAGCAGGAGTGGTCAACAAAACGATACGTCAGCAACATCAAATCATTAATATTCATTGAGGTTGTTAGTATGAGAAAAATATTCAAATTCTAAATATTAATCGAATAGAAAATGACAAGTTATTGTATCAAAGTCCCGGAGAGACTGTTCAAAAAAAAGTCCCGGAGAGACTAGAATGCTTCAACTAAGGCGGACAGTGGACAAGTGTTTTTTTTTTTTTTCATATATATAAATGGAACAAATCAGAAGGAGCGGCTATTGTCAACAATCACCTATGGACGTCATCACGTAAATTTTGCATTATGGTCCGAATGTTCAGTCCAAGCTTCTCATTTGACGGCTCGAGATTCCCTTGGCCTAGCCGAGCGAGGGCCGCCGACCCGTGCCGGAGCTAGGCGAGGGCCGCTTTGGCGAGGGTCAATAGGCCTCCCCGGATTTGGGCGCAGGCCGCGGGGCGGTGGCAAGCTTAGCTACCTGCCCTTTTTTTTTTTTTTTAGTTTTTTAATATTTTTATTTAATTTTTAAATATTTAAATTTAATTTAATTAATTTTTATATTATTTTTTTGGGTGCAAGCAAAACAACGTCATTTTTGTATTGTCTAGCCATGTCAGCGTGTAAAACGATATCGGTTTGCATTTCCTTTGCCGAAAAATCGCCACATCGACATTTTGGTCGGAGTGACACTTAATGATTCATTGTCATTTTTGTATTATCTAGCTACGTCAGCGTGCAAAATGGCATCGTTTTGCACTTCATTCGCTGAAAAATCGCCACATCAACATTTTGGCCGAAGTGGCACTTAAGTGATCAATTTTGCTCCGATTTTTTGTGCTTAAGTATCCCTCCGTGCCAAGGGTGTACTTTGTCCCCAAATTGAGATTTTCCTTTCATAGATAGAGGAGCAATAGAGAGGTTCGAACTCATAACCAAAGAGGCTCCAAACCACATAAGCATAAGGCCCACGCAGTTCGGCCAACCATCTTGATGGTCGACGGCGGTGCACTGTGTTCTTAGTTGGGGCAAGACTTCTTTTTTTCTTTAGCTGTTGTGTTTTTCTCCTTTCAAATTTTAGTATGTGTTTTTACTCTCTCTTTTCCTTTTAACCTTTGAACTCACAAAAACTTAGACTTCATTCGATTTGACCCTTCATAACTTACATTTCATATGGCTTTCCTGTCTTGTATTCCAACTATGCTTAGAATTTCACATAATTCTTGAAATCAGCTAAAACTGAACTGCCTCCATGTGCTCACGCCGATAAGAAATTGCTGACTAGCTAGGATGTGCATGCTACGATTCGGGAGCTGCATGAATTGGGGCTTGCTATTCACTTATAAGGATTTCACTGCTCAGATTTTACTAATTGAAACTACGCAGAAATACAGTTCGTTTGAGGTCAAAAGGCGAAATGGCGAACCATTGGCCAATCGGGGATGGCGGCGGAGGAAGGCGGTGCCTCGCTCGAGCCCAGTGAACCGCCAAGCGATCAACGCAATCGGATACTGCACCGGCAGCGGCAACCATGTTGTTGGAACACCTTGGCATCGCTTGAAGCAATGGCACTTTGTCCGCGGATGTCTCGTGAAGCATATAGGCTGTCAGAATTTATGGTTGGGTTACTCAAGCCCGACCCATCCAAGTTCTATGGATCCGGGTTAAGCCCAGGTTTTGTCTTCCATCATTTGGTTTCCAGCAAATCAATTGCCTTTTGGCTTTGTGGGATCATCCTCATCAAAACACAAAACTTATTCTACCCAACATACATGTATGAATATATAATAATACACCGAAGAGGAAATTTTTGACATGTAATCTTATCCATAATTGATTTGAGGATTAGAATTATGTACATTTCCAAAGTCAATGATGTATAAGACGTAATGTGTAATGCCTTTTTTTCTAAATGGTAGTTAGTGATACATATAATCGATGTTTGCAAAAAGAAATAGAGAAAAATAAAATCGATTGTCCTCTAACATTGATGCGGACGATGCCGCGAGCTTGGATTTAACATTCCTTCGAGGACAAAAGGAAGATGGGTTGTATCTCATGGAAGGACAAATTTTGTTGTTTTGTGAGAAATTGCATGTTGGGTAGATGATATTGTCGGGGTGGAAGGAGGAAGAAAAAGAAGCCATGGTCGATTTCAAGCTCAAACGAAGTTGAAGCTCGGGTAGAAAATTGAAAGGAATAAGTGAGATTGCTAATATATATAATTGATGTTTGCACTAATAAAATAGAGAAAATCAACTACCCTCCTGCCCTCCTACATCTTCACGAACTATGCTACAAGCTCATATCTAGCATTACTTCAAGGACAAAAGGAAGACGGGCTGGCTATATCTCATGAAATGATGAATTTTGTCCTTTCGTGAGAAATTATAGGTAAATGAAGTTGTCATGGTGAAAAAAGGAGGAAGAAGAAGCTATGGTCAAACAATTTTGCGCTCAAACAAAGTCGAAACTCAAAGATTGAAAGGAGCAAGTGAGATTATGACTAAGGGGCGTTTGGGTTGAAATTTTAGTAATTAGCCCTAAAGTAAAAAATCATATTAATGCTTTAGCTCTTGCAAATTTTCCTTACCCTCACTCATGCGAGTCTATAGTCGACTTTTGATTTGGTCATTGGAGAAAGTTTATGGGCGTTTCAAAGGCTCAAGTTTGGAGATTAAGCCGCTCTAAACCCAAAACTTAAAATAGCGATGTCAAGATTGAGATCGAAAAATATAAATGTGTGATTATAAGTGTGAGAAAAGTGATCTTATGTCTAAAAAGTATTACGGCAACATTGTAAATAGATGGATAGTATTGTTCAATTTAAGAATGCAAATACATATTTTCAATTTTCAAAAAATAGAGATACGTAACGTAATCCATGCTTGTGTTCTTAGACACAATGCAACAGTTATGATGGCGTTACAACTGCCACAAGACAGAGCCCGATCAAAATCACACGTGGCGCTCGCTGCCCGATGCGATGCGCGTCTTTGGGACTCAGTACGATGGTCGGAGACTCCTCGGTTAAGCGTGACGTCCGTCGATTTTTTTAACAGCAGAAAAAATAAAGTAACGCCGCTCTTCACCAAAAGGAAAAAAAATAAAGAAAACGAAAGCCTGCCGGCAAAGCAAGGTTAACGGAGGAGCCCGGTTCGCGAACCTCTACCGGGTCCCCCTCCCGAGATCCCGGCCGTCGATTCTCCCGATCCGACGGCCGGATTCGAAGCTCCGGAAGGAGGTTCTTCGCGAGAGGCGTGGAGCAGGGGATCGTTCCTCATTTTATTCTATTTTACAAGTATCGAGTCTCTCGCTTCCGCTCCTCCTACGCTCTCGTTCCTGGGCCCCACCACCAAACTCACACTGCTCAACCATAATTCCCACCGAGGCCGGGCCCACCCACGCGCCTCTCCCCCTTGTTTGGTTTCCACGCGCTTAGATTCAAGCTGCCCTGAAAGCACGACGTGGAAAAAGGAGTTTCGAGCATCGGATGCATTGCGTGACACTGGCACGAATGAGCGAAGTTTATGCAGAATCTATTTGAGATGCATGTCATAAAGAATAATGATCATATCAATTTAATTCTAAATTTTTCAGTTTTAATCAATTTAATACTAAATCTATCTTTTAACACTTTACTAATATAGTATTTTTAATCAACTTCAATCGAAAATCGTTGGTGTGGATATTAGTTATCTTATATAACACAATTGTACATTAATGTAGACTATTTTTTCAATTTTTTTAAAAATAAAATTTTTCATTTTTTGTCCAAGTTACCGTTAATTAATTATGCTATACAAGACAGTTAGCGTCAACGTCAGTGATTTCTGACCAAAATGACCAAAAGAAAAATTGTTAAAAAGTTTAAGATTGAATTGATTAAATTGAAAATTTTATTATTAAGTTGATATCCATATAATATATTTAAGATTTTTTTGTAATTTTCCTTAAGAACGATATAATTCCTCATGTAACCTATGTGTGGAATTTTTTCTTCTCAATATGGCACGAGAGAGTATACTTAATCATGGGTCGGCAGGCTACGAACGGGGCCAAGTCTAGCTCGAGAGAGAGAAAGGCCAAAGGACTTTTTTGATGGGTTTAGACGATAGCATTTAATGAGAAAGCCTGACTTAGCTTGTGCATCGAAATTTCATGATGGCATGGGTTCGGACAAAAGTTTAGACTTGACTTTTAGATTAACCCTATTGACCTCAATGAAAAAGTTTGACGATTAGTAAAACTTTATGATGGACTTTACTGTCAAGTAATTAAGCCTAGTCTTCACGTTGGGACTCAACTTAGCTTAAATCTCCAAAACTATTTGCTTTTACTAAGGGTTTGTTTGATAAAACTGAAAAATGAGTCCTAAAGAATTATATGCTGAATTCTTAAAATGTTGAAGATGAGAATAAAAAGTTGTTTAATAATAATTAAAATTTAAATAATCGATTTTGTTAGTTTCTCACCAAGCCAAGAATAGTGAGCATTATTGAAAGATTTTGCCAATCTCATTAATGCCCTCGGTGAATTCTTTGTCGCACCCAATCTATCAATTCCCATCCACAGACTTATGTCTTTATCTATACCTAACTAGCCCTATTTAAACAGAAATATATCGGGTCACGTGTACTGCCACTAAACCTTTATTTTGTACCAGTATATTTTTTTTTAGAGAATATATGTTTATTAAAACTGCTCGTCAACTCTTGCTCGCCCAATTTATATGAGCAATGACAATAAACATAAAATTGTAAAAAAAAAAAAAATCACTTAAAAATTCCTTTGTAAGATAATTTAATGGGATCAATTGCTATATATATAATTCACTATACTCAAACCAAACATTTCATACATCGTATTTTACAAAAGTTGAATTATCGTGGACTAATTCTATTAACATTCACTCTAGAATTTATTTTACTGCATCTATGAAACAGCATTGAAATAATTTTACTGTATATGGTGTATTATATCGCATGTAACAAAATCAACCTTTTTTCTCCATTATTCTATAAATACGTGAGTAGATTTTTTTTGGTAATCGCATAATAGAGTCAAATTACATGAATTATAGATATATATACTTTCTCATTCTAGTATAATTGATTTTATGACTTATGACTGAAGATAATATTAAAGAGATGTAATATTTGATACTATGTTAAGATTTTAAACTTTTTTCTCCTAATTTTTCTAAAGATATCTTCTGATTCTCATTGGTCATTTTTACTACAAACCGTTCAAGAGTCCGTTAAACTTTCAATTTTTCTAGAGAATATTCTTAAAAGTTTATTAGCAAAAGAAAAAACTTCCTTTATTAAAATTAAATGCACTTATTGTTCAAAAGTCACTTTCAATATGATACAATATATTAGATTTAGGGGGGATTACTCTAGGGGAATTTAATTGTGTTCCTTATACTTTGTTTGGCCTGTTCAAAAAAAAAAAAAATTGTTTGGCTATGATTTTGGTTCTTGTACTATTCTTCCACCACAATCTAGGTCTTTAAACAAATTTCCACTTAACATTTTCAGGAAATTACTGAGTTAATATTGGCCACTAACTCATGGTTCCTACATGTACAACCCTCTAAATAAAAGTTACATTTTTAGTTTCTTTGTTGTTTGGAATATTCAAATTTAGTCCTTGTAATTTGTTTTTACAGCAATATTAATCCTCACGTCATAAATATATGAGATTTTAATTTTTTAAAAAATTGCATTTCCATTCCATAGAAGACTTAAATTTGGCTATTTTTTATATGAATATAAATGTGTACAAGTCATTACAATTAGTATCGGTGGCTTTATTAGTGATAACCGAAGTAACTTTTCTTTGAAGTCACTCAATATTCAACATCTAAGATTGACAATCAATGGTTTCAATTTCAACCTCCTCACCACACAAATTACAATCAATGTGATTTGAACTCGTTGGTGTAACTATAATAAAAAGAATTCCTATAAATCGTGCATAAATTTCTTGCCAATTAGAGAATGAATTAAAAACGCAATTAGAGGATATAAAATTATCCATGCTTATATGGCATATGAATCTAAAATGAAAATAAGAAACCATAGTGCTATGCAATCGACAAATGATGCTATAAAATCATGAACAAATGAGTAATGGATAGGAGAATCAGAGTCATATAGATTGTCCATTCAATAGTTGTTTAGGAGATGATCTTGTAGCAAGTTGCTTTCATTATTTCCAACCCTAGAATCGACTGGGACCGATGTGCACGGTCTTCGTAGGATTCCCAAATCCCCATAGAACTGCTGCACGATTCTTTCCGGGAGTACTTCCATCACCGAACGGTCATCTTCCCAATCAACGGCATTCTTTCTTAAACGGCTGCAAGAAACCTTTTACTACTCGGTTAAAGAGCTCCCCTATTGCTGGGTCTTCGAATTCGTCGATCAAAGTCAAGACACAAACTTTTTTTATTTGATTTTCACGAGTGGAATAATTCAATCGGTCCTAAATGCCAATTCAATCATAAATCTTCAAATTTTATCAATTTAGTCCTAAATTTTTGCGAGAAATTTCAATGTAATCCTTTGACCTAATATTCGACGGAAATTATTGACGTGACGGTATGCCACTTAGGACGACTGAGAATGACTAGATTGCTGCATCAATGATTTCTAGTGACAATTGGATTAGAATTTCACACAAATATTTAAAATCGAATTAACAAAAGTGATAAGTTTATGACTAAATTGATATTTGTACAATAAGCTTATAATTCAATTGGGTTTTTTTTTTTTCCTATGTCTCAATTATCGGATCCAGATTCACGATGCTAACATATAGGAATGTTGATGCTGCATCTTGAAGTCGAAACACTTAACGAACATCATCAAGTGCAAGAGTGGTTTTGGGGTCATCAAAATATGTGCCTTAAAGCACAAGGTGGGGCGGAGAGGAGACATCTCAAAGTTTCGAATCCCGATTTCCTCCTCAAGTTTGGCAACAAGTTTCGCATCTTTGCTTGGGGATGAGAAACGTGGGTGGCTGGCAATGGAGATTGACCGGTTACTTAGGCTTGGTAAAGTAAGTTTTCGTTTGGTTCGCCAAAAATAGATAATTTGGAAAAAATTTCTTAAAGATAATATTTTGTATCTTTTGAAATAATTAGCCAATAAAAAATATTTTCATTATTGACAATAACTTAAGCCAAAATAGTTTCGTGAAAACATGGAAATAGTTTTTGCTTATTTATTTTTGTATGCGACACAAATAATTATTTTTGGAAAATAATTTTTAAATAATTCATTTTTCATGAAACAAACATACCCGAAGTGTCGATTCGGGCCTATTGTTGAAAGAGGGGTTATGCTCGGAACAAGACCAAAGCTACTGTAGGTATTTAGGCTGCGTTTGGTTGTATTTCTTTTTTTGTTTTTGAACAATTTTTCTGTTTTTTTGTTCTGAGGGAACAAAAAGGAAAGCAACGCGTTTGGGTGCGTTTTTGTTCCTTTTTGTTCTTTTGTTCCAGGAACAAAAAAAAAAAGAAATAAGAAACACAAATTTTGTGTTTCTTATTTCAAAACACATTTGAAGAACAAAAGAGGAATAAAAACATAAGCGAGTTGTTTCTTTTCTATTTCTCAACCCTTCGAACACCGCGCGTCTCCTCCCCGCATCGTCTTCTCGGCGCCTCCTACTCCGCGCCGATGCCGCCGCCTCTGTCTCGAGAACATCCGGCGTCTCCACCGTCGTCCTCTCCGGCGGCGCAGCCGCTCCTTCACGGGTGAACCTCCTTCTTTGCTCCTCCTTCATCGATATGTAACGGGGCCCTCGCAGATCTGGGCGATGGCTGTCGGAGCTCGAGCGTGAGGGCTCGCTCGAGCCAGCGCTTGCCCAGATCTGCGAGATGCTTGCTCGAGCGAGTCTCGCAGATCCGAGCAAGCTCGCCCAGATCTAGGGCACCGTTCTGCTCTGCCCAAACGCGCCCTGCTCTCTGCAGCGAGCCCTGCTCTGCTCGCTCGCTGCTTGCGAGGTGCTCGCTGCCGCGGAGCGAGCGAGCGTCTGCTCGCTCATTGCGAGAGCGGCCCGAGCAAACGCTCGCTTGCGGAGCGACTTGATTCGATTCTCTTCACAAATTATATTTGCAAAAAAGCAGCGTAATGTTACTACCATTAAATCTGCTGTAAAAGGTACCCTGGAATAGAGTTCAATTTGATTTGTTAGCTGGTGTTCTATAAATAGCTGTTTTTTTTTTTTTTCCTGTTGATTCTTTCTTTGGAGGTAATTTGCCTTACCTCCTCTCCTAAAGTCTTGAACTGTCAATTGATTGTCAACATTTTCTCCCGATTGTTTATATTCCCATCGATCCTATCATTGTTTGCTCCGCAAATTTATGTAACAAGGGGATGCTCCGTACTCACCAAAGCGATATTTTAACACATGTGATTCGGTGCTTTATGGACACAAATTCATGGGATGTTTATGATTGTGGGACGATTTCCACAAATTCGGAACTTGCAGACGCCAAGAGTCAGTTCATTGTTTTTATATGTAGTTAACACTTTCTTCATTGACCAAATATAGAGAGATCACAATTGAAAACCATATCTCGTTATTTATATCATCTTCTCCTTTTCGTTAAGGAGTGAGATTCCCTTCTCTTCAAATTTTTCATGATCTATGATAATTACCTCGATTTCGATTGTGATGCACTAAAACATGTATTCATTAGTACTCTTTCGAAGGAGAAGAAAAAAATGGCCAGATGCATCGGGAATGGGGCAAAGGGGAGTATATTAGATGCTGGAAAATAGGCGTAATGGTTAGATTTTACTTGGATGCATATTCGGTTTGCGAAGAGTGTTTGCTAGTTGCCTTGTCTCTACATTTGTTGCACGTTCTTATGTTATTATGAACTCACTTTTTTTCCTTGGTGAAATCAAAGTTGTCCGTTAGGAAACTTTCGTACTTGTCATAGGCAAAACTCTATACTTTGCTTAATGAGATGGATTTTTGAAATTCCTTACATATGACAGATAGTGCACTTGAGTTAAAGTGGAAAAAATGTATAGTAGATAGAAGATTTACCAAATAGAAAACTATGTATTAAGGTTCGGCTTTGTGCTTGAGAGGTGGTCTAAGGTTGTCCTTTCACTTGGAAAATCCGCAATTTACTTTGTCAGGTTATGTTCTTGATATTTTCGTAGCTCTAGCACCATGCTTTAGGTATTGAGGAATGAATCCTATTTAAGAGAACCCCATGCAAAAGAGGAGATCATATGGGCTAAGTTACATGGATTCCTCAGCGAGCAGACGCTCGCTTTCCCTTTTGAAGCCTTCTAGCTTTCCCTTTTGGCTTGTTGAGCTGTACAATCTCTACTTTCAGCGTTTTTCTCATCCTATGCGAACCTTTTATTTTTTGGTCAAATCCCATGTGAACTTTGTCCCACTATGTTACTTGTAAACAGGAAAATTATAAAATAAGATAAGTAATGACTAATTTGTCTCATAACTTTTAATTTCGTATATATGAGTTTGTTACACGTGAATTAGACCCAATTTGTCTCATAACTTTTAGTTGTTGCCTTATTGCTTCTTGTCTTGAATTTTTCTTTACTTAAGGTACATCCTCACTCTATCTCAATTAGTTGTCTCCTTCCCAGGTGATCAAGATGCGATGGATAGAAACTTTTCCCTATATGGAGATCCGGAATATCCATGCGGACTCTACAGCACTGGAGGTTGCAGATGATACATTGCATGATGCACTGAGTAAACATGCTTAGGACAAGGATTGCAAATAAAATGGCGAGGATCATAATATGCCTGAGATTTCTTGACTTTGTGTTTCCGACTTTTGTAATTTTGTTTTTAAGTATTCACTTATCAAATCCAATGTGATGAAGTTGAACAATGAACTATATTACTTCATTATTGTGATGTTATGTATGAAAGGGTCTACGTAGAGATCTATGAGGTATTCTTCTTTTAGGTAGCTCTTATTGAACAAATTTTACTTACGAAATTTTGTTCGAAGTATGCACATGACCTGTTCAGAATGTTTGTCTTCGCCGACCATGAACAAAATTAAATTGATGAGCATTTCATTAGAGTGATAATGCAATACCAAGTTTACACTTTATTGAAAAAAAGGCACGTGAGAAAAGTTGATACAAAGTTTATTTATAAAATTTTCTTCGGAGTATGCATGTTCAGAATGTTTGATTGTACTCACCATGAACAAAATTAAATTGATGAGCATTTTATGATAATGAGAATTCAAAACCAAGTTTACACTTTATTAAAAAAAAAAAAAAAACCAAATGGGAAAATTTAGGTACAAACTTTAAAAAAAAAAAAAAATTTCCCGAGCAAATATAATCAAGTTTAGAATGTTTGTTTTCACTTAATATGAACAAAATTAAATTGATGAGCATTTCATGAGAATGATAATTCAATACCACGTTTACACTTTATTAAAAAAAAAAACAATTGAAAAAAATTGGAACAGAAATTTTATGCATTACCAAACGTGTTTACGTTCTTTTTCATTCAGAAATAGAAATTTTGCGATTACCAAACGTGTTTCTATTCTTTTTCTATTCCGAAACATAAATTTTATACGATTCTCAAACGCGTTTTTGTTGAAATTGTCCCCGAACAGAAACACTTTTTTTCTATTTTCGTTTCCTTAACAATTTTTAAACACCCTTACTCCCCTAAGAGTGCCTCTTAGCCCCACCCAACTAGGACGGACTTTTAGCATCCAACTTTAATCCTCAGGACATTAGGTCCACTGGTCTCCGATTCTTTATGCCTAAGATCCTCATGGAGGTGAGTGTAAAGCATGATACGAAGATAGGAGTTATTGCACCATTCTAAGATTTCTAGCTAACAAAGGCAACTCATTTAGGATATGTTCGAAACGGGAAGCATAAGTAGCCTTTTTTTTTTTGGGTAATTAACCTACCTTTTGATGGTGAGAGGCCATCTAGAATGGATGCTGGATGTTCTTTGAGCAGCTTTGTTTTGATGAAGAGGTAAAGGGGATGTTGTCCTTAGTCTTGTACTGTTTCTACTGTTTGATGACTGAGGTAACTGTAGACATGTCGTGGGATTTGTCATGTTGTTTGGGTTTAATTTAATATATTATTTTTTTCTAGAGCTTGCATTGTCCTGCTAGGTTGTTGGGAGTCTTGAAAATGAAATGCACTGTGAATTTCATTGCATTCAATGTACGTTTGATTCGTCGATGTTGAAATAAAGTAATTTTGCTCTTAAGAAGGTCTTTAGAAGCACCAATGGTGTCGGGTTCATAGAAGTAGAGATAAGAGGAAGCTATGTTGATTGATTGACTTTCATTTTGATAGTTTTTATTTAATTTAATTTAAATTCCAAGATGAAAAGAAAAGCTTAATTTTCGTTTCCATTTAAAGGAAAAAATTAATTTACTTGCTTCATTGAATATTGTATTAACATATGGAAACACAATCATATGTGAGCCATATTTCCATTATCTCATAGTAAAATATCAAATTGAATTATTAATAGTGTAAAGTTTTAATCTTAAACTTTTCAATTGGTTCAATTAGATTGTCAACTTTTTTCAAAAACTACAATCAATTCTTTTTTGGTGAACATTAAATGTAAATGCATTCAAAAGCCTACATTGCATCCTTAAATTGCCCTTTCATTAGAACTTATAATTCAATTACATTTTTTTAGTAAAAAGATTTAAAGCTCAATTGAACTAATTACAAGATTTACGACTCAATTGTATTTTTTGATCAAGAGATTTAGAATGTAATTGAACCAATCGCAACGTTTATGACTTGAAAATACTCGATTCACAAGGTGTAGTAGGAGTTGCAATGTAATTTCCCATTAAACCTAAACACAAACACATTGGCATTGCATGCAACACAATCATAGCAACCAAAGCCACTTCACACCACAACATAGCACAATACCAAATCAAAGCATCAAAAGTTACCTTTGCAACATGCTGCTACTCACAGGCTCGGTCTCGCTCTTCTTTCGACCGACAATCTTACAATCAATCTTCCAACAAGATTTCACCAAATGTGAAATGGGCTTCATATCAACACATCGAAACATAAAAGGTCTATCCTCACGATGTCAGCCGGTCGCCAATTCAACACCTTCGATTCACCCCTCGACTTGAGCGAGGAAGGCAAACACGCTAGGAAATTCGAAAGGGCTGGGGCCCGAGTTGGGGCTAGAGTCAAGGCTCGAGGAGGGGTGACGTCATCCTTTCCCCCCACCCCCACCCCTATGGGGCGAGTGAACAAACCACCGGCTCGAGCGAGGAAGGCGAACACGCGAGGAAATCTGAAAGGGCTCAGGCCCGGGCCGGGGCTCCAGGGGGGGTGATGTGGTCTTTTCCCCACCCCCACGCCTATGGGGCGAGTGAACAAACCACCGGCCCGGTGCAGCGCGTGAGACGAGCGCACATCGGATGGGCGAAAAACAGCCGCACTCGATTGAAATTGAAAACGTACAACTCAAAAAATACACAACACCCCCCCAAAAAAAACCAGCCCTCCTTTCTCCCTCTCTCCCTCCCCCATTTTTTGAAAGATAAACCATCGCTTTGTCATCTCTCTCTCTCTCTTTCTCTCTCCGTCGCCGGCTCTCCGCCGTGACAACCAGTGAAAAATTCACTGAGATCCTCCCTCCCTCCCTCCCTCCCTCCCTCTCTCTCTCTAGCCCTCCCTCTTTCTCTCTCTACCTCCCTCTACCTCCCTCTCTATCTCTTCGAATCGACCGATTCTTCGAGCTCCGGCGGGGGGAGCGGCCGATCGGCTAGGGCTGCGAATCGGCGGCGTCCGGAGGAGGCGGCAATGTCGGAGGAGGAGAAGCTGCTGAAGGAGGCGAAGAAGCTGCCGTGGGAAGATCGGCTGCTCCACAAGAACTGGAAGGTCCGGAACGAGGCCAACCTCGACCTCGCCGCCCTCTGCGACTCCATCGCCGATCCCAAGGACCCCCGCCTCCGCGAATTCGGTGAGTCCGTTGGTTTCTCCCCTCCCTTCGTCGGCGCGTGCGGGTCGCCCCTCGGGCCGTTAGATCTGGTCTCGCGGGCGGTGATCCGGCCGTCGGTCGTGGTCCCGTCTGGTGCCGCGGGGGCTCGCGCGGGTGAAATGTGGCGGTTTCGTCTGGCGGATGAGCTGAGCGATGCGGAATGCTTCGATTTTTTTTGGTTTGAATTCGCGCGTGGGGGTGCTCGTCTGTTGGTTTGTTCGCGTGTTGGTTGTGAATGCATGCGGCTAATTGGCAATGCTGCTCTCGCCTCGAGGAATTGCTCGAGCATCGTCCTCTCGTGGCGTAATTAATTGGATTTGTGGAAGTTTGAATGCTTATGAATTGCCGACGCCTAGAGAGCCTCGTTGTTTAGGCGATGCTTCCGGAAATTGACCTGCCTGATGGTTTATCTGACCCTTTGAAATTCGGTGATGGTATTGCCTGTGCCGACTACAATTGTTGCCTACCAATTCCAAAAACTAGTTGTAAAGTTGAGTGTTGGGAGTGGAGGTGTTCTGCTGGGGAACACAGTGCAGACCTTTATGTATCTGTTTTCCAGCAGAATCTTTTCTTCATTTGAGAATCTCTGATATTTTCTGTGGTGTCGATGCTTTATGGAGATGTGTTATGCTTTAGAGGATTGCGATTTAATCAACTTTCTTTGGCTTTTCATAATTCCATTATGTTGGAATGTAGGTTTTGCAGTAGGGCTAACTTTAGGTTACCGATTAATCTCAATATTTTTTGGTGATGATATAGTGAAAGTGAGCTTCCTATGAATCAGTATGTGTCGTCTTGCTTTAAATTGCATTTGCAGTTTCTCTACCTTATATTTTAAAGCAGGACGGGATTGAAGTTGAACAAAATGCTTCCTTAAGAGCAGCATGGGCAGGAGTGTAGTATATGGTGGCACTGGCAAGCAAATTCAATAGGACCAGGGCGGGGTTAATTCTTGTGTTTGCTAAGATTCTATCCATGAAATAGGGATCGAGGTGTTGAAATGCTCAGATGAATATGGAGAAGGCTGATTTATGTGATGGATAACGGATCACCATTAGTCAACCACTTGAACTAAACATTACTTGATTCAATAACTTGGAGGTGAAGCTCAAATTGAGCTCGGTAGAATTGCATTTCTTGAACTCTTAAAGGATGGCTCAATAGTCTCGAGTTCAAATGTCTAAGGCAGTTAAATTGAGATTGGTTTGTAAACAGAATAGGTCCTTGGGCTAAATCACTAGCATTTCTCCAATATACTTGGGAAAGCTCTCTATTGACCAATAACAACGAACATGTTTTATACCTAAAGGGCGTTGGGTGCACAAAGCTTCCCACACTGCGAGGGTTTGGGGGAGGAGTTATGTAGCATTAACCCTGATTTTCCAGAGAGGCTGTCTAAAGAAAAGCAAATTCATACCTATTGCTGAACATGCGTATAGAAGCCCAATTTATTCCAATTGGTTTCAACCCAAAGGGAAAAATTCACAATTCATAACTATGAGACTATTCAATGGGAGCATTTTGGTATTTCTCTATGCAATCTAGAGGCCCTAATGTTAAGAGAACCAAAAATTGCATAGAAGCACCAACATCTCTGATATTTGATATCAAGTCTGAGCAATAAGTACTGTGGTCAACTAATCAATAATGAATATGGCTATGTTATTATCAAGTAAAAAAAATTTGAATTTAGAACTCGTTAATTGATGCAAGAAAACTAGGGTCTTCTACTATATGGTTGACACGATACCCTCAAACCAAATGAAAGAGGTAAACTTGTGCATCGGTTCATCGTGCTTGAGTTAACAGGATACACATTGGCTAGAGATTTCGGTGAATTAATGAATGCTGAGTGTGGGAAAGTGGAAGGAATTCATTGGATTGCGTGTTTGTGTGTGTGTGTACAGCTCATTAGCTCTTATACTAGTTTTGCAGCTTGTTGCCTTAAACCCTACTTAATATGAATGTATCTGATAGTGTCCTTGTAAGGCATTCAAAACAACTGCCAAGTAGATAGATGAGAAACAGACTCCTAGAGCTTAATAGGCGGAAGTGTTATAGAGTAATTCAATTAAAGCTGATTCGTGTAGAATTTGTGGTATGCTAATGTTTACTCTTTATCTTTCCTTTTGTTTTAGGGCCACTTTTCAGGAAAACTGTTGCAGATTCTAATGCACCTGTCCAAGAGAAAGCGCTAGATGCTTTACTTGCATTTTTGCGAGCTGCAGATGCTGATGCTGGAAGGTATGCTATTGTGCAACTTTTAGGTTTAACTAAAGTTTATGGATTCATTATTTTTCTCTTGTTTGTTGATTCTGATTATTTGACCCATGCCTTTAGGTATGCGAAGGAAGTATGTGATGCAATTGCTGCAAAATGCTTGACTGGAAGACCGAAGACAGTGGAAAAGGCTCAGGCAGCATTTATGCTATGGGTGGAATTGGAGGCAGTGGAAGTTTTTCTGGTACTTTCTACTTGAGATATATACGCATGCGGTGCATCCTTTAATGAATTTTTATGCTTTTTAATGATTGTGGTTTTACTAAGTATTGTACGAGAATAATCAGTGTGCTAATGGCATCAGTCACTTCGATGATTTGTAGCTGAAGAGGGCCATGTGACCTTTTCTTCTATTTTTTAGCTGATTGTGTGAAGGGGATGAGCCATTTCCCTTACTTTTTTATTAATTACGAGCATGTGAGTTTAAGTACATGGTAATTATGTCTCCTTGAAATTTATTTTGAAATTCTGTTAGGCTCTAGCTGATACCAGGTTTCTTAGTGTGAAATGTCATTGTTAGAATGATCCATGCGTGAATTTATTTTGTTGGGAATGGTTTAAGCTAGGTTCAATTCTACACTGGCTGTCCCTCATCAGGCTTTGGATTGTCCAGTAAATGCTAGAACTTGTATTGTTAGTTGCATTTAAATCTTTAAATCTTCTCTCTTTGGCCACATAAAAATTTTTCAGTATAGGTTGTCAATGTCGATTGTGTTATTAGTACACTATTTATGGCTGTCACCAATTTATTTGTTTGGTGCTCCTAGATGAGATCATAATCCCATTGCTTTTTTAGCCAGTCCTCAGATATTTACAAGGTCTTGTCTAATGACAGGATACTATGGAGAAAGCAATCAAGTACAAAGTTGCTAAGGCTGTTGTCCCTGCAATTGATGTTATGTTTCAGGCATTAAGGTATTGTGATGAATTGCTTTGGTGAAGGCATTCATGTGATTTTCCTTTGCCCTTTTTTCCTTATCAGACATGATATTTTGATCAGTGAATTTGGGGCAAAAATTGTACCACCGAAAAGGATATTAAAGATGCTTCCCGAACTGTTTGACCACCAAGATCAGAATGTTCGGGCATCATCCAAAGGACTGACCCTTGAGCTTTGTCGTTGGATTGGGAAAGACCCTGTTAAATCCATATTATTTGAGAAAATGCGAGATACAATGGTAAAATAGCTCTATGTTACACCTTTTATCAAATTCCTTTCCATTCTTGCAAACAAGGTCAACTTTTTCTCTGATTAACTGTAGAAAAAAGAATTGGAGGCTGAGCTGGTAAATGTTTCGGGGACAGCAAAACCAACACGAAAAATTAGGTAAATCATGTTTGCTCAGCATTTTTTTCTTTCAAAGTTGCTTCTTTATGAATATTTGCTCAGCATCGTTTTTTCTTGATAAGACTGTGTGTCAATGTAATTAGCACAGTTGATGTATGGTTTACCCTATTAAAAAATACAACTGATAAGATGATGAACGTAAGCTTTTGATGGCTGAAAGTTTATTACATTAGATGTGTATCTGGGGATAATGAGGTACATGCATGTTCTTTCTGTACGAATGTTAAATAAATTAAGTTAGAGCTGACAATGTTACATCTTGATTAAGAGAGAGCAGACTAACTTTTGTTTCTTGCTTATCTTGATTGACAATGCTGCATAGTCAGGTATGTTGCCTTGTTTTGGCTTGAGTTGCTTTCTGGCAATTAAGATCCGATGCCTGTCTCTGCTTGGGTAGCTTAATCTGCTCACTTAAATGTAGTGTAGCTATAGCGACAATAAAATCTTTTGGCCTTGGCCTTGCCTTGTCAGATCTGAACAAGACAAAGAGCCAGAACAGGAAATTGCGTCTGCTGTTGTGGGTCCCGGTCCTTCTGAAGAAGCTGTGGCTGATGGTATGTGTCTTGCCACCTCACAATTGAATCTTTTGGTGATTAGGGTGTTTTTATTTTTTGGGTGCCATTTTCTTATTTTTCTCGTATGAAAGAATTGCTTAAGTTGCAGTAGAGGATGGACTGTTGATGCTATGAAGTTTTACTTACTACTTTTTTCTGGTATTATTGGATCAGCCCCTCAGGAAATAGATGAATACGAGCTGGTTGATCCGGTTGACATTCTGACTCCTTTGGAGAAGTCAGGTTTCTGGGAGGGAGTGGTTAGTAGTCCTCTAGAATGCATTTTTCAGGGAAATCCCTTAGCTTTCTTTGTCATCACGTGTATGCTTGCTGCATAATGTCAGATCTTTGTTTGTTACATAAGTTCTTCTATTGATGCCTCAGAAAGCTACCAAATGGTCAGAGAGGAAAGAGGCAGTCGCAGAGCTAACCAAGCTGGCTTCAACCAAAAAAATTGCTGCTGGTGACTTCACAGAGATAAGCCGTACACTGAAGAAGGTATGCAATTATTTTTTGCTTCACTGCAATTATCTGACATTGAATTTGCAAGGAGTTTATTGAAACTTTATCAATCACACTGTTAGATATCTGAATTTGGGACATATGAAGTACTCGATTAGAAAAGATGGAACATTTTGCTTCTTTTGCAAGAAATATTGTGAACTGAGCTTTGTTAAAGGGGCAATTTACTTTCTACCCTCGGACGTGCTGAAATGTTTCAGCCTGTTGAACATGCCATCGGAATTTTGCAACTCTTATCCTGAAAGGATCTGGTACTAGTGTTCCAATCGACAGAGTTTGATGAGACTTCTCTTCCTATCATTGGGTGTCAAAATGCCATCATACTTGCACTTCATATGTTCGCTGGAATGGATACTCTATTTCCAGCCTATGCTCATTTGGTTTGGAATAGGTATCTATTCCCTGTCTATTTTTGATAGAACAACTATTCCATTGTCTGGTTCCTGGGGCCCCCACCAGTTTCATGGGACTAGGAATATCTTCAGTTTTTCTAATGAACCAAACAAGCCATTTTTCCCGAATAGCTATTTCATCTTGTGAACCAAACTATGGAATACCTACTCTGTTACAATTTTCACTTTATTCTACACCCCATTGAATAGCTCTTCTATTTCTGCTTTAGTCTAATCTGCGAGCCAAACACCATGTCAGAATTCTGTAAGTTGATGCAGGCCTTGTTGGATAATCTTTGGGAATGAAAGGAATTATCATTTTCTGCACTTGTTCATATAAATATCAGTTCAGCCATGCTCCGCTTGCATTTCTTATGTATGTAATAATGAGAGCAAAACCCAGATATTTTTATCATTGAGAATTGTTCTAATGATGGTAGTCCTTTCCTTGAACAACCTACAGAGACCATAGTTATCTTCATTTCTTCTTTGTTCTTACAACTCATGTCTATTCATTTAGCATAAAAAGAAAAGAAAAAACCCTTTTAGCTCTTTCAAGTGATATGATTTTGGGTAACAAGAAGTAATATGGTCGTGCCTTGGAGGGAAGTAATCTACCATAGGATTAAGGATTTTGAAATCAAGATTCTAAGACGTTGATTCCACAAGCTTCTTTGTCATTGAAGGCTCCAGGCATCTAGTCCTTTTAATTAATCTCAATGAACTGTTATTCATTTTTGAGTTCTAGGTCTTATAGCAACTTTCATTCGCAAAGAGTAAACACATAATTTGGCAGTCAATCATCCCAATCGTTTGATCTTTCATGTGCTGGTGAACAAGGGAAAAGAATGAGTTCAATGTGTCTTCAGTCTCTTGACTTCTGGCTTCATGTTCTCAGATAAAAACACGCCGTCAAAGAAAGTCATCGACTTCATGATATTATATGTCAATTGTATTAATGGTTATACTAAGCTGAATGCAGAATTGGAAGAATTGATGAGGAAAAAGACAAAGCTGTTTCACCACCAAAAAGAATTTGCATCCAGCCTTTTAGAGTGGAAAGTATGAAGCTTTACCAGATGTTCCACCATGGAAAACGAAAAACTTATTGATTCACCTAGGAGAATGGTTTAATCAATAGTAGATTATGAAAGTCGCTTACACTTTTTGAGCGGTTAAAATATTATATTGAACAATGAATGATGCAAACTGCATCCTCTGTTGGGCAAAAAAATGAATTCTATGTTGGTAGAATGGGTGAGTGGTGTCAAGTTGATAGATTTAATAGTGAATTGATCCATTGGCTTGTGATATGTATCTGGGAGCTCCTCTGGTCAATAATTTATTTGGGATCATTCCCATTGCTGAAAAATGGAACATAGCATGCCCTGCCTGAATCAGCGTATTCATATTGTTTGGTCCTGGAATTAAATTACATTGTAAGATCAAAAACCAGATGTGGTTGACTCAATATCTATACTCATCGTTTTTGATCTTCTTATTTTCTTTAGTTGTGTGAAACTTTTAAAACTCTTTTGCTATCTGTAATTTTCAGCTTATTACGGATGTGAACATAGCCGTCGCAGTAGAAGCCATCCAAGCTATTGGAAACTTGGCTAGGGGACTGAGATCCCATTTTTCAGGAAGTTCCCGCTCCTTACTTCCGGTTTTACTGGTAACAACTACAGCCTTTTTTTAAGGGCATTAGAAAAGAGTCTAGGTTTATCTTCATCTATCAAAAAAGTTTTTGGTTTTGGTTCTTTGTCCTGTAAAAGTGATACTTAGACCATTTTTATTGCTTGATACCAATTTGCCTGTTGAACAGGAAAAACTCAAGGAGAAAAAACCGACCATGACTGAGGCCCTTACTCAAACTCTTCAGGCAATGCATAAGGCTGGGTGCTTAAATCTGGTGGATGTTGTTGAAGGCAGGTTCAAATTTGATTATTTATCATAAATTCTGGATCAGTGAGGACAACTAAGTGCTGAATTGTGTTCTTCCCTTCCGTTTAATGCAATCAGTGTAGTAGTTTGCTCACATCAGTCATTTTTTTCCTCTCAAATCAGAGACTTGTGCTTGATCATATGTGGCAGACAAATAAGCATGTGTTGTATTGTTGCACTTTACATCCAACATAGGCTCCATTTATGTCTCTTAGTGAGAGTTGGGGATATCAAGGTTTTATGTAGGGTGTGAAGTGCAATAACCCCCTTAGTGTAAATAAAATGTAATATTACTGATGGGTAATGCTCTTAAGATGTGGCGTCTTGGTAGCTGCTGGGTTTATGACATATTGTTCCTTTGCAGATGTTAAAGCTGCGGTTAAAAATAAAGTTCCTCTTGTGCGATCATTAACTTTGAGCTGGGTGACATATTGTATCGAAACAAGTAGCAAGGCAGTTATTCTCAAATTGCACAAAGATTACGTGCCGATTTGTATGGAGGTCAGTGAATTCGAGTTGGAAGCATGGTTTGTTAGTTCAAGACATTCAAATATTGTAGTATGACAATCTTAAAATACTTGTTTAAATTTACTTCAGTCCTTCAGGGAGTTCGTGTTTCCCTGATTTACTACTCAAGCTCAGTTTATCTCATGAGAAGATTAGAGAAGTCTTCAGACAATGTTCTTTTCTTAGAAAATGTTATCTTTGTCAAAATATGGCCCAATGGAGAGATAGTTCACTACTTTGAACATCATGGTCATGGCTGCTTTCTGCTTAATGTAGTTTATCAAATGTTTTGCTCTTGTCTGGATTTGGTGTGCAATTGTCCGAAATTTAAAGTTACTTGTTATCTTTTAGTGCCTCAATGATGGGACGCCAGAGGTCAGAGATGCCGCCTTTTCAGCTTTGGCAGCCATAGCTAAGGTAATCTACGTTGTCCATGTAGTCTTAAGTCCACATTCATTGTGGCTTCTGGATGGTCTTTTAGTTTCAAAATGTAGTGACTATTAAATATGACTAGTTTGAATTGTCATCTGATGCTTTTAAATGATCCTGCATAGCAAAAATGTTTGAAACATGTAATTCAGTAGTGAAACTTTTCCTCTTCACAGTTCGTATGTATCTGATTATGTGAAGTAGGAGTAGGTCTATATGGTGCTCTGAAGTTATAGAATACCAATTTATCATAGAATCAAATACTCTTATTAAGCCAAGTAAGTAATAAATAAAAAGGGCTCTAAACTTTTGATTGCTCACATCTGGTGGTGATACATTTCCTTTCCTTTCCAGTCGGTTGGCATGAGGCCTTTGGAGAGGTCGCTTGAAAAACTTGATGATGTGAGAAAAAAGAAACTCTCTGAAATGATTGGGAGTTCTGGAGGCGGTGTTCCAACTGGTGCTGGGGCAGGTATGTGAAATATTATTTGTTCTGCAGATTATAAAAAATAAACCTTTCAAGTGAGTATATTCTAAAATTTTAATCATGTCTCAGCTACTGTCCAAGCTTCTGGTGGGATCTCTTCCTCAGTGGAGGTTAGCTCAGTTCCTGCCATTTTTGTTCAGAAGTCCATTTGAATACTTTAGATGTGCTTCCATTTTCAATTTTGGACTTCCTTGGTGCTGTTTGTCTGCCACTGGATATGCAGTCAGTATATGAAAGCTTTGGCACTCGGAAAGATTGTCAGCAAATGGGTTACTGGTAGATTTGAACAGCAGCCATAGCTGAACTGTTTTTACCAATTCCTAAGGCTTTTGACCTTGCCTGTGGAGTGTCCTTGACACTTGTTGTTTTGTTGTATTTTTGAGGACTGACCTATGTATTCCATTTTTGGCCTCTGGGGGCTCCACAGGGGAAGAGAAAAGAAAGGGTGGGGCCCCCTGGGGGGGGGGGGTGGCCTGTTAAAAGTAAAAATACCATAAATTAGCATAGCCAAAATGTCATCTTATATGGTTTTTTGTCGACCAATGCTATCGTAGTTCAAACCTGACCGGATCATGAACTACTTCACTGTTAATCTCTGAAAAAGTAAGCTGGATACTTTCAATTGGCAATAGACAACAGGTGGTGTATTTCAATCACTTTTACTTATGCCATTATTAAATTGTTTTCAATTGGTGGGAGTGATTATGGTAATACTTGGTGAAGTGGTTATGCTTCATTGTGAAACATGTTATGTTCTCTTTACCATCTCAGTCATGCTTGTCTTGTTACATTCCATGTGATTCGGGAGTTATTTAATTTTTCAGGTCATGTAAAAAGGGCTTTTTTTTTTTGGTAGTTTTGCTTATGCTGGGATTAATAATTATCTACACAGGTTGCAGACAGTTCATTTGTTAGAAGGTCAGCTGCTAGCATGCTTAGTGGAAAGAGGTCACTTCCTGCTGCGGTTAGCATGACTATTTGGTTTATTAAATTTGGCTGCTTTGCCGCTTATAATTTTCATCTAAATGATATTCTGGTTTTGTCAGAATCCGGGCAAAAAGGGAGGCACTGTCAAATCTGGTGGCGGAAAGAAGGGAGAGGGGACTGCACAGGCTAAACCTTTGAAAGCTGTTGTACCTGAAGATGTGGAGGTGATAAGACTCTCCTTTGAAAATTTATTGCTTCTTTGTCTTGAATTATCGAACAAGTTTGTGTTAATCAACAGCCTGCGGAGATGAGTCTTGAAGAGATTGAAAGCCGAATAGGATCTGTCATACAAGCAGATACTATTTCCCAATTGAAGAGTGCTGTGTGGAAGGAACGCCTTGAAGGTTTGGAATTTATTTTCCCTTAACAACAATTTGTCAAATGAGCAATAGGTCAACTAAGCTTTCACTGAACTCCTTCCTGCTGTTGGTGTCTGTGTCACATTATCGTTTTAACTTTTTTTCTATCGGAACTATATTTTTCAAACAGTAACTTTCTGTGTTTCACTGAGGGTCCATTTGGTTGTATTCAGTATTCTGTTTTCTTGAAACAGTGTTTGATTCATGAAAATATAAGGAAATTGCTGGGAAGTGTGTTTTCATTTTATAAAAGCAAATTGCTTTTTCCTTGGTGATGAAAAATTTGAAAACTAATCTTCTTTTTTTATGTTTTAGGTTTGTAGTTAAAGAATGAAAACAGTTGTCCTTATTTTCATTCAGAAACAGTTTTTAATTGATGAACAAAGGCGTTTTGGTACTTTTTTCTTTTTTCGGGAAATGAAAACAGAGAACTGGACCAGTTTTTTCATACCAAACAGGCCCTAAACTTGTCTTTCTTTCTTTCTTTACCAAGCAGTAGTTAGTTGAACCAGTTAAAAATTTGTACACCTTGATCTGTTGAAAGACAGATTCAGAGGCAAATTCAGTTTTCCTTTGTTTGATTTTGAAGTGTCTTAGATATACTGAGATTTATAGGACTCTGGTCAGATATTCTAATTGGAAGTCAACATCCTGTGATGCATCTGTAGCTGGTAAATGGGATGTTGGAGCGGGTCTGATTTTTACCTTACCTTTTTGTTTATTGATTTCTTAACAAATGCCTGTTTTGGTGGAAGAATTAGACAGTGCATCTTCAAAGTGGATGATGGTTCAAATGTTCATTCCATTCTACTTTGAAAGCGTAGTACTTTATTTTTTTGCATTAATGTTTACTATTGGTTAAACATGTACATGCATATTTCATGTTTCTTTGGGAAGTAGAAGAATGGCAGATCCCATTGTTCAAATAGAATCAATTCTCGACATGCAGCTTTTAACTCTTTTTTAAAAAAGTTTGCCCTCGTTTAATGTTTAGCTCTGGATATCCTTGCAGCAATTGGCTTATTCAAACAACAGGTGGAGCAAATACAGGACTTGGACCAGTCAGTAGAAATTTTGGTTCGATTGCTCTGTGCTGTGCCTGGATGGAATGAGAAAAATGTTCAGGTTTTGGAAGTTCTCTTCTACTTGTTTACTTGTCAGAATTGATTGACTTTGTTAATATGGGTTTCATTGTGAGTATTGCAGGTCCAGCAACAGGTTCTCGATGTCATTACATATATTGCTTCCACTTCGGCTAAATTTCCCAAAAAGTGTGTTGTCCTTTGCCTTCTTGGTGAGTATCCAATTTGAGGTACTTTCTTCTATTCCCCTGATATGTGGACTTGTTTTGACTTAATTAAATATCAGGTACAAGTGAACGTGTAGCAGATATCAAAACTCGTGCTCATGCCATGAAGTGCCTAACTGCTTTTTCTGAAGCTGTTGGCCCTGGATTTGTTTTTGAGAGAGTGAGTTCTTTCTTTTAAGAGGAATATTTGGCATAACTCGAACCTAAAAAGACACAACGATGTATTTTTTTTCCCAGTCGATTACGTGTCTTGTGTTGACTGAAGATATGTACTTTGTTCTTGTAGATGTACAAAATTATGAAAGAGCACAAAAATCCTAAGGTCCTCAGTGAAGGAATTTCGTGGATGTTCAGTGCGGTTGAAGACTTTGGCGTGTCACATTTGAAACTGAAGGTTTTTTCTAACTGTTTTTTAACATATGTTTTGCAGTTATAGGTTTTTTTTTTTTAAATATATATTATCTTCATTGTTATAATGAAACTTTTGACATCTGGGAAATATCAATGGATACAGGATATGATTGACTTCTGTAAAGATACTGGACTGCAATCTAGTGCTGCAGCAACTAGAAATGCTACTATCAAGCTTATAGGCGTTTTACATAGATTTGTTGGTCCAGGTAATTTCTTTCTCAAAAGACTATCGTCTTAAATTGTTTGCATAGCTCTACTTTGTGAATTACATGGATGTGGTCTTTATTACTCTCTAGATATTAAAGCATTTGTTGCGGATGTCAAGCCGGCTCTGCTCAGTGCACTTGATGCAGAGTTTGAGAAGAATCCATTTGAGGTATATCATACTGATTTTAAGACTATTTTATATTGCTTTTTGAGTGCTTGCTGGAAGTATCTACATGTGAAAATCCTGCAGGGTAGTGCCGCTGTTACGAGAAAAACTGTTAAGGCCTCTGACTCCATGTCGACTGTGTCTTCGGGTGGGGTAGATGGCCTGCCACGTGAAGATATAAGTGGGAAGATCACCCCTTCCTTGCTGAAGAATTTGGAAAGTTCAGATTGGAAGGTTTGGCATCTGAGTGATGAAGCTGTTTATCCTATCTCTAACTTCCGGTTTTTGAATATTCTTCATGATAATCAGCAATAAGCAAAATAATGATCATATCAATGCACACAACTTTCGATCTCCAGGTTCGTCTTGAATCCATTGAAGCTGTAAACAAAATGTTGGAGGAGGCGAACAAGCGCATTCAACCAAATGGAACTGGTATGAGATGGTTGATTCTAAATAACACTGATTCCGACTCTTGTTTTGACAAGTTTGATAAAAGTTGATTTTCATATTTTTTTGCGTATCAAGATGATCTCATTCGTTAACAATTGCTTTGATATGCAGTTGAGTTGCTTGGTGCCCTCAAAGGACGCCTGTATGACAGCAATAAGAATTTAGTCATGGCAACTTTGACAACCATTGGTGGTGTCGCATCTGCAATGGGTCCAGCGGTTGAGAAGTCGAGCAAGGTTCTTATCTTCCTGTTGGCATTATGTACTTTTTCTCTGTGCTGTTGAAAGCTGATTATACTCAGAAGTGTTCTTTTCTCTATTCGCAGGGTATTCTTTCTGATGTTTTGAAATGCCTGGGTGACAATAAAAAGCATATGAGGGAATGTACTTTGGCTGCAATGGAATCATGGCTTGCAGCTGTTAATCTTGATAAGATGGTCTCTCTCTCCCTCTCTCTCTCTCTCTCTCTCTCTCTGAGATGTGTGTTCATGCTTGTGTGTGTATCTGTAGGATATGGTTATGCTTTATTTATGGCTCCACTTGACCATGATGAGGCCTCTGCTACAGGTTCCATACATTGCAGCTGCTCTAATGGATTCTAAGCTTGGGGCTGAAGGGCGCAAGGATCTTTTTGATTGGTTGGGAAAGCAAGTTTCTCGCTTAAGTGATTTCCCTGATGCTGTGCATCTGCTGAAACCAGCTGCTACTGCTATGACTGTAATGTCAAAATAACCTGCTTCGATAATATCTCTTCTTTGGACCCAAACCTTTTCTTCAGATTGATAAGGACTGCTGCTGTAACTTTTCAGGATAAGTCGGCAGATGTTCGTAAAGCTGCCGAGGGATTCTTTGGTGAAATTTTGAGAGTCAGTGGACATGAATTGGTACGTATATGTGCAATAAATTGCAAAAGTGTGGCTTCTTTAGTATGAGGTGATCATGGCGACTGTTGTGTTCAGGTTATGAAACATTTGAAAGACATTCAAGGCCCAGCTTTGGCTGTTGCACTTGAACGATTGAAGCCTCATGGAACATTCCTAGGTGCTCTCTCTCTCTCTCTCACACACACACACACACACACATGCGCGCGCGCACACGTTCTGTTTTGAACCTGAAATATTGCTGGCAGAATCATTTGAATCAACCAGAGCCATACCGGTGGGGTTACCTTCCAAAAGTGGCTCTAAAGTTGGAAGAGCTACTTCTCATGGTGCATCAAAGCCTGGAAGTCGGACTGCAGCTTCGGTATGTTAAGTTCTCATTAATGACTAAAGAATAAGATTAGAGATGGAGTGAGATCCTTTTGTTTATTACATGAAGGCTTTGTTGGTTCTTTCTAATTTACATTGGAAGGATAAAATTGTATGAGGAGTGATGGGGATTTTGATTCTTATTTTCTCATTTGCAAAGAGGATTGCCGTGTCAAAGGGCTCAAGAGGAGACTCGATGATTTCTGTGCAAGACATTGCTTTGCAGTCACAGGCTTTGATAAATGTCAAGGACTCAATTAAGGTATGAACTAATGCTTCTACAATAGGTTGTATGAAAAAGACAAAACTTTAGCTGAGCCACTCTTATCCGCATTTCAAAAACTGACTGTCCTATAGGAGGATCGAGAGAGGATGGTTGTTCGGAGGTTCAAGTTTGAAGAGCTGAGGATAGAGCAGATTCAAGATCTTGAGGTAACTGTTGTTGGGTGTTGGCTGGACATTTGGAGCACCGTCCTTCTCTTTGTAATTTTTCTTTGGGATCTACACCTTTATTGCAGAATGATATGATGAAATATTTTAGAGAGGATTTGCACCGGCGACTTTTAAGCTCTGATTTCAGAAAGCAAGTGGATGGGCTTGACATGCTGCAGAAGGTATTTAAATGGGTATTCTTGTTGCAATAAGTGCGAGCATCTTGACATTGCGTTATGATAATGTTTGCTTTCCCTTCAGGCTCTCCCATCTGTTATTAAGGAAATAATTGAAGTTTTAGATATACTGCTGAAGTGGTCTGTGCTACGGTTCTGTGAGTCAAATACGACGTGCTTGTTGAAGGTAACTTTCTTGGTGAAATGGATTTATGTGGTTTGTTCATAGAATTGGTGATTTTGCAGCATTGTTCCATCTCTTAACATTTTAACATGATGAGTAGGTGCTGGAATTTCTTCCTGAGCTTTTCAACAGATTAAGGGATGAAGATTACTTGTTGACTGAATCAGAAGCAGCAATATTTCTTCCATGCTTGATAGAGAAGGTTTTTAAAACAAGCCTTGGCATTTTCAATTTTGGATGCAAATGCAACTACATTAAAGAACGTGAAAACTGTTGTAAAACTCATAATTCATGCCTCTTTTTTGCTGCAGTCTGGGCATAATATTGCTCAAGTGCGAGAAAAAATGCGGGAACTTACAAAGCAAATTGTTCATATATACTCTGCAACAAAATCATTTCCTTACATTCTGGAGGGGTTACGTTCAAAAAACAATCGAACTCGGATAGAATGTGCTGACCTTGTAGGATTTTTGATGGACCATCATGCAGCCGAGGTATATTCTTAAATGTCATTGTCTTTCTTTTATAACTTTGTAGTCTAACATTTCTTTTTCAACAGATTACTGGACAGCTAAAGTCCCTTCAAATTGTTGCAAGCTTAACAGCAGAACGTGATGGTGAAATTAGGAAAGCTGCCCTGAATACTCTTGCTACGGGTTATAAGATTCTTGGTATGCAATGACATAGCTGTAGCTACATGTGACTGACTTTTATGCTGTCTCTTGTGTACATGCACCTTAACTGGTTGAACTTGATGGTTGATTGTTTATATATGGATCTGTAATTTTATTCATGCACTTTTTCAGGTGAGGACATTTGGAGATTTGTTGGGAAGCTAACTGATGCTCAGAAAAGCATGTTAGATGACAGATTTAAGTGGAAGGTTGTCTCTATGTCACACATGTAATTCTACCTTCTTTAGTTTACATTTCATAAACTAATACTTGTTCAAAATACTAGGCCCGAGAAATGGCCCAAAGGAAGGAGGGTAGGCCTGGTGAAGCTAGAGCAGCATCTAGGCGATCGGTCAGGGAAAATGGGTGTGTTTCTGATGTTCTTGCTCTTTATGGCACTATAGCATTTGCCTTGTTTTGCTGCTTGAAATCTCTTCACTCCATATATTGGAGATTAATCTTTTGTCAGCTTATCATCAGTCTCTTCTTGCTCAACTTCTTTTTGTGATTAGTCTGGTTATGTAGGCTAATAAGTTCTTACCTTGGTAAACTTCACATTAAAGGAAAAAATTGGCTCTGCATCCTGCATACTCCAGAAAGCACATGCTAGTGTACACCCATATTACTCATTTCCATACACATACAATAGATGGAAATGGATGCTTATGCACAAATTAAAGAGAGAGCTCATAGTTTTATCTGTTTTCTACACAGGCATATCCTGTTGTCTAAAATGGTTGATAATAGTAAATGTTAATGCGTGATTGTTTTCTACTTCAATTTTAACTGGGGATAGCTGATAGATTATAATATTCACTTTTATGGTTTTATGTGCTTGAGAAGAAGCGAGCACGAAATACTGGAAAATATTTTTCCTTTTGAATTGAATAAAATAGAAGCAACTAGAGAGTTTCGAATTTTTAGGTTGTTCTGGACATATTATTCGTGAAATCAATTTTATTATAGGCCATAGGGAAAACAAGCAGCATCACGATAATAAAGCACTTAAAGAACAGTACTGAAGAAAGTATAAAAGTAAATTATGCCACCTTTGAGATTTTACACTATTTCTCAAGCAATAATTTGGAACTCTTCCCATTTAATGGTACCCTAGCAAATTAAAAATCAAAATCAATGTTCTCAATGTTTCGCACTGGGAGTAATAATTTTACTTTCTCTCGACTATTAGCATATAAAAAATGCTCGTTCTTCCAGGCATAGGCTTTAGAATAAACCCTTAAATTTTATGTGATGGAGTCTTTTGGCAATGCATAAAGCTTAATAGTCCAGGTTCTAAGTACAATCAAATGTTCATGCCTCATCTCAATTGTATTATCTAATGAAGCCTACCCATTCCCTGCCACATTTTGGACAACCCCCCAAATCTCAGTTTTATTCCCTGTAGTGAAGCTATCCATGCACTATGTAAGCTGTCTATACAGCACTTATGAAATTATTGATGTTTTCTTATTATCTAAGGACACCTATTCCTATGATGCCACAATTTAGACGTGTTATATGTGTTTCTGATTTCGTTACCCATGCCTTGGCTTTTCATACTCTGAATAACCTTTCTGTTTTGAATTTCTAATTTTTTTTAAATTTTTTTTATTTGAGTTTTACTTTCATTTTAAGAAAAGTTGAAGTAGCTGTGCTTTAACTAGCTGTACTCAACTTTTTGGAAAGATAAGAGGAACGGGGGTAGGTTTGATGGTTTGCGAGAGTTTTAACCTTTAGATGCTGTGTCAAAACAAAACAGTTGATGTCATTGAAATTATTTTCAGCTTTAAAGTATGATGCCTGCTTCTACCAATTGAATCATCAGTCCTCTTTAATCTCTTAATTTCAGGTCTGATATGGCAGAGCAAAGTGGAGAAGTGTCACGGTCTATTTCTGGTCCTATATTTGCAAGGTATGGTGGCTTTCCTTCAATTCTGCTCATGTTTTGACTTTGATCTGTAATTTTCTTCTTCACCCTCCATCAATATGCTGGGTTAATTTTATTTCAGGGAGAATTATGGTCATTCTGAGGTTAATGTGGATAGGCACTTGATGTCACATACTAGTAGCTCCACAGACTGGAACGAAGCACTGAATATAATTTCATTTGGTTCCCCTGAACAGGTTATGTTCGCCATTTTATTACTATGTATTGGATTATCTTCACAAACAAGAATGAGTTCTTCATATTTCTTAAAGTTCTTGCTCACCTTTGTGCATAGCAATCCATATTTAAGTTGTGCAAGCACAAATTTAAGTTCTGTCCATACCCAACCTGTACTATCTTGTACCTGCTCACTTTTACTGAAATAGAGTTTCCTATTCGTGCTTTATTATATTTAACAGTCTATTGAGGGGATGAAAGTTGTGTGCCACAAACTGGAGCAAGCCACTAATGATCCAGATGGCAGTGGTATGGAGGATCTTGTGAAGGTCTCGGATAGACTTGTTTTATCCTTGGCAGATAAGGTAAAAACGACAGTGAATTAAGGGGCTTAACTCCCCACCTTTGTCCATCTCCATCCTTGTCCGTGTCAATTTGTGGGTGTACACTTTCGTGCTCTGCTTTATTTTTGTTCTTGTTAAGGTCTTTGCTTGTTCTTCTCTGTTCCTAGCTGTAGTTGTTATTGGAACTTGCTTGACATTTTTTTATCTTTCGGGCTCAAAATATTTCTTGATTTCTTTGCTTGTTATTAGGTTGCCAAGACATTTGACTTCAGCTCAACGGGAGCTTCGTCAAGGTCATGCAAGTATGTTTTGAATACCCTCATGCAGGTGAGTTAACTTTTGGCAGCTTCAGTGTCATTTAGCTTAAATACAACCTTGTTCCTTCGACAGTCATTTACATCTTATGTGTATGTGGAAGAGCTTATTGCAGAATTGTCTGACAAATTTCCTTGCTGCAGACATTTCAAAACAGACAACTAGCACATGCTGTCAAGGAGGGTACTCTTGACTGCCTTATTACTGAGCTTCTACTTAGACTTTTGGATGAAAGAGTGCCACGTATGGATGATGGAAGCCAACTTTTGAAAGCTCTGAATGTCTTGATGCTTAAAATTCTGGTAATTTTTACAATATTCAAATTCATATTTTACTTGGTGATGTCTTGTTCAGTGGTTTGACTTGTCCTTGCATATCCAGGATAATGCAGATCGAACTTCGTCGTTTGTTGTCCTTATTAACCTCTTACGTCCATTGGATCCTTCAAGATGGCCTGCCCCAGCTGTTAACGAGACAGTTGCTACCAGGAACCAGAAATTCTCCGAGTTGGTTGTCAAATGCTTAATTAAACTTACGAAGGTGATCTGCAGTATTCCTCAAAAGCTAATTCTGTCTATCTAAGACATTTAAGGCACCTAAATATGTTAATTGTTGCATTTTTTTGTCCTTTCAATCTTGGAAGGTAGAACTAGGGTAATTTAGGCGAATGTTATTTCAACTAAAAGCTTTATCCATGTGAGTTTCTGTGGGATTAGTGCTGAATGTTTTAAAAACTTAAATTGATAGATGAAGGCATGGTTTAATGTATCAATAGTTTAGCAATCCACTTGGCTACTGAGTGCTTGAAACCTCAGACACTTTTTTGCTTCCACAGGTCCTTCAGAGTACTATATATGATGTTGATCTTGACCGCATCCTTCAGAGTATACATGTCTATTTACAAGAACTGGGAATGGAAGAAATCAGGCGAAGGTTTTTACCAACTTTATTTAGACAAATCATGTGATTATTTTTTAATGATTTATTACTATAAAGATACCTTCAGTCTGCATGAACTGACATTTTCTCCCCTCCTCTCGGTAATGTGCTTTGCTGGGGAAAGAGCTGGGGCTGATGATAAACCATTGCGTATGGTTAAAACTGTCCTACATGAACTTGTAAAGCTTCGTGGTACTGCAATCAAGGGTCACCTTTCCATGGTTCCTATAGATATGGAGCCCCAGCCAATTATTCTTGCCTATATTGATCTTAATCTTCAGGTATTACTTAACGAATCAAGCTCACATTTTGGTCAAGTTGAAACAGCTTTTTTTAATTATTCTGTTTCGTGTGAAATAGACTTTGGCTGCCGCTAGAATGCTAACCCCATCTGGCCCTGTTGGCCAAACACATTGGGGTGATTCCACTGCCAACAATCCAACTCCTGCTACACATTCTGCAGACGCCCAATTAAAGGTTAGTTAGCAGATGGGTTTGTTGTCAAATTTTGTAGTTTGTTCTCACTGATGCCACGGCATGTTTTTTCTTTATTTTTGTCTGGGTTTTTCACGTTGCTTCTCCTCCTCTTTTGTGACTTCTCCTTACTTCCAATAATATTGTGCATTTGCAGCAAGAACTTGCTGCCATATTTAAGAAAATTGGTGACAAGCAAACATGCACCATTGGCTTGTATGAATTGTATCGCATCACTCAACTTTATCCTCAGGTAAATATGCTACATTATAGACTGCTCATGAAAGTTTGCATATACTAGGCTGGTTTGTTTTTAATTTCATTTCCCTCTTCTGATAGTATTACTCTTATTTAATCCAGGTCGATATATTCGCTCAACTTCAAAATGCTAGTGAAGCCTTTCGAACTTATATTCGAGATGGTCTCGCACAGGTTCGTGGTTCTGTTAGCCATACTCCCTGGATTATAATTTCTACCTGTTTTTGACATGGGTTCCCATTTCTCAGATGGAGAAGAGTGCCGCTGCTGGGAGGACCCCTTCGACTTTGCTAATGGCTACCCCGCCCCCAGCTGTCCTAAATCTTTCTTCCCCCAAATTGGCACCATTGTCTCCTGTTCACACAAATTCCACAGCCGATGTAAAAACTATTAATGCGAAACCTGAACCCACAAGTTTTAGTTTACCGCCATCATATATCGAGGATGACAGGGTTGTCTCTGCCATGAGTTCAAGAGGCCCTCATACCGATGCCCTGTTTGCAGAACAAAGAAATGAAAGATTGCTCACTGGAGGTAAATCGTGCTAGTTAGAGTTGTCGCGTCTCTTTTTCCTGTTCATGTTTTTTTGTCTCTTAACACTTTTACTTCTGTGTGCCAAACTGGTAACTGCAGTGAGCGGTGGTACATTGGACGCGATTAGAGAGAGAATGAGGAGCATCCAATTAGCAGCAGCTTCTGGTAACCTCGACTCTGGAAATAAGCCACCGTTCTACACAAACGGCAATGTACCATACGGACATAACCCAAACACAACAGATAACTTGAGCACGGATGATGCTGGACAGGCTGGAGTTCGTCCGATGGATGAGAAGGCCCTGTCTGGCCTTCAAGCCCGAATGGAAAGACTCAAAAGTGGGACTCTTGAGCCGCTATAGGGTAGTTGTGAGCTGTAAATTGATTTCTCCACCTTGTTAGGCGAGATTGCAGATGTTTGCAATACAGTCACAAGGCCTGCAATTTATTCCAATTGAACTGCCGACGGAGATATGGCAGAATCGAGTTTTTCAAGTGAATTCGGCTCGGAGCCTACTTCAGGCATTTTGTGCTCCCCATTTATGCCGAAATTTTGCAATAGCACTTCGAGCATACTTGCTGTGTTTCGCGGTCTGACAGGTTCTTTGTATATGCTTAGTAATTTTTCCGACACCGATGCACCTTTGTCTTTCCCTAATTTAATCTATGTATATACTGAGGTTTTATGGTTGCCCAAGCTAAGCTTCCTGTATTCCATTCTGTTAACACAAATGGGAAATATATGCTTAGAAAGAAAGTTTGCTTCAGATGTATTTGCGAGAATCCCTGCGCCACTGTAGTCTTATTTGTCTGCTTGACATGTTTCCTGGTTGGTATATCATCAAAATAAGACGTGCCTAGTCTCTGCTCGGACGAACAAACCGTCCCGGCTGGAATCGAGAAAACTTGGACCTTTAGGAGACGGCTGAGCCATGGACGCCAGCTCCGCTGAAGGATCGTCGGGTGCGCTCTTGAAGGTATCTTCCCCACGAGCTGTAGCTCGGCCCTGCCCTTCCGCTTTCTTTGCCTCTTCCTCGTCCTTCCTGAGTATTGTCTCGTTGCAAGGATTCACCAGTAATTTCTCTAGCGCGACAGCATTGTCGATGAAGTACGCAGCCGGTTCAGGATAACTAGGTCGGCCATAGTAAACCATTGAACTACAACCTCCTTTAGATGCTAGTGTGGGGATCTGACATCTCTGCCGACTCTCCCTCCTCGAACGGAACTGCCCCTATCTAGCTTAACTGTAGGAAAGCCGAAGGGGAAAAGAAAAAGTAAAGAGAAAATAGTCTAAGGGTGTGTTCTTTTTGCGAAAAGTGAGTAAATTAGCAAATATTTTTCTCAAAGTAATCGCTTATATCGCTTATAAAAATAAATGAATGAAATCACCCGTGGTGGCGGCGTAGTGGTTGAACTTCAGTTCCTTTCGGGAGAGGTCTGCAGAGTTTGAATTTTTGCGTTGTGTCGCCTTGTTGGAAAGGAACCCACGACTTACCTGGAGCAGAAATGGTGGCGGTGACTCTCCTGCTCCTCCAGGTTTACTCCGCCGCGGCGCGCGTTCCCCAGGTAAAAAAAAAAAAAAAAAAATGAACGAAACTTTTTTTTGTCATTTATGAAAATAGTTAGGTATAAATTATTATAAATAATAAAAATATTTTCTATTTACTAACTTTCTAAAGGATAAAAATAAAATCATTCATTTTTCTGAAAAGAATGCACTCTAAAAATCGAAAATGGGGCTATAAGCAGGTTTGCCATATACAAGATGAAAATTATATGGTTTAGGACACAAATGGGTATGTGTGTCATTTTCTTTAAAAGTATGTGAAAGAATTTCAGATTAGGGTTAATACTCTAAAAAACTTCAAACTGGTATACTTGCAATAAATTTACCTTGATTGACCATAAAAAACCCTAAACTGGTACATTTATGATAAATTTACCAAAAACTAATTTATTCGACTACAAAAAATCCCAAACTAGTAAATTTGTGATAAACACACCTTTCGCTAAATTGGATTTCACAAAAAAATCACAAAAATTGTAAACTGTGACAAACGAAGCATAAAATCCCAAATTGGTATACCAATCAACTGTCACGTATTATATAACTTAATAATTTGACAGTAAAATTTAACGAAAATTAACAGAGAGTAAATTTATCATAAGTGTACTAGTTTGGGATAAATTTGTCAAAGGTATACAAGTTTGGGGTTTTTGATGGTCAAAAATATAATTTGAGGTAAATTTGTCACATGTGTACTAGTTTAAGGTTTTTTAGGGTATTAACCCTTTATTAAAAGAATAATCATTCAAAAAGTCCTAAACATCTTATACGGTGGCTAGTTCAGTGAGGATCTTATATTAATTGAGTTTTAGACATTTTGATTATTTACCAATTTAGTTCTATATCTTTTGGCGATTTGTAAATTAGTCATGATAATCAATTTTGATAAAAAAATTACTGACGTGAATGCCGATTGTCTTACGTGGCACAAGCATATAGGTCACCTAGTGTTGACATAGACAATTTTTTCTAGATTTTCCTCTTTTTTTTTTTCTTTCAATTTTAGGCAAGCAAGGTCGCTAGGCAACTCTCATTGGCCATAGGTGAGAGGGCTGATGGCCCTCACTTGCTCTGGGGGAGGGTGTCGCAGGCCTTGCCGGCCACAAGTGAGGGCATTGAGCCCTCCCTAGGCTTAGGCAAGGTTGGCCAGTGGCCTCAATAGCCCAAAGTGGGAAAAGAGAAAACAAGAAAGAAAAGTAAAGAAAAATCATAAAAAATTCAGAAAATTAAAACAATTACATTTTTTTTAAAAGTGTCTATGTTAGTGTTAGCCATCACTGTATTGCGTAGGATAGCCTAGGTTGAATAGACTGCCAAAAGCTTTAGGACTAATTTTGGTTGGAATGAATAAATTTGTAAATTATTAAAAGGTTTATAATTAAATTTAAATAATTAAAATATTAAAAATTGAATTAACTGCCGTACAATAAGTTTATGACTTTTTGAATAACTTTTCCAAGAATCATAAGATGATGTTATCATGATTTCACATCTATTATATGATAATATAGTAAGTGCTTACATATACTTTTAATAAGATAAGTCATATCTAATGGCAAATGTCATTACCAATTATATGAGAAATTACATTCATGTTTTGGACATGTAAACGATTCTTGAAATGCTACATCACTTGTTAATTAAAGAAAAGAGAAGAAACATTTTTTTTTTCTTTTGAGAATCATGTACGTATGTTTACTCTATGCAGGGTGCGGAGCATTAAACTAAGAGAGCTCAGAATAGACGATATCCGCAACCCGAAGCTCTGCAAGCGGGGAACATGCCTCGATCACGAAAGCGAACCGAACTGGGCTCCTACGGTCCTACCTCCGTCGTACATTCCAACCATCAACTCCTGTTGCTTTAATATTAGTCAAATCGCAAGGCGCTAGGATTAAGAAGGTGGATCAGGAGACTTTTGGGGAGAGGAGCTGATCCATGCGATGCTCCAGGCCACTCGAATTGAACCGATGTGTACATATATACATATAATATTTAAGCGCTGCTTTTAGCAAAAGAAAGAAACCCTCCCTTTTAGTTTTATTCATTGTTCTCTTCCTAACTCCTCACCTCAGTCCTCCACCTCCTCACACATGGAGTATGCTCTTTCTCAAAAAATGATATTTTCTAGGCTCTATTTGTCTCACTAAAAGTGTGACATTTCTGAAAAATATTTTTTCAAGAAGTTATTTTCAGAAAAAAATGATAATATTCTTAGGTGTGTGGTTGAGACCTGAAAATAAATTGAAAAATATTTTCTATTGTTAAGTACAATCTGATTTGATTTTTCCAAATAGACATTATTCAAGCATCAAGGTCTTGGCACATCACCAAAGTCTCGGGTTTGGCCTTGATGGACCCCGACTTGGGTGTTGGAGACCTGGGTCTTGCATCAATGGACCTAAGTGTTGGAGACTAAGGCTTGGGCTCTATGTTCTCAATCTCGACCTCTATGGATGCGGGCCCAATTGTGACATTTGGAATTTTTCATGTTCAGTAATAATATTTCAGATATAAAGATAAAGGTTATGTAGTTTGGAGCTATGAAAGTTATTAATTTTGTGAGGTGCGGAAAATGCGAAGGATAATTTTTCATAATAGTTGGAATTTGATGTATTAAGCTTAATGATAGATATTGACATGTACAGTGGCGGTGTTGAGTGATGGTCATTAATTTACCACCATATTAGTTCTAGTCTTCAAATTGAATATTCAATGAGATTTTTCTAACATATGTTATTTTTCACCAATATTTTTAGTGAGTTTGAAACAGTTTTCTAATTTATCAATGCTCGAAACAAACACCAACTTTCTTTTTTACATACTGATATACTTAATATTTTGGTAACATAACAAAATATTTACTTTGGAAACCACATAGATGAACATTTGTTATTGTTTAACTTGTGCCACATTTCTTTATGCTTAACCAATTATTTTAAATCACATGCTCTTAGTACATTGAATCTAGTTTAGCTATGATGGCACACATTACTTCGCCTATTTTAACCTTAACAAATTAATGCTCTTGATAAGCTTCTTATCAATTCATTTTTACTTGGTCAAGAAGTAGCTCTCTCTCTCTCTCTCTCTCTTCATTTTTCCACCAGTCATCTTTAACCACATTTTCCTTATGACATCGAGCCTCGTTTAGCTTTGAGGTCATATCTTACATCACCAATTTTATTTCCAGTCATTTAATGCCCTCATGACTTATCATTTTACTTGGCCAAGAAGGAGCTCTCCCAAGATATCTTCTTGTAGCCAATCCTATGACCATTTGCACCCTAACTAATTATGGAGGGCCACTCGAAGCATTTTTAATGGAACACACAAACCCTCCGACTTGTAGGTCTAATGATTTTAAAACAGTGATATTTATCTCTTTTCCTTAACAACTCTTGAGCTTTATCTTGGCCAAATGTGTGGGTCTTCGAGCTTCAAAGTGAGAATCTCCACTCCATTAACTTTGAGCTACTGACTTTCTTCTTTGATCTTTCATTTCCAATTCCCCTGAGTAAAAGCAAAGACCCCACTTTTGTGTTGTTGAAGCTTCTAGTTTCATCTTTTCAAATGATCACAAGGTGTATAAAGCTTTGATTTGCTCAAATCATTTTCAAGGTAAGGGAAAACTCTAGGGGCTAAATTAGATCGATCTACTTGATAGAGTGGTGGTGTTTGATAGAGGAAAATAATTTTCAAGCACATAAATAGTTTGTTATGGGCAAGTATTTTGATAACTCTATAAAAATGGAGTTATTTTTATCTATTTTAGGTAATAAATAATGTAATATCTATGAGAAAATATTTAGATTTCCCTCTATTTATTCAAATTTTCCTTGATTATGCAGCATAATGAGATATGGACAAAATAGGGAAAAGAATGACAAAAAGAAGGAAATGAAGATTTTATGATTCAGGAATTCAAATTAGAAAGAGTTGGAAGATGGATATCAAATTAGATATCTGTGATTTATTCCCTAATTTTATCAAAAAGAATTTGAAGGTGGATATCAAATCAGGGATTCTCTAATTTATTCCCTGATTTTATACGAACAATAATCAATTATCTTGGGAAGGCAGTTAGTTTATTTATTTATTTTTTTAGATCGTTTTTCATTGTTGTGAGAGTTTTCATGTATTTTGAAGAGAAGACAAATGTGGTGACAAAATTCTTATTCTTTGCTTTAGGATGCTGGGTTTAATTTATATTTTCTTTTCCTCTTCTATTATGTTCTAATTTTCTTTTATTAGGGCTACAACGTAACTTGATTATGATGATATGAAATTTAAAATTTTTATGTTTTGCAAGTGATTTCATTCATGTGAGTTATAAATAACATTTGCGCTTAATGCTTTTAAATGACCGGTCACCATTTGAATGATTCAATGTGCATGTTTGAGATGAGAAGTAATGATAAGCAATTGCTCCTTATAATATATAACCATGAATTAAATGTGGAAGAGATACACCGTGTTATTTGTGTAACTTTCGATGGTAATGTGGGCCAAAAGATTCATTGTACCAGGAATGTTAACAAATTTTAATGCACTTATGCCTATTTAAATTCACATAGAGATATGGTGGATTAATAAAATAAGTAGGTTTACTATGCCTAAAGATAGGATAATAAATAGATTAAGAAATTTTGCTATCATATGTTTGATATTGTTTTTGTATGCGTAATAATCTAAAATTTATATTTTGTGGTTATGCCAGAATTGTATGCTCAAATATATTTATTGATTGATTTATTGCATTGAATTTTGATATTTTTTTCTATGTTTGTCAATTTTAATTTATTCCCAATTCAATTTTGATTTGTTAGATAAATTTTAGAATTAGTATATAATATTTAATTGTTTACTCATCAATCTCTGTAAGATGATATCTTTTCTCATCATTATATTAGTTGTTCGATACATTTACCGCATTTAGAATTTCATGAACATATTACCTTGTAGATCACTCATCCTATCATGTTAAAGCAAATAATAAAGCTTTTATTACTGCTAATGGCATACATGTAATTTTCATCATAATTATGTTTGCTCTAGACTCCTACTATTTATAGTTGTAATATTGAAGCTTGTAACCCTAGAGCCTGTAACATTGATATTTTTTTTTTTTTGGTAAAGAGAGCCTGTAACATTTATATTGATAGTGGAGAAATTGCATAGTGCGACACAGTGTTTTTTCCCTTCCAAATTTCAGGAGGGGTTTTCCACGTAAGAATTCTTTCTTGTTTTTCTTCTCTATTTTCCTCTTCATATATTTGCGTTCCTAACAATTGGTATTTGACTTGGTTTTGGTGAAATAATGGGTGTGAATATGGATGAAGGGAAGGTGAAGATCGATCAGTTCAATGGCAAGGACTTTGGTTTTTAGAAGATGCAGATTGAAGATATGTTGTATCAGAAAAACTTGCATTAGCCTCTATTAGAAGAGAAACTAGTTTCTATGAAGCAACAAGAGTAAAAATTGTTAGAACGCAAGCTTTGGGTTTGATTCATCTCACATTGGCAAAGTATGTTGCTTTCAGCATTACCGATGAGACGACAATGGTGGATTTGATGGTGCCGTTGTCCAACATTTATGAGAAGCCTTCTACATCAAAGAAAGTTTTAAAGTTTATTTTTGACGCGTCATCTTTTCAATTTGAAGAGGGAGGAGGATGCTTCTATAATAAATCACATCAACGAATTCAACATGATCATGACTTAGTTGACTTTGATGGATATCAAATTTGATGATGAGGTAGGAGCTTTAGTCTTAATATCTTCTCTACCTGGAAGTTGGAGTGTAGCTGTGACTGTAGTGAGTAGTCCGTTTGGTACCAAAAAGTTGAAGCTTTAAGCAATCCGATATTTGATTCTTAGCAAGGATATTCACATAAGAGAATTGGGTGAATTTTGAGTGCTACCTTAAATACTATAGGCAGAAGGAGAAGCAGTTAACGAGGATGGAACTAGTATCATGGTAGATCAAAGTCTAGAGGGAGAAGCAAATTGAGACCACGTGATGAAATAATTTGCTAGAATTGCAAAAAAAGAAAAGAAAAAAGAGCCATATGAAATGAGATTGTAGAGCCTCAAAGAAGAAATTTCAGTAACTAGATTTAAACCAAGAGGAAGAGAAATTCATGAAAACAACTCCTAAAGAAACGCAAATAGTGATGCCTTAATTTTGAGAATTGGTGGTAGTCCAATTGAGTCTTGGATTCTTGATTTAGGTGTGTCTTTTCACTCTATTTCATGCAAAGAATTAACACACAATTTTATTGCTGGAAAATTTGGAAAGGTTTGTCTTGCTAATGATGAGCCTTTGGATATTAAGAGAAAGGGGGATGTTTACATAAAAGCCACTAATGGATATCAATGGAAGTTGCATGATGTCAGATACATTCTAGGACTTAAGAAAAAATTGATCTTTATAAGTCGATTAGATAGCACATGATACAAAACTATTTTGGGGGATAATTCTTAGAAAATAGTTAAAGGTGCTTTAGTTGTAACATGGGGAACAAAGTCAGGAATGCTCTACATGACTAAAAGCAGTAGAGAAATTGTAGTAGTTGCTAAGCTAAAAGCTGATTCCAAATTATGGTACCACAAGCTTGCACACATAAGTGGAAATGGGATGAAGTTGTTAGCTTCTAAGGTAAAACCCCTAATTTGAACCCCCCGATTTGAAGTTTATAGATAAGATTGTGTTCTGGGCAAACAAAAACATGTCAGTTTTTCAAAGTTTAAAGAAAACTAAACAAAGGAAAACTAGAATTGGTGTATATAGATGTGTGGAGACTAGCTCCTGTGCATTCCCTTTGAGGGTTGCGCTGTTATGTCACATTTATTAACGGCTCCACAAGAAAGGTATGGGTTTATTTTATGAAAAAATGAATCGACACGTTTGCTATTTTTAAGAGATGGAAAGATAAAGTGGAGAATGAGACTGACTTGAGAATTAAATGTCTAAGGTCTGATAATGTTGGTGAGTATGATAGCAAGGAGTTCAAGCAGTTTTGTGTAGAAAACGGAATCAGAATGACAATAACGGTTCCCAACATGTTGCAGCAAAATTGAGTTGCTGAGAAGATGAATAGAACTTTGAATGAGCGTGCAAAAAGTACAAGGATGCACATAGGATTACCCAATATGTTTTGAGTGGATGCAATTAATACAGTAGCGTATCTAATTAATAGAGGATTTTCAGTTCCACTTGATTTTAGGCTACAAAAGAAGAATGGAGTGGAAAAAAGGTAAATCTCTCGCATTTAAAAGTTTTTGGTTGTGTTTTGTATGTCCACACAGCTTCTAAGAATAGAGACAAGCTTGATGTGAAAGCTAAAAAATGTTTTTCATTGAAAATGGTTCTGATTATTTTGGCTATCGATTTTGGGATAAACAAAATAGAAAAATAATAAGAACTACTGATGTTACATTTAATGAAAACATTTCATACAAGGACAAATCCGCGATAAAATCTAGTGTGAAGAAACAAACAATAGAAAATAGAGAGATTGAAATGGAGGAGGTTTCTAAAAGTGTTCTAGTTACAAATCTTGAAATTGTTGCTGTAAATTCTAATAAAAAAACTAGAACAAGAATTACATGCACCTAAACCCACCTTAAAAAGATCTATTAGAATATTTAAATTTTATAGAGATATTGTTCGTCATTGCATTATTTGACTTTGACTAGGTTGGTGAACCAGTAGATTTTTGGAAGTAGTGCAAGTTAAAGATTATGTTAAGTGGGAGTTAGCAATGCAGGATGAGTTGGACTGACTTACTTGAGAAGAACAAAACTTGGGTGTTAACTCAGTTACCAAATGGGAAGAAGGCATTGTGGAACAAGTGAGTGCATCAGGTCAAAGAAGAACATGATGGCAATAAGAGATATAAAAGCAATGTTAGTAGCAAAAGGGTTTCAGCAAAAGAAAAGAATTGACCACACATAATTTTTTTTTCTAGTTGTGAAAGTGACTGTTATTAGGTTAGTATTGAGTATTGTTGTTGCTAAGAATTTACATTAGTTAGATGTTAAGACTGCATTCCTCCATTGTAACATGGAGGATGATATCTACATGGTACAACTAGAAGATTTTTAAGTTCATGGAAAAGAAAATTATGTTTATAAACTGGAAAATAAAAAGTGTATATGACTTGAAACATGCTTCTAGACAGTGAAATGGATGTGGTAACAGGTTCATTAGAAGTGAAATGGTCACTGTTCTTATCTCAATTCGACGACTACTATATCAATTAGCTGTTGTATGTAGATGATATGCTCATTGTAAGATTTAGCACGAGGGAGATTAACATACTAAAGTAGCAATTATCAAGACAGTTTGAGATGAAGGACTTGGGTGTAGCGAATTAGATTCTTGGGATGAGGATCATGTGAGATAAGTCCAAAAGAATTCTAAAGCCATCTTAAGAAATGTACATTGAAAATGTGTTGGATAGATTTGGAGTTTAGAATACAAAGCCTAGAAGTATCCTTTAGGAAATCACTTCAAGCTCTTAAAGAAGCAATAACTAAAGATAGAAGAAAAGTGTGAGTATATGGCTAAGGTGCCTTATGCATTAGCTGTTGGCAATTTAATATATGTTATGATGTGTACCAAACCAGACATAGCTCACACAATGCTTTGTTAATGCAGATCTGGGAAACTATAAAGTAATTATTAAGATACTTGAGACGCACTTTAAGTACGTTATTATGTTTTATGAAAAATTATGTAACTTTACAATGCTTTGTTAATGCAGATCTTGGTGGTGCCTTGGATAATGGGAAGAGTACCTCGGGTTATATTTTCACCTTACATGGCACTGCAATCAGTGGGATGTCCAAACTTTAGAAGTATATATCTCTCTCAACCACTAAGACAAAGTATGCTGTTATATTTAAAGCTGGTAAGGAGATGATTTGGTTGAAAAGTTTCGTTAAGGAGATAATGTTAGGAGCAAGATAATGGTATTCTTTTCAGTGACGGTGAGAATGCTATTTGTCTGGTAAAGAATCCAATATTTCACTCAAGAACAAAATACATTGAGTTAAAATATGATCAAATTCGTTCAATTGATTGATAATGGGACATTGTCGTTGACGAAGATTCATGGTGTAGAAAATCTAACAAATATGTTAATAAAGGTTGTCACCATTGAAAAACTAAAGCTGTGCATTGTCTCAGTTGACCTCTATGATAAATGATGAGAAGGGCTGCTGCACTAGAACAATTTGGGTTACGAATATGAAGACTATGAAAATTATTGTTGTTTTTTTAAGATCAACCTTCAAGTGGGAGATTGATGGAGTTATGGAGTCTGATAAAAAAAATAATAATGTTCAAGCGTAGAAATAGTTTGTTATGGGTAAGCACTTCCTAATAGATCACTCATCCCGTCATATTAAAGCAAATAATAGGGCTTTTACTATTGCTAATGATATACATATAATTTCCATCATAATTATGTTTGTTTTAGACTCTTGCTATATAAAGGGACAATATTTTTTATAGTTGTAATGTTGAAGCTAGTAACCCTAAAGTTTGTAACACTGATATTGATAATGGAGAAATTGCCTAGTACAATACTATGGTTTTTCTCTTCTTGATTTTGGAAAGAGTTTTTCACGTAAAAATTCTCGCTTGTTTTTCTTCTCTATTTTTCTCTTCATATATTCACGTTCTTCACACTAATTAGTATTCTTGATTGGTTGGTTGATATTTGTTAATTTAATTTAAATTTGATTTTGAGTACAAGTAGATTCCAAGATTGACAAGTAGAGTCATGTGATTTCCTGCCTATATTGAAATCTTTAATATATGCCTAGAAAGTGTTTGAAAGAATACCCAAATGGTTTTGTTGCACCTAGAAGGGAAATAATCAAAAAATGATAAAACTAAGCATAAAAAGAGGTATTTTGATAAATTTTGACAAGGTTAGGAGAAATTTGGAAATTTATAAAAGTGAGAGGGTGTTATTAATTGGGTTATTTTGTGGGTTTAAACAATTAATTAGTGAGCTGTTAAGTAATATTAATTAAGGGACATGGAACCAAATACAAAAAATAGTTTAAAAGCTTTAGGGGCAAATTTGTATTTTTACCAAGTTGAGGGACAAATGTGCAAAAAATTAAAGTTCTGGGGGCTGTTCATAGCATGAGGAACTTGATAGGTGATAAAGTTATTTTTGGAGATATTGTGTAATTAATTTGGAAGTATGATGTTTAGGTAATTTTGTAAATATGTGGTATGTCCAAGTGTAAATAAAATACTAAGTATATTTTGGATGACAATTAAGTGGCCTTGGTGTTAAATTTAATTAATATTACTTGATTAAATGAAAATATGAAAGTGTTGAAATTAGAGTTGATAATTATATTCTTGTAATTCAAATAAGTTACCAAAGTTAGCTAAGTATTGCCGATTAATTATGTGATTGATTCTTTGAGTTATTGTTGCTCACGTGGTTGATTCTTTGAGTTGTCAATGTTCACGTGGTTGATTTATGAGTGCCCATTCCTAAGTTATGGATTGCCTATCTATTGTTTATGATTAAATGATGATGACATGGCATGCTAAGAATGAGATTATATGTGTTGAAGTGCACGTAATTAATTGTCTATCATTAATTGCATGAGAAGTGGCAAATTATTTAGAGGTACATGTCAATTGTTATGTTGCTATGAAATATATGTGAATGATGCCACATGATTAAGACTTTTGCCATGGCTTATTTGCTACAAAGTGAATTCCCTTATATGAGTATGTGGATGAGACTCTATAGTTAACTAGATGTCCTACCGTTTTTTACAAGGTTGAGATGGTATGAAATTCTATTATGACATAGCTCGTATATTAATGATATGACATGACTTTTATAATCATGGTATGATGTTAAGAAATGATCATTATTATGCATATATACAATGATGTATTTATCTTCACTGATGTAGAGGACATCCGTAATATGTATGATTTTGTCCCTTATGAGTTGGTGGTGATGATGCCTCGTAGTCAATCGACATGGTTTTGGCCAGTGACAAGTATGTCATGTGTATGTTAGTGAACTTTATGATAAGTATGCCATTGCCTATATATATTCCTATGTATAATAGTGGGCTACAAGTTGATGCTGGTGCATTATGAAATAATATGTCATATGCTTACTTTTGAATAAATGAACTTGCAATGTTGTTAATGGTTTTTACTAGCATATCATGAGAGTAAAGATAGATCATTTGCTTATGCATTTATCATACATGGTTATTTTATATAGCTTGAACTCATGTTGTTTGTTGATAATAGGTTGAGTGGTAAGTTGATCTTCTATCTTAGACCTAGAGAGTTCATTTATTGAACTTAGGCTCACCCTAATATATTTTATAGATTTGTCAGGTTAGGAGTATATGGGCATTAGGTTAATGCTTTCGAAGATCACTAGTAAGGATTGGATTAGAGTGCACAGCAAAAGTGGAGATGGGTTTATGTACAAAGGGTTTTGTTGTATATTAGCTATGGTTGAATTACTTGTACAATTGATCATAAATTAAATAGTTATTAGAAAATTGAAGTGAAATTAATTTATATATTCATTCGAGGTTCAAATTTTAAGGAAATTTAGGTTGTGACACCAACCTTGATGGACCTAGGACTCAAGGCTCAAGCGTTAAGGACCTTAGCATGGGCATGGAGATCCCAGGCCTAAGTGCCAAGGTCTTAAGTACCAGCGCAAAGATTCTTAGAAAGGGCGTTGGGGACTCGGGCTTGACCTTGATAGACTTGGGTGTGGACGTTGAGGTCTCGGGGCGCGACCTCGATGGACATGGGCCATGACTTGGGCATTAGCACCAAGATAATTGTCCTAGATGTGGGATCTCAAGCTCGAGTGCTGTGGACTTGAGCTAAGCCTCAATAGACTCGAGCTCGGGCGTTAGAGATTCGGGTGCACGAGCATTGGGGTCTCAAGCCTACCCTTTATGGATCCAGGCTAGGGTGTTGTAGAGTTGGACAACTATACTGAAGTCCTAGGCGGAGCCACTCATGCTTGACCTTTTTGGACTTGGCCAAGCTTGGCCTTAATGGACCCTGATGGACCTAGCTCGGGGTGGTGATCAAGGGGCCGGGAACAAGTGTAAGGGTTTCGCTATCCAAACCTAGAGTTCCTAGTCAAAACACTAATATCTAGCTATATTTTGAAGGGTTAATACTAGAAAAAATCCCAAAATAGTACATCCACGATAAATTTACCTTCTATTAATTTTCATTAAATTTTTGTATCAAATTGCTAAGTTTGATGACATGTGGCAGTTGACGCGTGTATTAGTTTAGAGTTTTATCCTCTGTTTATTATAGGTGTACCGGTTTATGGCTTTTCGTGGTATTAATCCAATTTAATGGAAACTAACTGATGGGATTAAATTTGTCACAAATGTACTGGTTTTAAGTTTTTTGTGGTTAAAAAAATAGTTTGAGGTAATTTTGTTATAACTATACCACCTTGGGATTTTTCATGGTAAAAAAAATTTAATTTAGAATAAATTTGTCACATGTATAACAATTTGGGTAATTATTATAGTATTAACCCTCTTTTAAAAACATTATTTTTGATTTTTTAAGGAGGAAATTATTTTCTTGAACTTAAGTATATATTTTCTATTAACTAGGAAAGCATTTTTCGTTAACTCATTCTCTTAAGTGATCCAAACGCCAAAAAAAAAAAAAAAAAAAAAAAGCGAAAAAACCAGTTAGGGTCCTTTTGCTCTAGAGAAAGTATATAAATGATACTTATGGATCGTAGATCAAGAAAATATGTACAAATAAATGGATTATTGGTAGCATTCTTGTAGTATTGGTTGCTAGAAGAGAAATTTGAAAAACACCAAAGATAAATGGAATGAGTAACTATAGTTTAATGAGTAGCGTATCTATTTTGGGCAAATCAAGCAACTACTATAAATAATTAAAACCCAAACATAACTCGAGCATAACAAACTTCAAGATCAAAATAAATAAATAAATAAATAAATAAATAAATAAATAAATATATATATATTTCAACATGACGTATTCATAGCAAAAATAGTCATTTAAATCAATAATATTGAAACAAATATCAATGATCTAGTCGATTGATCAATCTTAACACACATGTCAATAATCTATCTCAATGACTAATTTTGAGTTTGGATATCAACCATGATCATGCATGACATTCCATGACAAGGCAACCAATCTTCCTCCAAACAAGGTCTCCACTTATATTGTCGGTGGCTGGCTCATAAAGATATCATAAATTAGTATGCATACTTATGAGCTCCTCAATGGACTCACATAGATATTGAGCGGTAATGCCAACTCACAACAACTTTCTTCACAATCTACCAAGCCAAATCCAAAATCAACATCACAAAGCCATTTACAAAATAATAATAATAACAATAATAATAAATAAATAAATAAAAAAATCACACAATCTTTCGTAACTCAACTTGTCCAATAGAATACCTTTTGCAACTCAATTCATAAACACTTCTTAAACTATTTTAAATAATGAAAAGGGTAGAAATGCTCGATTTGAAATTATGCAACAATAATGTTGTAAATATACTTTTCCTCTTTAAAGAAATATAAACACATCATGCTTCTTTAACTCATAATATATATTCTTATAGCATTTCAAGGTCAAGGTTTATAAAACCAAAGAAGAGAAGTATTACTCATCTGGGAATACCCAAAAACCAATAACATGCAATTAAATGAGCCGACAATCTTGTAATTTTATCAATTAAATGAGAAATTAAACAAGCATTGACATTAAAACTAAGTAAAACACCACAAAAGTTATAAAGTAAAACACTACAACAATTATAGAATGACTATACTAATCTTAAACGCTAACAAAATGACTCCTATGTGCTAACAAAACTGTCAATCAAAATAAATATTCAAAATTATTTGCAATTTAGAGCTTGAGTACGGAAGTTTGATCGCGTCATAACTTTCTCCAACAAACCCCACTTCAAACAAGCTTACAGTTATAAGGAATATTTTTTAAAGCATTAGAAGACCACAATTTGGCCAACCCAAAATCAAGTTGGAAATCATCGAAGTACAGCCTGAAAGTTGCTGACCATGCACTGTTTATTATGTGTAGGGAACTTTGAAATTTTTTTTCGGACAAACCATAAACTCAAATCGAATTCCATAAAATGTTTTTTTTTTTTTGGTACTCAAGGAACCTCCGTGCGCCGCTTCGCGGTGGAGTAAACCATGGAGGAGCAGTAGAGTCACCACCACCCTTACTATCTTGGGTAAGTCGTGGGTTTCTTTCTCGCAAGGCAGACGATGCAGAGATTTGAATTCAGGACCTCTTCCGAAAGGAACCTGTGCTTAACCACTACGCCGCCACCACGGGTGGTAATTCCATAAAATGTTATAACTCCAAAACACCTTAAATTATGATATTGCATGTAATATACATACATACATATATATATATATACACACACATATATACATATACACACACACACACAGCTTGACAACTCCTCAATCAAATCTCGTGGCTTAAAAATTGACTTAACTTCGAATTTGTGCCCTTACTTTGAGTATTATTTTGATTAGACGAACGGGGATGCAAGCACCTATCAGGTACATAGTTAAATTGGCTTGGTGAGATCCTTGTGACGCAAAATTGTCTTTCCATTCTTCTTCTTCTTTTCTCTTTTTTCCTTTTCTTTTTCATGTGTGACTTGGCCTTCTCTATAGGGGTGTGCAAGAGGAATCACCCGAATTGAACTGACCAATTTTGAGAAGTTTTAAGGGATGCTAATCTAATTCTCGATCCCTGGTTCCATAAAATTGGAATCGATGACGGGTGGTCTGATTCCCAGTTCCTCATATTGACTTGATCGGACCAATTTATTTATAAGGAATAGGGAACTTTTTTCTGTTGGTCTGGCTCTTGGGAATCTAATGCATCGACTTCTGTCAATCCTTTGCTTTTAAATTCGTTTAGAGGGTGGTTGTAATAATTAAGGCTAAACATCTAAACTTGCGACCTGTACAACCCTATATATTAGACAAAATTGTGTGAAATGGTTTTTGTGAGTTCCTAACCGCAAATCCCTGAAACCAAGTACATGTGTTAGGCATGCAGCCAAAATGATATAAATGACTCCATGCCAGTTCCCAAAAAATAAGAAGATGCCAAAACTAAAAAGAAAAAGAATGAAATAAGAAGGGGAAAAATGAAAGCCATGGTTAATGGTTCACCATTTTCCTCTGTGAAACTAAAAGTTTCAAGTGCGCAAATTCCTTAGATTTCTTCGCTCCCCCATTAGAAAAATTCTTTGAAGCCTTGGGCTGTGGCGAGATCGACTCTGAGATTTCCGGTGGCTGCGACGTGTGTGTACGTGCGTGCTCATGTGGATATGAAGATACAAAGCAACTTGCGCTGACAAGGCGGCCTTGCACTGGTCCCCATCATCTCCGTCCTCTCTGGCCTCCACCTCCCCCTAGCCTGGAGGTTTGCCTCCCACTCCAACCCTCCCGTGGCCATCCTCTCCGACTTCTTTCTTGGCTAGACCCTCGACTTTGCCGACAAACTCAGCGTCCACCGGTTTCGTTGGACTACTCAGGAACTGGACCTGACCGATCGATTCAGTCTGGACTAGGTGTTTCGATTCCCGGTTCAGAAAATTGAGAACTGATCCTTCTATTCCGATTCCCAGTTCCAAATAGAAACTTTTTTTTTGTCTTCTTTCTCTTTCACACAGAGTGACTATGCACTTTCTATTATTTTTATTTTTTTTTCTTTTTCTTCCCCCTTCAAGTTTTTTGACTTCTCCAAAATTTCCATACTTTACAGTCTCTCAGTTTCCAGGATCCAGATACCAATGGCGAGCAAAATCGGCAGCACAAGCAGTGGGTCGAGCCCGGCGGTCCAGGACGGCTCGTCCTCGGCAGCCAAGAATGACGGCTCGAGCAGGGTCGGCTGGGCCGAGCTGCCCCAGGACCTTGTACGAGCCATCATGCGGAGGGTGGCGGCGTCGGAGGGCTCGTGGCGGCGGAGGAGCACGGTGGCTTGCGCGGGAGTTTGCCGGCACTGGAGGACCCAGGTGGAGGAGGTCTTAGGGGTTCCCGGAGGTTCTGGGATGGTGGCCTTCCTGTTGTCGACCGACCCGGTGAGTTGCCATTTGCGCCCCTCTGATCGTATACTGACGGTCGATCCTCGTCGGTTTTCGAATGCGTGTGATACCCAGAAGTCGTTGCCTCTATATTGAAGTTGGGTTTGCTTGTTCTCGTGGCGTTTTCATCACGAGCTTGACGAGCAAGCGCCCCGGGGGGGTGTGGTGTTGTCTGAATTGTGTTTTGCGAGGACTGTGCAGATGGGTTGATGATTGGTTTTGAATGATGCGCACTAGCATCGGAGATTAGAATTGATGTAGATCGAGTTCTTGTTTGCTTACTCGAGAAACGGAGTGATCATCTGTGCTTTTTCGATAGCCTGCGAAGCTCGTGCGCGACGTGGTGGAGCACGCCATGCGCGATCCGGAAGGCAAGGTGATGAACGATGTCGCCAAGGCTGCAGATGGGCTTGTCGTGTCTTTAGCAGATCAGGTGGTGATGCAAAGCTTGTTCCTTTTTCTCTTGGTAACTTATTGTTCTGACAAAAATTTCTGTCCATTTTTTTCTTTTTTTGGTAAAGGTGAGTCCAACAAAACAAACAATCAAAAACAAAGGAGTCAAGAGAGTGTAGGGTGCCGTGGTACCACAATAAAAAAGAGTCAAACAACACTAAGAGGCAAAACAACAACAAGAAGGGGAAGAACACAATCAATCAAAGATTGACGACGCCAATTCCCAACTTTGTTGTAGTCTTCTACTCCGGGGAATGTCAGTTCTGTCCATTTTTGTTCTTAAGAACGTAGATTTTTCTTTTACTTTTTGTTTTTGTTCCAAACTATTTCCTAACCACTATTGTATTTTGGAAAATAGAAAAATTAATTGATATTATCATATGGATTTATGTTTTTTTTTTTTCTGGAGAACAAAAGGACAGAAAAAAAAAAAACATGATTATTACCAAACAGGATCTTGAGGTTTAGGTTTTGCCACTATTCTTCATCGTCATTTGCATCACGTCTCTCTGATCTCTAGCAGATTTCCAAGATGACATCCTCTCTTGGCTCAATGGGAGCTTTAGAAGCATCGCAGGAGCACGTTGAGAGCGCCCTCCTGCAGGTCGGTCAAACATCATTTCAAGTTTCAAGCGCATGCTTCATTGCTACCTCTGTCTCGCCAATCGTACCTGTCTTATGGAGTAACCTTGATTTATTCAGAACAAAATAGTCCGACAATGATGTCTGTTGCTGCAGATCTTTCGATTTGAAAACAAACAGCTTTCGCGTGCTGTCACGGAGGCCACTTTCGAGCTTCTCATTACCAAGCTTCTTCTTGGGATCTTGGATGAATGGCTCCCGCACACATGGAGTGGGATGCAGCCTCAGGGATCTCTGAACGTCTTGCTGCTTAAGATTCTGGTAATTCGGCGGTATATTTCGAGAAGCTGTGTTAACTTTGCTAGTTTCTTGTTCCGGTGGTTTCGACTCATTGTCGCATACGTATATATCCAGGACAATGTCGATCGGACTTCATCGTTTGTTGTCCTGATAAGCCTTTTACGCCCATCAAAGCAGCCTTCACTGGCTGGGAACCACAAATTCCATAATTTGGTCATCCAATGCTTAATGAGATATACTTCGGTGATCCGACTTATCCTTAAAAAATTTCTTATACACTCGTATTAGTATTTTTCATGACAATTTGACGAATAATTCGTTATGATAAAGTCCCAACTTTCCTCGACCACGCAGGTTATCAAGAGTATTGTACACTCTGTTGATCTTGACAGCGTCCTTCTCAGCATCCACGAGTATCTACAAGAACTGGCAATGCACAGACTCAGGCGAAGGTTTTCTCTAACAATTCGAGACTCGTGCTCTAGATCATTTACCTCCCATCTGGTGTACACATGAACTGATGTCTTTTGTTTGGCAATGCAATTCTACTCTGGAAAGAGCTGCCATTGGCAATAGTCCGCGGCAAATGATCCTCACCTTTCTCCAAGAACTCGTGAAGCTTCTGGGTACGGCGATCAAGGGTCACCTCTCGAGGATCCCCAGGGGCATGGACCCTCAGACTATTATTTTTGTCTACATCAATCTTTATCTCGAGGTAATTTACCACTACTTTCTCGTTTGGTGTAATCTCAATCTCAAAACGGCTTTTCCTAATAACATATCGGTTTCTTGTGATGAAATAGAATCTGGCTGCTTCGAGAAGGAGACTCAGATCGCCTCCTGCTGAGTAAGGGAGGTGGTGGTGATTCAGCTGGCTGCAGCCCAACACTCTTCCCTCGTTCTGCAGATTCTGAGTGAGTCGTGACAGTGAGTACGCTGATCAGAGAACTTTTTAAGTCGAGATATATATATATATATATATATATATATATATATATATATCTTGCGTACTATGTCAGACCGCGCTGACATTTTCCTCTTCGATGAATTTGCCTGTCTACGGCGCGCCATTAGGCATGAATGCTCTATGTTTCGCATCGCAGCACTCAAGCAACGTGATCGCCAACATTGCTTTCTTGTGATGTTCTGTGTCTGAGCATTGTTAATGGCATGATTTGTGATGCATGCCTTCTAGACATGATCCATAAAATTGGTTGGTGAAGTGCATCAGAACTTTCCTTGTCATCCATTGGGAAGTATATGTGTGTTTTTCATTTCAATGAAATGAAAAGCATGATACCCCTTCATTCATTCTTTTTGCATGAGATCCTATGCCGTGTCAGGCCTAAATTGGCAAATTTAACCTTGTGTTTTGTTAAAACTAACACAGCCCCAAAAACCCTCACATTCATTCTCTCTCTCTCTCTCTCTTCTTTCTTTTCATGAGCAACAACACCACGCAGATGCGCCTCGCTGCCATTGCCAGTTGCTTATGCCCCATCATTGTACTTTTTTTTTTTTTTTTTGGTGACTGAGGATCCGTCGGAGCTTGCCCTTGTCGGCTTGCGCCAATTTGGAGTCTCACGGGCCTCCGCGGTGGAGGCCCAACAGCAACTATACCTCGGGGGAAACTGACCCAGTAACTCACCGCCGTTGCGAGCTCATTACTCCCCAACTTTGGACCGAGTCAAAAACACCATCTTTTACTCCGGGGGGGCAAAAATACCCATCTCGAGCGAGCCATCTACGTTGTAGCTGAAATGGAAAACAACGATGTTGTCGCGATATGAGTGAAAATTAGGGTCTTGGCGCCTCCGGCGAAGACGGAGGTCCATAATTTGGATGGAGCTGCCATTTCAAAGCCGAAGACAATGAAGCTCTTATCTTAGACAAAGTAAGGGGAACTGCTTTGGATTCTAAAAGCCCTTTTTATCCACTGAAAAAGTGGATGCAAATATCAAACTTAGATCACTGATATAATTATAATAGCACGTAAAATCAAAATAGCAAGTAAAATCAAAATTTTAAAAGATGGATCTACTCATCCTCCACAGCTAAGTGCAAATCCTCGTCGTAGACCTTACCCCAAAAATTGCCTTCGACTCGGATGTCATTGAGACGTGCGAAAATATATATTTTTTGTCAATTAAATGTCCTAATCGTTGACATGGTTTGTTTAGATTATCACGCCAAATTTATATTAATTTTATTTCATACTTTTTTGTGATTAATTAATCTTAATTGTTTTTGGGTCAACCTACACCAGATCTTACTTAAGGATTACTTATTAAATATAGAAATAATGACATAAATGAAACATGAACTTTAGTTTTCGAACTTTTAATTTATTTAATGCCGTCTTTAAATTTTAGCTCAATGTGTGATTCGATTATTTGAACTATTCAAATTTATCTCTCAATTATATAAAATCTATAAACTTAAATCAATAGAAAAATAACATTAAACAATTTCATACAATCCATTAACTAATTTGAATATATACTAAAATTTCACGGATAAATTGTGGGATATTAAATTTCAGAAATTATATTAAATTAAATAAAAAATTAAGATATCACACTGCATATTGAGTTAAATTTCAGAAGTTTCTTTTTTTTTTTTATGGTCGGTCTTTCTTTGAAGTTGTCACGCAAGCTTATCGTCTCTGTCTCTGTCTCCCTGTATCCGTCTCTCTATCTGAGGAAAGCAACTGTGAGAAGTGTGTACTTTACGCCAGAGAGAAAGAGAGAGAGAGAGAGAGAGAGAGAGAGAGGAGAGAGATGGCTTCCTCGCTGGTTCTGGCGGTGGTGTTCGTGCTCGATTTGATAGCCTTTGCGCTCGCCGTCGCTGCAGAGCAGCGGAGGAACACCGTGAGTGGTCTTTGTCCAGCGTGCTCAGCTACAGCATCAAGATTTCTTTTGCTGTTTCTGTGCATCTCTACTTCTTTTCTTTCCCTTTGCATCGTGTGGGGTCCTCCTTCGCGTCCTGCTGACACTTTTTGAGCTTCTGGGTCTGAGACTCCGGGGTGGTCTTGAGAACTTCCCGGGGGAAATCTTCCATGAGTTGTCTAGCTCGAGTTGCTGCCTCTGAATTTGGTAGATACGTGTCGTTCTGTAAAGGTTGACGCCGTGCGAGTGCTGTGCTCGGTTTGGAACTCGCCCTGCTGCTGAAACTTTCGAGTGTCCTCTGTAGGAGACGGGCTCGGGGTTTTCAGGAGAAATTGCAGGCAGTTTTTAGCTAGAACGCATGTTTAGTAGTTTAAGGATATATTTTTTGTTGTAGTTGGTTGAGCTGAGAATTTATACTGATTTCCAATCTCCATTATAGGGGTTATATTCATCCATGAGCTATAGTATTTGATGGGTTTTTTCTGTTGTTTGGATGCAAATCTACTTTTGACTTTTGTTTCCTTTGGCTATCTGTTCTCTTCTGGATGGGCTATGAACTTTGTGGAAGTATCGCTGAATTTGGTTCTTCGATGCATGAACTCGAAGCCTTGGCTCTTGTTATAGTGAGCTTATTGAAGGACATGATCCAGTCCGTAATAGTCAGCTTGAATTGCTCTTTTTTTATGTTAGTATTTGTGCTATGTGCTTTGTGCTCTGTTTGGTTTCTCTGTTGTTAGTAGCGGTGCAGGTGGTTCCTGGATCCCTCTTTGATGTTCTTATGCTTATATTTGATTGCCATCAAGCAAGGACAGATTTGTAGGAACTACTAGGGAAAGTAGTAGCTTTAGAGTAATGGCTTCACAAACCATATTTTAAATTCTGAATCATGTTTTTGTCAGCTAGAAAATAATGTTAGATCATGTGTTGGTAGTTCAAAAATGACTGTAACTGTATGCTTAACTACTCAAGTGGCCTTACTAACTGTCCTTTCTACATTTCCTCCTCTCTGTTCTGCTTACTGGCAGCTTTTGTTGTATGTTTCTCAAATAGTTGATGTGAATGTATTCTTATCGGCTTGTTTTGCTTGCATTGAGGCTAGTCATCCCGAGATGTTCTTAATGAGTTGAAGCTTAGCTTACCTACCAGGAAAAAAGGGGTTCTGGTGTGTATTCAGTAACAAGATCTTTGATTATTATACAAATGATTGCCAGTTCCATGACCTGATTGTGAAGGCTTGAAAGAAACAGTGAAGTGCTTTCCTTTTCCTTTCTTCTGTCCATCTTGGAAAAGGATAGGTAATTTTGGGACTGACTGTGTTGTTGGAGACTCAATATGTATGTCAATTTATGTTGATTGTGTAATATCCTGCAATCTTGGGTTCCTATTCTTTCATGTGTGAACATAGTATAAATACATGTGTGCAGTCTCAACGACAGACAGTTGTTCTCGCTAATCGTTTTTCTTGTTATCACAATATACGTAGTTAAGATGGCTCTATGATCCTTCCCATTTGACACTTTTTGTACCTTTAAGTGTCTTGAATTGAGTATTTGCCTTCACCTTCTTGAGGCACCACACCGCCTAGATCATAGATTTATAAAGAGTTTGAACCTGGACAGGTTTGCGAATCCTTGGAGTCATCATCATATGCTGCATAGGATCTGCCCTGTTCATGTGACACCTGTTGTTTTCTCGTTCTCATCTTGTTATTTAGTTATTAGTGGCATTCAGCTATACCTAGTATAACAAGAAAGACACAACTCACCAATTTTATTAAGTGTCTTACATCACTGACTTCCATTTTGTGATGGTTCTCTTATCGCTTTGTGTGATATGCACATTCAGCTCCAGTTAGTACCTAGTCACGCCAAGACTCTGGAACATGTCCACCAGGATCTTAACAGTTGTCACATATCAGTCCGACAATACTTGTGAAGTTTCTCTTGGGCATATAATTCATATGGAGACGTGCAGTATAAGACATACATAATGTGTATATACTAGTTATGACGAATATAAGTAGTGTGGACAGCTTACTCTGGTTGATCTCACTTGGGAATGTCATTTCTGCAGGCGACGATTGCGGAAGATGCTTCAAACAAGTATTGTCATTATGATTCAGACATTGCGACCGGGTTAGGCGTGGGATCCCTATTGTTCCTTTTGGCTAGTCAGCTTCTGATAGTGGCAGTGAGCAGATGCTTATGTTGTGGAAAAGCTCTGGTGCCAAGTGGTTCTAGGACTTGGGCTATAGTACTCTTCATTACCAGCTGGTATGTGCTCATCCAGAATGCCAGTTGTGCTTATCTTGAGACATGAGATGGTTTTATTGCTAAAGCATTGATTCCCTATGCTATGATGCTTATCTCCCCAATATGTAGTTCTGGTCATATTTGTCAACCCTCAAGACCTTTGGTGGTGACCCATGATTATTTTCTCGGATTTTATCTTGTAGGGTATTCTTTATTATTGCTGAAGCTTGCTTGCTGGCTGGTTCCGTGAGAAATGCTTACCACACCAAATATACTACACTAATTTCCAGTAACCCCCCATCATGCGAGACCTTGCGGAAAGGAATCTTTGGGACTGGGGCTGCATTTATCATCTTCACGGGCATCGTTTCTGAGCTTTATTATGTTAACTATTCCAAAGCAAATGAAGCTGTTGCACCTTACACCAGAGATACCGGCGTGAGGATGGGGAATCTGTAGCCGACTTTGGTAAGTGGACAGAAACGTCTGGGTCTAGTTGTTGAGCTCTTGCATCAAACATAGCTGGGAATCGTTATGGATAGCTGTATGCGTGATAGAAAGTTCCAATTAGATGCTGGTTTCATGTCGGTTGTTGTCTTGACTGCATACAGCAGTTGTGTTACTGGTAGATGTTTGCTTATTCGGGATTGTCAAATTCTGCTCCTGAGGTAAGAGTAGCTTTTCTAACCTCTAAATTTACAGTTCATGTAGTAATCTTTCTTTTTGGATCAAAAACGGTTCTCGATTGCTTGCTTTTGACTAGGTTAGCATGAACGTTATTTCAGAGTTTTACAAACGACCCTTTTGGTGCACTCTGCCTTATGGTTGCCCTTTTAAATGAAGGGATTTACTGGTCTATAATGTACTGGAATAAGCTGTCGATCATCAGGAAAAGGAAATCGTGCAAGTAACATGTCCACACAAAGGGTTACCAGAAGGCAGTTGGCTAATCTTAGGATCACTACGTGTCAATACAGAGTTCATTTAATAAGAATTTGTCTGGTTCAGTGCAATTTTCCTTGTAGCAATGTGGTGTCCATAATGTAAACTTCTGCACGTTTATACTAATCCACCCAGTGAGCACGCGTACGATACAGGAAAACCATGCATATTCACAATATGTATTGATATGTGTTTGCAGGATCTTGAAGATAATACAATCGACACAGCTTGGAAATCTTCAACCATTTGATCTTAGGATCAGATTTCTTCGATTTCTCTAGTCGAACGTTTCAATCACAAGTCACCCATAATGAGAAGCATTATGCTTTGCATCGAAGTTATGTACACGGCCTATGTAAAAATGTGGATTGGACAAGTTAGTGTGGATCTCTTGACAAATGATCATGTGTTAGTCTCGACAAGTGATTCATGCATCCATGCATGCAAAGCACCTATGTCGCCAACTCCTGTGGGTATATGTAAACTTGACATCGTCGTGTTGTTAGTGAGGTGATTGGGATTTTCTGTTTAAATAAGTGCAAGGTCTTGAATTCGATTCTTTCTCAATTCAATCTCTTTGGTCAGTCAAAAATGGAGTATTTTCTTATGTATCTTCTGTCGCTTCGATCTTAGTCGTGTACGTATAAAATTGGCCTAATGCAGTCATTGGAACACAGATTTACAGCACTACACGAACAAAAAGGTAAGAACTTGAGGATTGCATTTAAATGTCGATCTTGTTGCCAAGCCTCGAAGTTGTGACCCGCCATTCTTATGCAAGAGTAATGGTAGGGACAAATTTGCAAAATAATTCATAATCGAAAGTATCAAATTCTACATGAGTACTTAAAAATGGAACATCTTCGTGCACTTCTCCGATTTTGGTCAAATGAGATCCTTAACCTTCTGGATGGATTAAACCCAATATTTATGGAACTTCTAAAGGCAGCCTAGGACTTACTGGTGCAGGGGTTTATTTAGAGACGAAGGGAGTGACTCGCTTGGTGGTTTTGCTGCGTTCGTAGAAATATGTTTGTCGACACAAGGAGAATTTTGGGTTTTGTGGTTAGAATTCAACTTCACAAAACAACTTAATTTTCATAAGATCATCACTAAGATTGATTCTAAAAACATCACAAATCAAATTAGTCCAAATTTCTTGATTGATAATGGTGGCCCTACTTTGTTTAAAGAAATCAGAAGACTGTTGTGCTCTTGTTTTGAGTTTAAAATGCATCATAACTTTGGGGAAGGAAATCGATTAGCTAACCAGCTGACTAAACTTGAAATCGATAAGCGCTTGAATACTAGTTTCTTTTCATTACCTCCTACAAAGTTACTTCTTGTTTTATTAGGTGATCAAATAAGGATAATAGATTTACAATGTCAAATTTTTTATTCGGCTTGAGCCCTTTTTCATACCCAAAAGAAAGAAATTTATATTTAAGTACTTAACGAGAATTTATCACTTCGACGAGGTAGATTAGTTTTCTTACTCCTAGCACGATAGTTGCAACGATCATTGCTACTTTGAGATGGCAACACTGTGATTTGAACACAGGATATGTTGTATTCAAATTAAACGCTTAATCATTAATTAATATTGAAAATTCTGTGGACCTTAAAATTTTATATCCAATTGGATGTTTCTAACGATGCGCATGATAACCATTTTATTTTTTATTTTTCAGATCCTGGGAATATGTTTGGAATAAAAATCTGTTTAGTAACGTAATTTTATTTTTCTATTTCTGGAATAAATTTTTACTTTAGAAATATGTTAGAAATAGAAATGAGAAGTAAAATTTTTCTACTTTTCTATTTCTAGAACAAAAGTGAAAAATAAAAACTCTTTTCATCACTCGCTTTCGTTACTAACTAGTTGCTCACCTATCACTACTTGCCACCACTTGCTTGCCACCGATGGTTGCCCTCCGTAGGCCACCGGACGCTGGACTCCAGTCGCTTGACATCGGTTACTCATAGTCCATCCACAACCACCTCCCACCACCAGTCACCGGACAATGACTGCCTGCCGTTGAACACTAGTTGCTAGACGTTGGTCCCTAGGCTTCGGTCACCTGCCGGTTGTCCACAATTGTCTCCCGTTCCCGCTTGGGAAGGAGAAATTTTATGTGGTTTTCAAACGCTTATTTTTGCTTGGAAACTTATCCCTGGAATAGAAATAGAAAAATCTATTTTTTGTAAGAAATTAATTTTTGAAACAGAGTGGTTATTGTTGCGCCCAAATTTTCTTATATTTGATCTTATATCCACAAAAGCACTCTTCGTTCGTCATACATTAAGTTATACCCAAGGTATATGCAAGAAAGTGGCAATACCTCACAATTCACTAAAGAGCCAACAATAATACCACATGCATCATGCAATCCCAACACAAAATAAAAACATTCTTTTGAAATAAATTCAGTAATAAGCAGGTTTAACTATAGTTATATCAGTGTTTAAAGTTTACACAAGTTGATATAATACAATAAGAAATGTATTTACAAAAACAAATTGCTAGTAGTACACTTTGACTAAGAAGAGTCGTGTACATCTTTAACGACTCTTCTGCCGGGGAAATCAAATAAATGACAAGAAATTAGATAGAGAAAACAAGAATGGCACGAGATATCATTTGAGTTTCAACCTATTTCCTGAAAAATCTTACACGATAATTTTAATATATCCAACTCAGATTCGAAATCGAGAATAGACAACCAAGGGGACACATTTGGGTTCTTATATTTTTGCAGCACAATAAGAAAAATATAACTATAGTTTTGCAGTTGCTAATTACTTTACAACCAGCTAGAGAGCTGTCTGGACAGTAGCAGAGAGAATGATTCTCTCTTCAAGTGGCTACATAGATTATGAGTAATCAAACAAAACCCTTCTCGCGAGGTTCAATTATTCAAGACATATATATACATGGAATAAACAGAGCCACAAAGAATCTTCCTATCTCATTTTGTCAGTCCACTCCAGCTGGAGGAAGACCCTACTCATCTAAATCACCACCCTATCACAATTCAAAAAATCACAACATTCCCCCTAAAGAAATTGTCAGAAAAACCAAACCCCATCTCAACTCAAATCACATATTATTATTTCTTGCGCAGCACATGCATGCACTCACGTGCATACACAGCTTTGCTTACATGAATGGAGAGAGAGAGAGAGAGAGAGAGAGAGAGACCTGGAGATGGAGGTACCAAAACAGACGGCTTCAAACAGTCTAGTCCATTTCTCTGCCTAAATTTGTTACAAGTTATAAGAATCATGTCACAGACACACACTTTAATTTTAGGATTCAAAAACATCCATCATCACAGTTACGTCCCAAGAGAAACAAGAAAGAAAAACCAGGGTTATGTATAGTGAAAAACTAAGCAGCCCTCATTGTGGTTTGGTCCCAACATCGTCCCAATCAGGCAAACTCAGATTGGTAGAGACCAACTTATCCATATCATCCCAAACCCAGTTATGACTGGTGTTGTTCATCACCTCCATGCCAATATTGCCGAAATTCCATGGCTGAGTACATGTTGAGGTGGGCATGGCACTGGTGGTGATGATTGTTGAGCATTCCTCAAGAGCTGGCTTGTATTCTCTTGTCTGACCATCCACAGTCGATGAGAAGCCGAAGGACGAGATTGGTGTCGAAGAGCAAGTGTTTCTCACCAAAGGGCTCGAGCTTTGAAGCAAAGGGAAGTGCAGATTTGCACTTTCAGGTGTAGAGAGTGATGAGCCCAAAAAGATGTTACTGTTGCTGCATAAGTTCTCGCGTGGAGGTGGTTGAAAAAGGAATGCCTGATAGAACATTTCATTCAAGTCCTTCTGATCACAAACTTCACTTTGAAGACCTTGAATTATTTTTTCACGAGCTTGAACTGGGGCATCAGAGGCGGTGGTGGTGTTGGCGGTCAAGATTCTGCGCGAGGCGGCAGAACTGGAATTCGCTGCTGCCGAGGAGGGGTGAGAGGGTTTCGGGCGCTTGTTCTTTCGACCGCCACCCACCGGGACGTTGCGGAGGGTCCCGCCTTTCGTCCAGTGCCTCTTGCAGGCCTTGCAGAAGTGCCTGGGCTGTGACTTGTTGTAGTTGTTGTAGTAACAGAACTTGGTGTTTGTGGAGTCACACCTGGGACACTTCAATGGTTCTGATGGCTGATTAAGCTGGTTCTGTTGCTGCAGAGGCCTCTTCATTGGAAGAGATTTGGGAATCTCTAGGGTTTGGTGATGATCCTGCAATAAAGACTGGTTCCAATCAAACCCATCATTGGAAACTTGCTTTGTACTCAAACCCATCTCTAGTTTCCCTTATCAAATTCACCCTCCAAAGCTAGCTGGGCTTCAAAACTAGCAGCTGATTGAATACCAAACACGAAAGGAGAAAGGGAAAGTGAGGAAAGAGAGTCGACGAAATTCGTTTCAAGCTAGCCTTTGGATCTTAGCACAAGCAGAGAGATCAATCTGAAGAAGAGGAGGAAGATCAGACTGTATTTTATGAGCCAAGGGGTGCTCCGTGCAGAAGAATTAATGGATGATGATGAAGATTTTGGCGCGTGAGATGATGCCAAGAAATGCCCAGGAAGGTGGTGAGAAGTTCGCATATCTTGAGGTGTCTCCCTCTCTCTCTCACTATCTATACGTACCTGTGTGTGGATGGATCTATCTGTAAAAGGAGCATGAGAAAGAAGATTTGAGGGGGTTTTTCGTATGGTCCAAGAGAGTTTTGGTCGATATGTGTGGGACTCGTGGGTTTGTGCGTGCTTGGCGGTGAAAGAGCACTATATAAGAACTATACAGAACCAAAGGCAAATTTTGCATAATCATTTTCTCTTCCCTCTCTGCACATCATCATATTATAGAGAGAGAGAGAGAGAGAGAGAGAGAGAGAGATTTTACTTAAGCCCGAAGGTGAAGGTGGGCTTCTGACACGTGGACGAATGGATGCCGTCGATAGTGCTTTTCCTCCTCATGGATATTTGGGGAAGAGAATATAATTCCCTTAATGCCACCTATCCAATTGCCATTGCATGGGTGCATCGCTTTTTCCTAGTAAACATTAAGCTTTGAGTGGAAGTTGCACGAACCATCTCCTGTATCATTCCATGTATCCTTTCCCTTCCGACGAAAGCAATCCAAATTTACTCAAGAAAAAAACATCCCATACATGCTAGGCTATTGAAATGAGAATTAGAAATCTTGAGAAGAAGGTCATCTGTTGTGTATATTACATATTGGCTTTTAAATAAAGAGAAATGTTAAAATAAATTTCACCGAATCATGTGTACTACACAACATGTATAGTTTTAGCTAGTGAGTCGAGCGAAACAAATGACATCAACCTCGTCTAGGACCTTGAGAAATTCATAGGAAAATATCAGCAGTTGAAACGATATTTTTAAATAAGTGAGTCATATTTAGATGGTCAATGTGAATGCAACAAGCCCCTCCTCGATATTTAAGGTATAATTAATAGTTGTTTTGCCCTTTTTCAAGCAAGAAATCACGAGATGTCTCTCGCTCCTTGGGGTCGTGCATGAATGTTCCTTTTGCAATTTTAAAAGGTTTTTATAATAACACTTGTCATACATTGACATTGCGAGAGACCAGATTTATACTTAGTTGATAAGGCGGCTAAGATTCTTTATACCTTCGAACAAGAGATCCCACATGCAATTTCTTACATGCACCAATCTTATCGATGTCGACCCGTGAAAGAGACAACTCATGAATTCCTTAGTCACGGCATGAATAACCTGCTTTCTTGGCTCTAAAAATGATTGATTTTGTGGAAAAATTATGCGACCAATCCTAAAATTTATTACATAGATATCAATTAAATTTTTTAGTTTTATCAATTTAGTCTTATACTTTTGCCCAATATTCCAATGTCCTTCCGATAATTTCACTGAAATTGTTATGTTGGAAATTCACGCAAAAATTTTGTGGTAAAATTAAAAACTTGATACTCAATTGACATCCGCACTATAAGTCTATGATTGATTAGACAATTTCCTCATATTTGCTGCCATGTATTGAGCTTTATGTACTCGCATTTCCTTCATTGTATCTTCATAATTAATCATCAAAAAGAAAACCCTATCAACTTTTTTTTTTTTACCTCTAAAACCCTATCAACTTGAAATGGTGCATTCGGCTCACCAAATCACTCGTTAAACTATCTTATTATTTGTTTACAAGTTCATGTACTATTTATATACATAAAATCTCCATTTATTTATTATTTAAAGTTTTTAATTGGACTTTTTAACATGACATTGAAATCAAGTTCTATTCTACATCACTCTTTTATAAAGTTTATTTATTTATTTTTATAAAATTTATTTACTCGTTATAGACATCGCTTTCATTTTCTCCCCCACCCCATTATCACAATCTGTGCAGGGACTAGAGATCTGAAATAGATAATTCGGTAAAAAAAAAAAAAAAGAAATAGATAATTCGGTGGGTGCATGAGATCTTTAGTGACAATTCTATGGGCCTAAAGGCATGTGATTCCACGTTACCAAGTCGAAGTACATGTTCCATCATCTCATGCACGTGTTGGGCGGTCGCTTGTTTCCCTATATTATTGGTCGAAATTATTAATTTTATAGTTTTTCCAATTCCTTTTCTGTATACTTTCATCAGGAAAAGGACATTCATGTACTCCCTAGGGTTCAGCTAAAGAGCTAGGGATCGCAGCAGACAATGTGGTAAATTTCAAGTACGCATATTATTGTGAGCTTGGAAGACAACTTGTGTTGGTAATGCCGAATCTAGGGTCTTGTCAAATTAGTTGTCACCGGCCACACAAATATGTGTGTGTATATATATGTATATAAGAATTATATCAATCTTGAATCTACTACATAAAATGACGCATGCATGCATGCAAAGATGCTGGTTATGTCAAGTGAAAGGTGACAACATCTGGGGCTGTACGGTTTGTTTTTGTCCCCATTTTTTCTTCCGGCTTTTTTCGTGTTGAGTTCTTTTTTTTTTTTTTTGAACAAGTGTTGAGTTCAGAATTAAATGAATGACCGCTGGCTCTTTTATTTTCAGAAAAAAGAAGAAGCATATTTCCACATTTTGTAGAGGCTAAATGATTTTTTTTTTTAAATTGCTTCCATTTCATTCAGAACAACGAAGCCAAATATGTTTTTGAAATTGTTATTCACGTTGAAATTTCCCAAATTTTCATGTTGACAATTTTTTTTAATCTTTACTCGTTAAATCCGATTCGAAAAAACAAAAAAAAAATGAGGAGAAGAAGATATTTCCAATTTTATGATTTTTTTTTTTCAGATCAAGTAGGCCTTGTAAATACTGTAAACTCTCGCTTAAGAATTTGGTGATTGGATTAAGCTTAACACAATTAGAATCAATTAGACAATATTTTAATTAATAGAAAGGGCTAACGCTGCCAAAAGAATAATCGACATCTAATCCCGACAATTTAGTATTCCCGGCTAAAGATACACTCTCTGTAAACTCCTGCTTTGTCTCATAACAAAACAAGAGAGAGCGCTCTGACGGTGGTTTACAGGAAAATCACTAATTCAATATTATCAAAATAATCAGAATGAACCAAATAAATATATTCTTCCAATTAAAAATTTCATTCCTCGCTTTAGATTTCCTAATCAATCAAGAGTTCCACTTCCCTTTAAATAAACAAATAAGATTCCTTCATCATTGTCGGTCTCAATAGTCAAAAATATAGTCGTCGTGCGGATTATTAAAAGTTGTCTTGGTCATTTTTTAACTAAAATAAAAACACACTTTAACTAATTCATGCGATTTTCCGAACCAAAAAAAAAAAAAAAAAAAAAAACAAAACAAATTCATGCGGTTTCAACATACAATGTTATAGTGTGCTCGGGCTTTTTAGCATCAGGTCACTCCGAGTTTGTGGGGTACCTCGGTGAAATTGTACTCGATTTCGTCTGGGTATTCCAATCGGTTTCAATTTGGGCTAGTAAAACGTGAGTTCTCCACAGGGCAAATTGTCCCGGATCAAGTCGAGTCGGGTCCGAGCAAGTTCGATTTCTTTCCTGGAGAAATAGCTATCGACCCACCTCCATATGGATTGGTGTTCTAGGCAGGTTCGGCGGTCCAGGTACATGAAAATGGTCATCTCCGGGAAAAAAAAAGTTCTAAAATCGGCTGGACAATCAGGACCATAAGACCCACGTGCGAGTAATAAATTAAGGAATAAACGACTGGAGAGAATATTGGGATCGAAATTAAACAATCGTAGCTTATTCTAAAAAAGATATTATTCTCAGACAATGCGAATACAAATCAAACATGGTCGGTCGGTTAGGTAAAAGCTTTGAGGCTGTGCTGTGGTGGCATTTTCCACATTCTCAGAGAGAGAGAGAGAGAGAGAGAGATAAACGTAGCAATCAAAGGGGAATGTCTGTCGGACGACTTTGGAAACGACTTGGGAATTTAAAAAAAAATATTAGCCCCCCCACGAGAAATTCGTACTTAGATTCCGATTTTGATTAAGGGGTCTAATTATTCGATCTGAGAAGCATGGACCATCATTCCATCCCCTCGTATTTTTTGGGGTCAGTCTGTTTTATTGTTTTTTAATCAGTGGAGATTGTTGTTTTATAAGTGATTAGGCCAGTAGGTACTGCGCATGCTGAATAATTAAGTATCGTTTTCATCGGATGATGAGATGGTCGCACGTGTTGGGCAATCGAGGAGTCCAGGTAGGAGGGTTAGATCTAATGCTGGGATTGGTGGAATTGATTGCTTCGATCTGCCGAATCAACTCAGTTCAGCAAGGAAGTCAAGTTAGGATTGTTCTACCCGAAAGTTTAAGCAATAAGGTGGAATTATATTGATTAACATATAAAGCTGTAGACTAGACCCATCAAACGGTTAATGTCGGGTCGAGTTAAGTTAAAAAATAATTTGACCCAAATAAACCCATTTCAATACAATGTAAATCTAACAATCCGTATGCAATCCGATCCACATTATTAAAATACTTACATATTTAATTAAATTTAGGTAAACTTATATTCAAACTGAGGCGAGAGTGCGGAGTGAGTGAACGCAAGATCAACTAAAAGCAAGAGAGAATGAAAATAAATTAATAGAGGTGAGTTGGCTCTAAATAAATTGTAAACCAATTTATGACCTATTTACTAACTTTAACTAACCCATAAAATAACTCAGTCCATCATATATGAGTCAAGAAATTGGCCTATGACTCATTTTTGACAGATCTACTGTAGACAAGCGATGTGGAGAGAGCAGAATTTGACATATTGGGGCCCGCAAGCGCGGATTATATTGAGGCAAAATTTGGTATGGAGACTATATAAACTCCGTAGACAAGCAGTTGGGAGTATTTTTAACTGTAGGAGATAACTAATTTGTGGTGGTGATTCATACATCCACCGCTATTCAAGTTTTCTTCCCATCATCATTTCGAAGAATGAACTGAATCGGTCAATGGTCGCGAAAGGAGGGAATTGCGTCTCCATACGTGATGGATTTTTGTCAAGATTGAACGGGAATTGCATGATTGCAATTCATGGATAGACAAGGTGGGACAACTAGGGATAACCATGGTCATCATCATGGCAAGCAAGGAAAATAATGCATGGTCGAATAGGACTGGGCATCACTTCCGAAAGGGAAGTGAACGCTGTTTCTGTTCCCTACCTTTTATTTTTATTTATTTATTTATTTTCACATTAGTGTAGCATAAATGCTGAACTGAATATAGAAATCACATGTCGTTGAAGGCGACGGGCCCTATGTGGTTCCCACCCGTTCCGACGGAACTTATTCGATTTATTATTAAGGCTATGTTTATTTAACTTCCCTAAGCTTCTAGGGCAATAATGAGTATGTTTTAGGTGAAGGCAAAACTAGGTTTATTCCATATACTTGCTCAAGATGATAGTGATGGTCAACTCGAGTCTCATTTAGGTAGATAACGTTTAGCTATTAAGTATACTTGCTTTCGAGACCCGTAAGTTGTGAGCAAAATGTTGGTGCATTCTTATAATTGAGGTACTAAGGTAATAATCTCAGCAATATTCATCATTCTGTAGTGAGATGTGATAAGTTATAGATTTTTATAAAAGGTTAGACGTGCGGAGAGCGGCTCTAATTTTGTAACAAAACCCTAGACTCAGTGGAGATTCTCATAGGCTTGGGCCAAGAAGGTTTTTATTTTTTATTTTTTTATATTAATAGCATATACCTAACCGCTTTTTAATTAAAAAAAATGAAGAGAAAAAAGAAAGCAAAATAAGCTTATTGTCAATTTGACTGGTTAAATACGGAAAATTAGTCAACATTTGCGGATGCACGACGTTAAAGTTTAGGAAAATTTTGGAAATTGTCCCCTCATTTCTCGGATGGATTAATTTCTAATCACGTCTTTTCTCGCGTGCTCGCAAACCTAACAAAACATTCGCTCATTTTGTGCGCATGTTAATGTTTGACCGCGCGGCACACTCCGTGCCATGCATAAAGCATCGCCGGTCTCACTACCTGTAGCATCATCGTGGACATTTAATCTAGTCCAAAACTGAGCGACCAACACCGTAGTTACTAAAGGATGAATTTTCGGCATGTGCACATCAATGATAGAGATACGAGATCCAATGATCCATTATTTTTGTTAGACGAATCTATTAATGTGGAACAAGCGTGTACTTAACTTTGATGGTGTTCTATTGATCCTGTTTATTTTCTAGATTTGAATTTGTATTTCATTATTCTATGTCTTGCTCTGTTTCGATTCGTTTTGCCATGAAATCTATGTGCTTTTGATGTATAGTTTTGAGCAATGAACACAATTTTCTTTCAAAAAAAAAAAAAAAAAAAAAATGACATAGATGATGACTTACAAAGAAACCTTGGATTAATCTTGCGGTTACCACTACGAGCAAGTATTTTGAGGAGTAAATTGTTCAAAAAGTCTTAAATATATAGTACAGTGGCCAATTCAGTATCAAACTTTTAAAGTTAGCCAATTTAGTCCTAAACCTTTTAAAATTTGCTAATCTAGTCATTCTAGTTAATTTTGATAAAAGAAATTGATGACATGGACATCGGCAATGACATGAATACTTTTTTTCTTTTCTTTTGTTTTTACCTATTCTTCTTTCCCAAAGGGGCGATGGGGGTCGCCTACCACAAGCGAGGGCAGCAACACCCTTCATGGTCGTGGGCGAGGGCCATGAAGCCCTCCTTGCGCACAGATCTAGCAAGATGGCCCTTGCCCGCAGTTGGTGAGGGCTTTGCAACCCTCACCAAGGCCTCGATGACCCCCGCCGGCCCTTGGGAAGAAGAACAAAAAAAAAAAAAAAAAAAACGAAAAAGAAAAGGAAGGAAAAGAGATTATAAACTCAGATTTAAAAAAAAAAAAAATTACAAGAATTGTCTTCATCAGCCTGTCATGTCTCATAGAACGGTTAATGTCCACATGATTGATTTCTAGTTAAAATTGATCGAAACGACCAAATTCAAAAAATAAAAAAAATTGGGATTGAATTGACCACCAACGAAACATGTTCTTTTCTCGTATGCTTGTAGGCAACACATGCCCCCTCCTGTCTGAGAATCCTCCAAAAATTTTCTTCTTATCGTTATGCCCAACCATATCTTTTCTCCAAACATACGAAGTGCCTATTCAAATTTTTTGTTGGTTCGACGACATTTGATAGGAAAGATCAAATTATAGAAAAACGAGGGCCACGAAAGGTATCTTAATCCTATTTGGAAAGCGTCCAAAGTGTCCAATCGGGACAACTTCTTTTGACCTCTATCTCTCGCTTGTTACTTCTAAATCTTAAAATAAAATCTGCTCTAACTTATTGAATTTTTTTAAAATAATGTATATGACATACATGATTCGAGCACGCCGATATTTTATGTATTTCAAATCATTGAATATACTTTACATTAAATGAAACTCGAATCACGAGGCGCACGAACTCGATAATTCTTTAAATAAAAGCATGGTAATACGTGTCTGCGCCGTGACGAGGAAGTAAAGAATGTGCCATAAAAGTGGTGATGTCGATGAGCCTAGTGGTGCATGCACGTCTTGCCCTTGTCCCTTTTCATTGGTGGCTTTGCTTTGCTTTCTTTAGAGACCCCATTGTTGAAGCCTCTTTCATTGAATATACTAAAAAATTTCTGTCGCATTAGGGTTTCTACCATCAAAAGGGGGTTTGATCAACGACATCATGTCGTGTTCCGACTGGTCAGTCTTTCTTAGTCAACTTCACTTCTTTCCTTAACCTCAAACGTCAATCTTCTCGCACGGAATTCGAATGTACTGTTGCGGAAAAGGGGGGAGAAAACACAAAAGAAAAAGAAAAATCTCATGAAAAATTCCGAAATTTTTCTCTTACATCAATATCCCAGATTGATTTTCATTTTAACTAATACCGCCATGACCCAAATTTACCTTTCGGGATAGTTCCGTCCATAGTGGCTGTTAAAAGATCCTATGTGAAAGCATGCATGGACAGCACCAAGTTAGATTTTTAACGGTCCTTATACTTGGAAATCTAACTGAATGTATTTTTGGGTTTATTAAAAAAAGCTTGAAGGTTGGTGAGATGGCATAAGTTTGGCGTTGATGTCCTACAGAAAAATTTGTGATTATCCCAAAACGAAAAAAACTTAAAGGGACAAGAGGAAGTTGGCTGAAATCCCGATACCGATCGATAAAACTGAGAAATTAAAAATATATTCCACAGTTAGCTTCTTCTTCTTTTCTTTTTTCATTTTCCTCGTATCTCTATTTTTATTATTTGCTATTGCTCTTTCGGGAATGAACAAATTAAGAAAAATGTGAATATATATTTTTTCATTCGAGAGAATGAGCTAACTAATGTGCTCACCCTGTATTTTGACGATGATGATGGTTTAGTTCAGCCAAACACTGTTTCGCGTCAAAACCATGACTAGGAGTATATTTGAAAATGAAGCATCGTGTACTTGTTGCATAATATAATAATAAATAGGATAAAAACAAAGAAAACGTGGTATCCAGCTTTTGTTGACGTTCCTTAATGGCTAAGAAGCCGCCAGAGAATGACGCAGATATCAAATGGAAATGACCCTACGGTGTTGACTAAGTGGTCAAGCGTTTGGATCGGGTGCCATCTTATAGTACGATAATTTCACCAAACTTTACTTCTTCACATAGTTACGCTTGCACACCAATCTAGAGATCCTTTTCCTCGACACGACGGAAATCCTTGATTATTAGCTTAAGGGCCACGCTAGGTAGGGGTGTGCATGGTCGGGCGGGCGGTTCCGACCTAGAACCGGAACCGCCCGATAAGGACCGGTTCCAAAAATTGGAACCGGGATCCACCCGTTTGTTGCATGGATCCGCCCGGGAACAGGACCGCGGTCCGGTCCGGTTCGGGTGGATCCATGGAACCAATCTTGACGCGAAACAATTTTGATTTTCAACGTAGAACGACTACGTGACATCAAAGCAAACCAAAGAAAGAAAAATCAAATTTAAGTACGTGGAGATACGGATGGTGGGAGAAGTAAATGTAGCGAATATACAAATACGGTTCGCGCGGTTCTCGGGTATTTTGCACACCCCTAGAAGGGAGTGAGATGAGATCTAGGGTTTCTTTTAGTAATTTTTTTTTAATATTAAAAAGGTTCCGGTTCGATCCGGGTGGACGGACGGGCAGATCCGCCCATGGAACCGGGAACCGGACCGGTTCCCTTAAGAACCGCCGGTTCCGGACGGTTCCGATCCGGTTCCGGGCGGTTCTCGGGTATTTTGCACACCCCTAACGCTAGGCTCAGGGTAGTACCATCTTTACTGCTTATAATTAGTCAAGATTACAATAAAAATATCATGCTGATTTATAAGGTGCAATGATAACTAACGGAGGGGATGTTTTATATTATTTTTCAATAGAATAATACTTCTTTCTAGCACTTGAGATTTCCAAACTGGCGATCTCAATTATCTCATCGTACATTTTGCCGTCTTTTTCATCCAAAAGTGTAACTCCACTTACGACCTCGAAGGGGACAAGCTCTGTTAATAATGGGCGCACGTACCATCTATCAACTCATCTAGAATTGACTTTAAATTAATTGCTTGGTGACTTGCACCTGTTGCTAGTAACTACTGCAGGTACGAATCAAAATATACGGTTCCTTAGCTAAAATCACAACGATGGTGATCTCGAATCAACCTTAATTCGAAGAAATTTCTAATGAGAGATTTCGTGTATTGTATTTCATGACTCTATATGACCAAAAGCCGAAGTGCTTCTAGCCAATTAAATTTATTCTTTCTTTTCAATTCTTCATTCAAGTGCTTTCACAGTAACTTCGGTTCTGAAATTTTTAATTCTTGGGAACTGATTTGGAATTCAACATTAACTTTGTGGATCACGTTTTTGTAATATTTTATTGTTATACTTAAAGAGTCAAGAAGACTTACAATTTTCGAATTTGACCAAAAAGGAAAAAAATAAATCCTTTTTTTTGTTAATCTTATCCTGTTGGTTGATTGGACATAAATGGGCCCCGCCTGTCAAGAGTAGTAGCAAAGCGAATACGAAATTACACTACCAACCGCCGGAAACGACACAGAAATTAGCAGCACCCTTCACGCCTGGGCCGACAGCAGCATCTTTCTCGTTAGAGGTGTAAGAGGACACGAAAAACACAGGAGACTTCCCCATCGCGTGTTTTGGCAAATGAACAAATCGAGGAAATTGTGGCAATACTAAGGATACAAAGCACTTCACATCTTTAGTTCAACATGTAATCTATGGTCTCCCAAGTACCAGCCACCTCAATTTTTACCGGAACACCATTTCTAACCCAATTTGATGGACCAAAACGGATCCCAACAAAACACGAAGCCGAGCGGAAGCTCATTACATATGCCACACACATGCAACGGAAGGGCACATCCCTTCTTCGAACTTGCGGGAACGAAACTGGTAACATTTCATAAGCCTATCCACGGACAAAGAGGACAAAACACTAAGGAAGGTTCTTACCATATACATTAGCGACACAAATGAGGTACCATGTTTTCTCAAGTAATAAGCTCGGACAAGGTGCAACTAAAAATTGGTAATTCGGGCATTTGACATCGTACAACAGATTCCTGCAGCTAGCAGACTTAAGCCCAACTGCATTTTAAGTTATTATGCATAGTCGGATCCTGTGCTACAAACTACAAAAATTACTAAGAGACATGCTAAACCGCCAAACCCAGTGCTTGAGGAGAAGGCCTTCCAAAGCTCCAGACATGAAATGCCTCTAGAGACAGGATCGAGACGAAAGAACCTAAAACTTGAAATCCTTTTTCTTCGACTTCCCATCTTTTTCCTGCATTTTCCGTTTCCTCTTTTTCTCGTTCTGCATCAATCCATCACATCGTTAGATCCTTGACAAAACTCAAAATACAAGGGGAAACAGGAACGATGGACACTAGATAAGAGGGAACAAAAACACTAGGTAGGAATGACACAATTGGCATGCGTGAAAAATACGGTAAAAGAGGACAATTGTTCTGAACTCTCGTTACACCCATCAAAACACTCATCAAGGTACGTTCAGGGATGGAGTGTGTTCTAACGTCAAACGAAAAACAACTGGATAATTAGCAATTGGCCCAAAAAAGGAGAGAAGCACTCTAATGATTTTCTACACAATTTGACCACTTTATCCATGAGCAAGCAAAACGTCCATAGGAACAAAAGCGGAATTAAGAAATACCAATATGTATAAAGATTTCATCTACTTGAATAAAACTAAATGGATCGTATTAGCTATCAGAAGAGAAAGCCCTGTCAAAAAAAAAAAAAAAATCATCTAACTTGACGTCATAGAGGCAAAGATCAACATAGCCAGGAAAATGTAATGATAGAAGATGATAATCATAAAAGCACTATAGTCGTCAGACTGCTTTTGCAAGTCTGTCTGAAGACCTTCCCAGAGGACACAGAAGAGTCAAAACTTAGCTCAAATAATCTGGCGCATGTCGCCACTAGAGCTATAAGTAGGACGGACTTCAACTTTCCTAACCATGGACCAATTACTTGATAGCATGAGGAATGTAATTCCCAGCCAAAAAACATCGGTTCAAGACAATCAGCCATGCTGAACAAGCTCAAAAACCTGGAAAAAAAACTAACCTCTGCAACCATGTCGCTGAAATCCTCTCGCTGGCTCCGCAGCTTCTCCTCCTCCCTTGCCTCTTCGTACCTGATGAATACACTTGGTTAAAGCCCTCTACATGGAACTTCTAATTTGTGCCACTTAAAAATATTATATTCTTACTTTGCAGCCAAAACATTATCCATGACTTCCAATTCTTCTGGCTGAAGGGTGACATCGACTTTATCCGTTTTTTGTCCTCTGAGTAAATCAACCTATCAAAAGATCAAAATTTAAAAAGTCAAATTGCAGAGACAATGGCAAAGGACAAAAGGAACAGTATAAAGCAGGCATCACTCTGAACAAATAAAATCACGTGTGCATAGTAAATTGAGCAAGAATGTTGATGCAAAGGAGTTGCCTTACCCTTTTAGCTCCTGCCTTGTCCTGGGTGCCACCTGTGTTCACCACATAACTGCATGCAGAAAGCAGGAATTACCACAATAATCACCATCATGGGATAATAAAACAGATGAGCGCATCTGAGAAATGCATACGTATGCGCTGTTCCAAGCAAGGTCCCTGGAGCTATCTTCTCTTCCTTCTGCTCAAGTACCTGCAAAGAACATGGATGAGGACAAACAGCATGCATGCTACTTGAATTTTGCCGCAAGAAACTGATAAAACCTAAAGTAAGAACTCACTGTGTAAAGAGGCCTATCAGCCTCCTTCCTCTGCTGCTTGCGAAGGTCGATTACATCAGGTGTCTCCACACCAGTAGGAGTGCTGATGAACAATCATATTAATCATGAGAAAAAAAAAAACTCGAACCTAAGAAATAGCAACATGTTTTTGAGCAACCACTTGGAATTTCTAGACATAAAGAGTTCTTAGTTCTGCACAATTGCCCACATATAAAGAACAGATCAGTGTACCTTGAAAGACTATCTACAGACTCAATGCCTGCTTCCAACTCCTCTTCCTCAATCTCCTCCTCCACTTCCTCCTCCTCTTCCTCTTCCTCCTCTTCCTCCAAATCACCCCAATGCTTAGTCTTATCTAGGGGCTCCTCCTACAGTAATTAAGCATACCACAAAATGGTTAAAAAAAATTCTAGTTACATGATGCATGATAAAATCAGTGAACACAAACTTTGAAAAACCAAATGGTAGGGAGGGGCGAACACAAATTCCATCAATTCAATCACCAGCTTCAGATAGGTGAAATAAGTTCAAGGGACATACCTCATAATTAGGTTGCTCTTGCTGTTGAACACCAAAGACATCACCATACAGAGGCCGGCCAAACTGAGTAAAGAAATAATAGTGTCAGAGACAAGTGACTTGGGTTCGAGCATATACTAGATCACTCAAGGAAAGTAGTAGATTTACTTCATCAACAGGGGGCTTGCCCCAGCCACCAGGGTGGTAACCAAAGCTAGCTCCAGGTGGAATGGGAGCATTGAGTCCAGGAATTTTCAACTGTGGATATGATGGTGGAGGGCCATATCTCTACAAGAAAAGGAGTCAGTTTTATAGGGGAAAGACTAAATACAACGAACAACACAGATTTAACACTACTAATCAATAAACTTATCTGCCACCCAACCTGCATGTTGATAAGCCAAGGAGGAGGAGCACCCTCAGGCATGCCCAGGGCCTCTTTCAACTCATGTGATAACATCCCAGGTTTCATTTCCCGCAGTTTCACCTGTCAAAAAATTAATAGGGAAAATCTTCAGTCCAGGAATATTGCAGAGTGATCCTATATATTAGGAATCAATGAGGATCCTACATGATAACTACAAGAAGAGCAATGGCAGTACTGATCAAACACAGAAAACAACCAATTCCAGTAACATAGGTATGTCCTTTTAAAAAACCAATTATGTTTATGGATGTAAAGGAGTATGCTGCACGGAAATTTTCAAGAAAGACACTAGCACAAACTCAATAAGCAGAACCAAAAACAATCTACAATTGGAAATCCGAATTCACATCTCTCTAAAAGGATATGTTGCTCCCAACCCCATTCACCCATAAAAAAGGACTTCAGTACTGGTTACTGCATTAGCTTATCACTCATGTTTCTCCATCCAAAGCTAGTTCTACAAATTTTACTTTGATTTGCCACATGACATGTCACCACATACAAATAGTAAACAAAGATGGAGGCATTTTAGATAGCACATCACACCTCAAATTCTTTTCCTTCGAAATATAGGTCACCAAGGGTGGTCAGCTTTGGCTTCGTCTGGTACTTGAAGAATGCATCATGCAGAACCTACATAAGAGGAAAATCAGTCTCACAAGAAAAGTTAAATGCACATACCAGCCATAAAACTCAGGCTGCCAAGCAACATAACTAGGAATATGAGACCAAAAAGAAAAGGCAAACCTGATAGTCAATATCCATTTTCCCCATCTTCGGCTGCATGCGCTCACGTTGCTTTTGCTTCAATTTCTTACTATCTTCTTTCTCAATGTAAGCCTGCACCATAGCCACGATTAAAGAAAGACTTAACATCTCCATCTCATGGTCATCAAAAGATTGGAACGAAACAGAGTCAAGCTTAAAATTAATCAGACGGTTAAATAAAGGGTTCCCTTTCCCACCATCCTCTCCCAAGTCGGACCCATTACTTTTTTTTTTTTGGCCGGGGGTGGGTGGGGGTGGGTTTCAGAGAGAAAGATGAAGCTTGAGTTTCTTTGTGTCTTCTCCCTATGAGCTAACAGTGAAATTCAGGTGTCCAGAGCACCATATTGAACTGAGTTCAAGCTTCAAAATATGTATAAGTAGTATGAATAGATTTGGTTCAGTCATGCCTGAACCTAAGACCAAAGCGTACTGGCAAAAAAATTAAAAATTATGACGGAATACAGCAAATTTTCCCACTTGCTCGTTATTTGTGAAATGACCTGTCTTAAAAAGACTCATATATCCTCAAAACATCCATGTGCAATATAAGTAAATTGGAAATGACGCAACAAAATTACATTCAAATCGGTTACAATATTCTAAAATATGGCAAGCTCAATACTCAAACAAGTACGGAGTCAAACAAGGTTTTTTTTTTTTTTTTTTTGGTCTGAGGAGTCAAACAAGGTAATTGACTCGGTACAAATATGGGGAAAAAAAACTGTATGAAGAGGTCACTATTGCAAATCAGTATACAAGCAGGGAAACTATATCTCTCTTTACTTACACCGTCCACTACCTACTAAATAGATACAAAATTTCCCTAAAAGTCAGAATGCCTTGACCACACCAAAAATTGGGAGAATTTACAAAGAATACCTGTCTTATTTTTTCGATTCCAGTTGCAGCAATAAAATCAGGAAGCTGAAAAGGCTGTTTCTCGATACCACGCTTTCCCTGTAAATTGAACATTTGATTTGATTAGATACAATGATAATAATCTGTATAAAAGTTCATCTTTTATGCTCACTTGTTAACATACACATAAAAGAATCTCAACTCGAGCTTAAACCACAATGCGAAGGCATCTGAAATTCAGACCGAAAAATGAATTAGCAATTTTACAAACAACTCCGTCATGTCCACTATGCAAAATGTTATTGGCAGACAGATGTCTCCACCACTATAGTCAATGCCACACAACTGCCTAAAACAACAGATCACACCACAGGTGTCTACATCCCCACTCAGACTAGCAGATATATTCAAAAAGAATCTAAGGCCCCTTGGCGACTACCCACCAGTTCAGGCTCCATGATGATCACAGCCAGTCCCCTGCAAGAACCAGATGTATACACATAAGAGAGACCTTATCGACTATATCTTCCCTCACCCTCTACCCTTCACCCCTCATCATATGTACACTAAGCATGCATTCACGGTTGTCAAGTTTTCAAAAGAACTAACCTGCAGAAATTTTCTTTTCTGACACCAATGACGAGGCACTGGAACGGTATTACGGTATGATTTTAGAAAAACCAGTAACTTTGGATCCGCTGCTGTAGCATCCCATATCTAAGAGTGGAAATGAGGATTTAGCAAAACAATAGTTAGGCTATGGATGAATTACAACCACCATAAGAAGGCAAATGGTGACATACTGAGCGAACCCATGGAAATTGTAACATCTAATGAGAGAATGCAATTTGTTAAAAGTAGTTAGGAGTATCATTAACAACTACTACAAGATTGGATGCAATACAGATTTCAAATAATCAAAGCTTACTGTAAACAGAAGAATGTGAGAGGTGGGCAACACTCAGGTAGAACTTCGATTTTTTGGAAGATTCTATGTTCAAAATGAGAACTACTAGATAAGGGAAAAAAGTAACTGTTTGGTACTTTGGTAGGAAACATCAAGATATGATAGTGTAAACTTTAATCCATCCCCGGCATACTTCGATTTTTTTGAAGATCTTATGCTCAAAATGAGAACTACTAGATAAGGGAAAAAATTAACTGTTTGGTACTTTTGTAGGAAACATCGAAAGATGATGATGTAAAATTTAATCCATCCCCGGCATATCCTTACGTAAGGACTAGCATTTAGCATGCAAAAATGTCCCCAAGTTCCAAGATTTTATAATACAAACCCCAAATTTTAAAAGATTTCATGATCCAATAGAAGGCTACTAGATAGGGCAAAAAAGCAGTGTCCTGTACTTTGGCAAGAAACAGCTAAGAATGACACAATGAAAAGTTTGATCTGCAGACTGCATATCTCTACATATGGATTTGCATTTAGCATGCAAAGATGTCCTTGAGTTCAAAAATTACCACTTAATCCAAACACCGGAGATTCCTTCAAAAGTAATCTATACACAGAGATTATCAATTCTTACCTCAACAACATCAGGTCTTGAGCAAATCTGTTTCAGTTCAGCAATCTTCATTCGCCTTTGAAGCTGGAATATGGCATCAACACATTTGTCAACAAATGAAATCATAAAAGCCACGATATCTAGGTTAAAGATCAGCTCATGGTGGCAATATAATGATATCGACCAGAGATGTACCTTTTTTTTCTTATTGGACGTGCCTTTCTCCTTCTGTTGGTTATCTTGCTCTTCCTCTTCAGAGTCCGAATCATCCTTCTTTTTTATGGTTGCATTTTGAGCATCCTCATCCTTGGTACCGTTGTCCTAGATTACAAACCAACTTACCAAGCCAGTTAATGGCGCAAGTAAAAACAAAACGTATCCAGTCAACCAACAATTTGAGCATTTACCTCGGCTCCAACAGCTTCATGGAAACTAAATTTCTCAAAGACCTTTCTGAACTCATCATCCAACCCATCATCCAACTCTGCCTTCTCAGGAACATACTCCACCTCAACTTTCTCTATGATCTATATTATAAAAAGAAGAAATATCACCAAAAAAACACAAACAAAAACATAAAGCATCTACTTAAGCTAAATTTCCTCTGAAGCTACGGTTATAGCTGGTCCTATATGCAATCGGCCGTAAAATTTCCCTTGAAGCACACAGATGGAATAGACTTATCCACGACCATCATCAACTCTGGTCATTATTGCCATCCCATGTCGTGAAAAAATGAACATGAAAAATTACCATGAACAAATAGGATGTAGTATACATAACCTAAACTAGGTTCCGTTTGTTTCGTGGAAAATGAATGATTTCGAAAACATTTTTCTAAAAATAATTGCTGCCATCTCTTACAAAAATGATTGAATGAAAAATATTTTCATTGCCCTGGCCTGGGGCTAAGATAACTCAAATGGGAGAGCCGTATTATGGATGACCTTATTGCATGGTTCAAAGAGCGCTTGTGTATGCGATGCAAGTGAACTGTATGGAAAAGCTATCGTAAAGTTTCATTGTTCGTTCCGTCATCGACCCTATCTATGTTTCTACAATGGCCCATGAACACGCTCATTCTTCGGCCGTAGAGAAACTTTTGAATTGCATAGCGTAAAAAATTTTTATTAGTCAATTATGTCCAGCAATATAAGTGATCATTTTAGAAACATATTTTTCAAATCATTCATTTCCTACAAAACAAACAGAGCCTAGATGCCAATTTATTTTCCTCTCCTTAAAGTGTAAGAGGATAAAGCAGATTCAGATTAAAAAACCCAAACCCAACCAGAAACCTGTTTGTCCTGTTAAACCAACCTGAACAACCGCCATAGCACTGTCCTCCCCTAATAGTTGATAAAAGAGAGGGCCAAAAGAAAAAAGCATCTAGTGCATCCTTCTGTGCAAGCTATTCACTCATGGGGAATGCAAAATAAGCTAGAGAGCCTATTCAATCACTTTTAACTACAAAGCAAGAGCACTATGCACTTTCTAGTTTTCGTTCAGAAGTTTCTAATGTGCATCCACCACTAAACCACTGCCAACGCCCGGAAAGCAAAACACTTCTTCTGTACTACCTTCACAAACGTAAGCCGTCCTAGATTGGCGTAAATCATTACAAGCCACCAGCCTAAGACAGATTCCTCAAACTAAACAAACACACGGCTCCTGCAACCTAAAAGCATACGAAGACACCAGCAATCGACAATCCAAAACCCTAGGGAGCCGGAAAACGAGAGCGGAGACCCGGGGGGCAACCTGCTGGGGATCGGCGTTCTCGTTGCCGCCCTCGTCCGCCGCGTCGTCGCTCTCCCCCCCGGTGTCGGCGGCGGCGTCGGCGGCCCGGGCGGCCTTGTTGCTCTTCTTCTGCTTCCGCCTCCGGCGGCGGCGCTCGCTCTCGCGGGACTTCCTCGCCGCGGCGCCGCCGGCGGGGCGGCCGGCGGCGGCGGGGCCGGCCGGATCCCCGTTGGCGGCGAGGCCGTTCTGGTAGGGAACCGTCTCGGCGGTCATCGGCGACGGGGATTGGGGGATCGTTCGTTCCTCTCTCTCGTTCTTGCAGAGCGAGATGGGAAGAAGAAGGGAGAGGAGAAGAGAATCGCGAGAACTGATGAGGAGGAGGGAGAGAAGCGGTGATGATTAATGGGCCTACTGGGCCAGGATGAGGTCATGGGCCGAGGGGCAATGAAGGCCCAAAAATCTACTTCCTTTTTGGAAAAAAAAAAAAATTAAATGGATGGCACTATTTCCATCCCTTATGTGACTAAATTCGTCCAATTTAGCAAAATTGTCCTCTATCATTAAATTGCAACTTGAATTGATGGTCCCGGATTTATTTACTTTCCTTTTTTGTAGTATGTTGATATCTATGCAGGATTTAGTTATCGTGATTAAGAGTTTTATATGTTTAGCTTTTGTTTATTGCAGATTTTTCATGTTTATTAAAGGCGATATTTTTATGTTGTTGTTTGATATGGAAAGAGAAATCTTCGAGAAATTTAGTTCTTTTCTAAAATAGATTAAATTTAAATAATTCAAAACATTGCGTAAAGTAAAAAAAAAAAATCGATATTCAGTTAATATGATTATTTTGGATTGATGAAAGTTAATACCATCTATGAACTATTTACCAAAAAAATGATGATGCCTCATTGTTTACAATGTTTTTAGTGTATTCCTAGTTATTTCTTTAACATCTCACATGCTTTGCATGAAAAAGGTATCTAACCAAACTAATAGAAAAAAGGATAAAGTCTTTGATATATTAAAAAGACAATATGTATTTTAAGCTAATGAAATTAATAAAAATTTCTCCAAGAAACTAAGCTTTTGTGATAAAGGAACTAAACAATAGATAAGTTACTATAAGATCAATAAGGAAAAAAGAAACTTTTCAGTTTTATACTATATCAAAAAAAAAAATCTTTTTTTCTTACTACTAGTGTGATAATTTTACACAGAGCGTGTTTTTATGAGAATGCACTTATTTTTAATATGCTAAAAAACCAAACATATGAAATGGTTAATTGTTTTAACCATCATGAATTAAAATAAAAGGAATAATAGAACAAAAAAAAAAAAGGAGTGGGACCATCATTTTAAACTGAAATTGAAATATTGAGGGCAATTTTGTCTTTTTTAGTGTAAACAATATGGATATAGTTACTTAGGAGGTGGAAATAGCACCTTTCAAAAAAATTCATGTACTTATGTGTTTTTTTTTTTTCTAATCTAATCATGTGTTTTTGATTTGCTTGATCAAATAGTTCTAGTTTCATAAATTCTTTTATCAAATTCCTCGAATGCCAGATCTGGCCAAATCTTATTAATGTGGTTGATATTAGAGTGTGGTGTAAATAAAATTCTTCCCAATGTGGATGCCCAATTGGGCATCTATATTGGCTAAATTTGTCCCCATCATGCTCCGACACCCTCAACAGTCACTTAAGCTAAATATGGGTTGGAATTAGTGTTAGAGGGACTTGATTAGAAAACTTGTGAAAGTAGATAGATCCGGTTAGATTAAATTGAAAGTGCATGAACTTAATTAGAAAAGGCATGAAAATACATGGATGAAAAGTAAAAACCTTCTTAGAAATTATGTTTCAACATTGTATGAAGATTTAATATGATTTGTGTTTAGTATTTGATTGAAACTATAACATCCTTGATTTTGACCATTATTTTGGTCATGACTAATAGGCCAATGACCTAGTATCCCAATAGCGAGAATAGGCCATGAGCCGAGCCAAGGGTCTATCATGAGCCAACTGGCCTGATAAGGACTTGGCAACCAAGGATCTAGATATAGAGTATTCAACCATGGGATGGTTATTCAACCATAAGGATTAGCTGTGAGACGATTACATACCATCATGGATTGGTAGATGATCATGGCTCGATTTCGCCCCGTCATCACATCGGTTGTGAGTGATTCCACCGATCGTTATGGCGATCATGGATCGATCTAATGCGACCGTGAGTTGGGACGGTTCGATTGATCCCACACGATTACATGACAATCGATAATCGACCATGAATCAAATAAACTCAACGTGGTTTGATTTCGAACTAATCAGGACTTAATCACACGACTTGCTTCAAGACTAGTTAACTAGCCCAAGAATTGACCACAAACTGGCCCATGAAATAGTAAGAGAACCAACCAACTTGGCCAAGACCTAGCCAGCAAACCTAGCTATGGCCCCTTTTCTCGAAAAAAAAGAAGCTCAAGCTCGGTTTGGTTGATCGAGCCCGATTGCGTCCAGCCCCCTTTAGGCATGGCTTAGGCACGAACCTCAAGCCAAACAAGGTGGTCGATCGTGGTCGAACTTGATTATTCTCTACCCAATGACAAGGCGTTCACAAATTTAGATATTTTTTCAAGTTGCATTTAAAACTTATGTCATGTAATAAATTAGGAAGCATTGACACTTGGCATGTTGGGACTTTACCTTAAAGGATAAGATTAGATTTGGACTTAGAGCCATCAATGAAAGAGACACTTAAGTCTTAGTAGTCAAAATTTCTTGGAAAAATCAATGTGAACAAGTGTGAATGGGTATGAACATCTTAAAGGAAAGTGTGGAAAAGGAAGTCCTTAAAGCTTAGGCCTATTACTATCCTAAAACCAAAGTGTGAAATGTAGAAATGGGAGCCCACAAGAAAGGGGCCACACGCCTAAAGAAAAAGAGAAAGAGAAAAGCCAAGTCAAGTTCAACTTTGAATCTAAATGATAAATCTACATTTGTCTCTTTTGGACCTTAACTAGGTGTCCGGGCTAGCTTAAGGCCCAATTGAAATATTGTAAGATAAGGTTGTCCCACCATTGATGACTCTTGACTCAAGACTAAGTGGAGACGCCTCCTTTTTCCAACTAAGATTATCGCCTTTGATTTTTGAAATTTCTGGATCTTCATTGTTTACTAATTGTACACAACTTTTTGATCTATAACATACTTAAATTTTATATTTTTTTGAGGTAAAATGGTAGGGACAAAAGCCCAATCATTCACCGTCTAGAACTTGCTTTGTAAAGGAAAAACAGTAACTGGGTTGCTTTCTTGAATTTTTATAATTCCTTTCAAATTTGGACATTCTTACTCATGAAAGTTTTAAAGGATATCCAAATCTACAACATATAAAAATTTCAAAGAGTTTTGAAAAGAATTGGATTTCGAAATAAGTCATTCTTTGTAGTTTGCAATGTTGGATATGCTAAATAGGTAGATTTTTGGGTTATGTTTGACGATTTGCTGTTCTTTTCACAACAGGATTTGGACTTAGTTTCCTTCATGAAAAATGTTATCTATGGTCTTCTCTGCAACATATTTAAATTTCATAATTTTTCAAGCCCATTTGATAGGGTAATAATATTAATTTTGGAAATTGCTAAAAACTGTTTTTCTCACCCATGAGGCGTGAGTCACGCCCAAGCTTGGATCTAGTCATTAATTGCCATCTTGAGATGCCCCAGTCTATCTATTTATAACCATACCCTACCTTAAGGCTTGATAACCAAGTTAGATCTCTCATAAATACTTTTTGACTAGTTTGTTTGAGGCCAATAATGTAGGCCTATTAGAAGACCTATAGCACCTATTAGTGGGAGAAAAGACAAGTGTAACAGTTCAATTAAATGATTAAGTGGACCAATCGGAAGTGGGCCACATTGACCTCGCACTTTCCACCTAAGCCACCATCATTAATGATCGTTTTCTTGGGAGAGAATTCCTATAAATAGGGGTAGAATCCATTTACACGCTACACACCTCACCAAAGCCATCCTCATCTCTTTCTCTTCCACTACTGACCACCCTCCTCTTTCCCTCTCAAATTTTGGCCTTCTCTCCCTTAGGAAATCTTGCCACCGCCCTTACCATCGTGATTGTCACCACCATTGTTTCGAGACCATTGGCTTAGAAAGTAATAAGTAGACTTACTAACATTTGGACATGACATTAGCTTGTAATAAGTCTATGTTGATTGTTGTTCTTGATTGAGGTTTTGTTTATGCTTGCTTGAGTTGGTTTTGGATTGGTGTTGGGCTTGGCCTGACCTTTGGCAAATATTTTTTGATTTATTTGCCCTCCCGATTTGTGTTAAGAGAACTATACAAAGTACTAGTGATGTTAAGAACAGAGCAAGGAAAGAAAGTGTCGAGAACAGAGCAAGGAAAGAAGCTGACGAAAATGAAGAAAGCAATAATAGAGATTATAGCACGTGTAGCATGTTTACATTGAGGAATCAGTATTCAGTTTAAGAGTGTAAAGTCAAACTTTCTGTTTTCGTTTTCAGTTAGTTAGTTGGTTTTCATTCTGTTGTTATCCTCCAGATCGATATAAAAGTGATGAGCCAAGAGTAAACAAGTAGAAAATTTCTTTGATGCAAGCAAGCTCTCATTGAATAAGAATACACTTTTTCTCTCTGCATCGTTTTTCATTTTTCTCCCTCTTATTTCCATTTTCTATTCTGTTCATCAAATCTCTTCAAGCTGGTTTGTTGGTTTGCTGCAATTGCAAACTATGCCGAAATGGAAGGTTGGAGTTGGAATGCATTAGTTCTGAGCACTTTTTATTGTTTAGTTGTGTATTGGCAATGTTTGTTTTGGTTAGTTTTTGCTTCAAATAGAATGGTTGCTGCATTTTTATCGTTGTAATGGTTTGTTGGTTTGTTGGTTTGCTGCAACTGCAAACCATGGCAAAATTAAGGGATGGTGGCAAATTAACGATTGATCATTTCAGTGCCAAAAGTTGTAAATAGTGATCACTTGAGTGCTAAGTTTTTATAAAAGTGATCATTTAAGTGCCAGTCGCGATTACAAAGTGATCACTTCTATTGCACAAGTTGTAAATAGTGATCGCTTGAGTGCCAATTTCAAACTTGCACCAGTCGTGGTGCATCCTGCATCTCGTTCTTGCACCAGTTGGCTTGCTGGTGCATCTCCTTGCAACACAACAGCCCTGCAACAAGATGCACTAGCACCCAAAACTGCATCTTATTCTAGCACATACAACCAGAACCCCACAGATAGCATCAACGGAACAAATGCATCCTATTCCAGCACTATTGAATGAAATCGACAGATAGCATCAACGCATCAATGACTTCAACCAGCAACACTATATGCACACATTCAAATCTAAAAATAATAACAACCTCATAAGAACATTGTACCAACAACAAAATATACAGAAACAGCTATTTTCATTGATATTGATTGATTGTTTACAAAAGAAAAGAAAAACATGAATTTCACTCCTCAATCACTAAAGGTTCAGCACCCTCTTAAAAAAACCAATGGCAATATGGAGGCAGCAACTACCATCAATGATATAATATCCAACACCCTCCTAAAAAAAGAAAACATAAAAAGATGCGACCATGTCCAGCACCACATAAAAATAAACATAAATTATGTCTAGCACCCTCCCATCAGTAGCACCACATAAAAAGAAACCAAGTCCAACACCCTCCCATCAGTCAATATGGACAACACCCTGATCTCCTTTTCGTCTTGGGGCTTTGAATTGATTCATAATCCGAGCACTCTTTCGAACTGGATGTGCAGGTTCTTTAACTAGATTTAAAGTGGCCTAGTCCATATGCTTGATTGTTGTGCATTGGCTTGATTTATTGAAGTGGCCCAATTCTTGTGCTTATTTCACTATACTTTTGCTTTACTTTAATTTCAATAGTTTTGAAAAGTATTTCAAAGAAAGCTCGATATTGTTTTATAAATCTTTTTAAACCACTTTTTATAAATGTATGTCCACGATCCGAGTTCCGAATGGGGATTTCATCGGCCTTGGACGAATGTGAGATCACAATGGATTGGTCATTTCTTAGTCTTAGGGCGATACTATGGTATATTGATTTCCCGAGCCAAGGTTGATATCGAATCGGTGTATCATACGAGTCAATCCAAGCCACGAACCTCCATTTGAGATCGGCATGTTCAACGACTTGGAATTAATAAGGCTTTTCACACACTTATGCATGACACGCCTCCATGCCTTGAATTAAAAGTGAAGATAAGAACCGGCTCGTGATACTTGATACATGGACACACGATGGACTAAATTATGCCGTCGATCGATGGATTTCAATGATGATGTCTGATGGATTTCGAATGTCTGGTGGACTCTAGAAGGGTCGATGGATTTTAATCATTCATAAATGAACCCCGTGTACATAAGTTCCTCATGTGTAATGGATCCTAGGTGTATGCTTATATTTAATTATTCGAGAAAATAGTCTATGTTTTTACTAAAGGCATGATTCTCATCTTGCTATTGATTTGCCATCTACAATTGCATAAGATAAGTTATTTGGTTGCGATGAAGTGCGATGCATCATCATGTTTGGATTTTAGTGGATTTACTTACTTAGTTATACTCACTCCTTATTTTTCTTCCAAACTTTTAGGATGGGTACACCTCTAGTAAGGTTCGGTGTTCTTGTGGATATGACTATCAAAAACTATGATCTAATTTGCAAGTATTAATAAGAATTATCGGATGGTCATTACAACCATATGGATGAATGAAGGATTAGGCAAACTTGTCCCTAACAAATACCACACATGGTATGAGTGGGTCAATGGTGGTTTTGCCGGTCCCCTTCGTGGCTTTGATGGTCCATCTAGGCCTAATGGCAACACTCCACCTAATGGTATTGTAGAAGACTAAGTCAGTACTCAGTTCTTAGGGGTACCAATTTTGGTAGAATTTCATTAGAGGAGATCAGGATAGCCCGAATTTAATATGTTATGCGGAACCATATGTGTGGAACTTGGCCCAAGTAGATGGGCTTGTAAGATAAATAAGACATGTATGTAAAATTATAAGTAGTTGCCATGTATATGTAATATATGGTTGTATGCGTGTTTCCTACCAATTTGTTGCTGTTACAATGTTGTGATCGGGTAGTGATCACTTTCGCATGCGAATAACTTGAAGATTAACCGAAAGAAAGAAGAATGGGTCATGTGCGGTGAGAGTTAAAAAATTTTGCGACATCCCAGTCAGGTCACCAACCCATTCTTCTTTCTTTTTGTTAATCTTCAAGTTATTCGCATGCGGAGGCGATCACTACCCGATCACAACATCACAATAGCAACAAATTGGTAGGAAAACACATGCAATCATATATTACATATACATGGCAACTACTTGTAATCTTAGATACATGTCTTATTTATCTTACGAAAATATCTACTTGGGCCAAGTACCACACATAAGGTTCCGTGTAACATACTAACTTTGATCCATGATCAATTATTGGTCATCATGTAATCATGTGGGATCGATCGATCCATCCCAACTCACAGTCGCATTGGATCAATTTATGGTTATCCATGACCAGCATAACGACTGGGCTAAATCCCCCGCGACCAATGCGATCATCAGGCGGGATCGAACCATGACCGTTCGCCAATCCATGATGAAACGTGATTGTCCCACCCCAATCCTTATAGTCAAATAACCATCCCATGGTCAAACACTCCATATCAAGACCCTTGGTTGCTGAGTCCCGATCGGACTAATTGGGTCATGACAGACCCTTGGCCCGGCTCATGGCCTATTCTCACCATTGGCCTACTAGTTAGGTCCAAAATAAGAGTCGAAATCGAGATTGTTACAAAAATGATAAGGATAGTTACACAAATGGCTTCTGAACCTTAGTCTAATATATAATGTCATCCCTAAAATTTTAATTTATTTAATGTCGTCTTTAAACGTTTTAACAAATGTTCAATCTAGTCTTTAGATTATATGAAAATATCCAATGTTATTACTCCATTAATTCAAGTTTATGGAATAACATTGAACATTTTCATGTAATTCAAGGATTATATTGGAAATTTACTAAAAATTTAGGGATCGCATTGAATAAATTAAAAGCTTATAGATGATATTGCACATTAAGCTAAAGTTAATAAATTATATTGAATAAATTTAAAATCATACATTAGATGTTCATGATCATTTATGTCATTTTCCCAAACGGTAATAAAAATCATTTGATCAGGCCAATTTGGGTCATGGGGAAAATAGCAAATGGAGCCATATGTATCTAACTTTGGTACTTCATTCCAAATGAAGTTGTAATTTTCAAATAATGTATATTAGTAATATATCTAATTAGTTGGTAAACTTGGAAATAAAAGAAAGGTTAGTACTTTACTAAACTGGATAAGATTAAAAAAAAAAAAAGTTGGTAAATAGTGCAAATCAGTTGAAATTCTAATGTGACTATGGGTGCGTTTGAAAAGACTTTTGGGAAAAATCCTTGAGAAAATGTAAAAGCCTTTGAGTTAAGAGTGTTTTTCAAAATGTAAAGTGTGTTTGGTAAATTTATTTGTGAAAGTCCATTGTGAAGTATCTTTGTGCAAAATAGTGTTTGGGTAAATTAAATTTACAAAAGACTTATTATTAAAAAAAAGAAAAAAAAAAAGGAAAGTTGGCCTGCTAAGGCTTCGCCAGTTACCGCTGGCCAATGGCTTCACGGGTCACCATTGGCGAAGGGTAGGCGATTTGGCAAGGGTCGTGGCGACCCTCACAGCGTCATTGCGCAACCCACCGCGCTGCGGAGGTCGCTGGCAACCCAGGCGACCTCCGCAACCTAGATCTGGGTTGCGATGAGGTTGCGAAGGTCGCGTGCCACATCCCAGGTGATCTCTGCGACCCAAATCTTGGTCACGGCAAGGTCGTGGATCGCCTAGGTTGCCGCGACCTCCAGCGACCTCTGCGACCTAGATCTGGGTCGTGGTGAGGTCGTGGGTCGCCGAAGGTCGCGGTGACAAACCTCGTCGCGACGACGGACCTCGTGGCGACCCGGGCGACCTTCGTGACCCGAGATCCGGGTTGCGGCGAGGTCATGGGTCGCTGGAGGTCGCGACGAGGTCGTGGGTCGCTAGAGATTGCGACGACTGACCTCGCTGCGACCTAGGCAACCGACGTGACCCAGATCTGGGTCGCGCGACCGGTCGGCGACGGTCGCCGAGGTGCCGCAACCACACCGGCCTCTCTCCAACTCGTCGCCAACCCATCACCACCTCACTGGCCGAGTCGCCACCTCGCCAGCCGACATCTGAGAATCCGATGAAGAGGAAGATGAATAGTGTATCGGGCTTTTCGAAAATGCTGAAAGCCCCAGGGTAGCCTAGGACCTGCGTTGGGCTTTCAGCCTTTGGAATGTCAGCATTTCTTCAAGGTAGGTTTGAAAAATGTTCCCAAACACCTAATATTAGGGCAAATGGGATTTGGACACCCAAAGGTACTTGGCAAAGCTGGTGTCAAATGCACCATATGTTGCTCTGTTAGTCAAATCATGGAGGGTAAATTTGACTATAAGTTAGAAACTTCAAAGGAATTGATAAGCTAGAAGAATAACTATCATTAGATTATTCAAACAATTAGTAAATTTAAAAAAAAATGTTAGTAATTATCAAAACCCAACCAAGATAAAAGTTGGTAGCTTAATTTGACAAATGTGGTGCTTCATGAAATTAAGGTTAATAATTTCCATTAAAAGTTAGTAACATCTAAGGAATTATGATTCCACGCATCTACTTTTAAAAAGTCTGCTTTATTGTTAATGTTGGAAAAATTCATTACGATATTTTGAAGATGATAAAATAATCAAAAGCTATTAATATGTTTAATGTTTGAATAAACTAGGCGAATGGTGCACAAACTATTATGTAGATAATGTCTTTACAGGACATCTAAAGGTTATGAGTGCTCCATCAATGCTGAACAAGGCATTCGGTGTAGCTAAATAGAAGCCTACAACAAGAGTTTGGTAAAGCTTGAAGAATCATCGATAGATTAATATTTCGGTAGACCCATGATGACCAATATGCTTGGTAATTTTGCATAAAATTAACAATTACAAATCAGAAGCCGATTATTTAAGTCAATGAGCCCATTTAAACACCAGACAGAAATCCGTTGCCTTATTTAGTACATTCGTTTAGTGCTTTTGAGTATTACTATTTCTAACGTTGTTCTTTCGCGTCCGTTCTCACCGACACGCTTTGAACGGAAGGGACGCAAGTGGGTCCACACATTGCGGAGCCGTCAACATTTATGATTGTTTCACATTTGGACAGCTACGAGGTCACAACAACGGTGACATTATTCTCCCTGGCAGCACGGAAGAGCAGTCCCCACCAACTCAGACTTTACAAGCACGTTTTGAATTTTGCAATCAAGTCCTTATGATCAAGTTCTTCATCCTCCGATAAGGGTAATATTGAAAAAAAGTATAAAAAAATTCCTAAAGTTATTATTTTGATACAAATTCAGTCATAAACTTTTTAATCGAATCAATTTAGTCTTAAACAATTTTATATTGATCTTGTCAGGTCTATCTCGATCAATTTAGATCGAAAATTATTGCGTGAATGAGGATATCTTCACGTAGCGCTTGGTCTAACGTTGATATTTTTAATAATATTCCAATAATTTTGTTGAGTTTATTGAATTTTTAAATAATTTTTTGAATTTTTATTCTTTTCTTTTTCTTTTTCTAATGGCCATCGTGGCCATTGACCATAGCCATGGTCAATGAGGATCAGCCTCGCCTGGACAACTAGCGCTCACTTTCAACCCAACGAGGCTAACCCTCCCATGTGGCTAGTGGTCCTCACTAGGCACCGGCAACAGGAAATAGTAGAGGAAATGGAGAAGAAAAAATACAAAAAATATTTAAAAAATTCAAAAATACAAAAAAATTATTAAAAATATGATTAAAAATGTCTACATTAGCACTGATTGATCGCCCGTCAACGTCAAAGAATTTTCAACCTAATTTAGCCAAATAGACTGAATTGTTGCAAATGTGAAAAAATTTAGGATTAAATTAATTATAGGACTAAAAATTTGTCAAATCTGATAGATTCACGACTCTTTTGGTATTTTTTTTTCGGGTAATATTCGTTTGATGAGATGGCACGAGCCATCTTCCTACTTTCACTCAACTGGATGTCACAAGCCCATTTCGAAGTCAAGTTAATGCACTTTTCAATTTAGTCCTTACGATCAAATTTTTGTCCTCTGATAGAGTAATATTTACTTGGTGAAATATCACAAGCAATCTTCCTACCTTTACTCAAAATTCAAAACCACCCGTTATTTGTCAAAATGAATAAAAAAGCATCGCCATAAATTCTTTGGTTAAATTTGATCGCCAAATTGCTAAGTTAGATGGTTGAAAAGTTGTTGCTATCAAGATTGTCTTTCGCACTCAACAGTTGTCATAACCATCGTGGTTGCATGTTCACGATGATTGCCGTGATGGTGGTCGTTGTGCTTGTCTTATGAGGTCATTGCGTAGATCAAGACCAGATCTCAATCTTGATTCTCGTCTCCGAGATGGCTACCATGACTGGCGGTCTCAATTCTGCACTAAGGCGTAAAAAATAGCGGAGGGGAAAAGTGTCTCAAAACCAACACAACGGTAATCTAGCGTGCTTTCGACGGGTAGCTTTAGTTAGAGAAAGATATAAAATTTGGAAAAAAATGTGGAGAAAGTGCAATACAAGTTCGGCAAAAATTAGGTCATCATGGTAAAAAAAAAAACGCGTAAGATTATCAAACGGTGTCAAATCTATGTCAATAAAATCCATCATTGGAACATATGAACAGTGGCACTTTCTAAAAAGCACTAGACCATCCAAAAATCAAGAATAAATAATTAGATGGACAATTTTGAATTTCGAGCAAAAATATAGAGATCATTGATATCATTCCACTTATTTATTTCTTCCCATGAAAGGAGGATTCTTTCTACTAGAAAGAGGAAAATCAAAATCTTCACTAAGCAAGGTCTTTACGAACCGTCCTCGTCGTGATTTCATCATGCTTAAATATAGTTATCGCAATTTGTACAAAGTATCATACCACAATAAAACAATATAATCATTAATTGAGAATTTTTGCACGTTCGCAATACGACATCTCGTACGGAATAGACATCCGGATATGACGCGGAATGCATGAACGGAGCGGCGTCAAACCTTTTGAACGAGGCTGCCTGACGACGCTCCCCTCTCTCTCTCTCTCTCCTCGGTCTGTATCTGAATCTGAACTTTGCGTCCCAAATATCTGTCTCCCTCCCTCTTCCGGACAATGGGGAGGAGAGAGAGGGACGACCCAGAAGAGTAAAATCAATAAAGGAAGGATCTTTGAAGGAGGAGACTCTCTCTCTCTCCTCGGTCTGAATCTGAATCTGAGCTTTGCGTACCAAATATCTGTCTCCCTCCTTCTTCCGGACATTGGGGAGGAGAGAGAGGCACGACCCAGAAGAATAAAATCAATAAAGGAACGATCTTTGAAGGGGAGAGAAGGAGAGAGAGGGAGAGGGAGATGGGGGTCGAGGTTGGTGAGGAGGAAGATGGGGGCCTCAATTTGAAGGGGAAGAGAAACAGGTACGAGAGAATGGACTCCGGTTTCGCGGCGGAGGAGGAAGACGACGCCGGCGCCGGCGCCGACGACGTCGGGTCCCGTCGCCAAGGAGAGATCAAGAATTCCAATACCCAGAAATTCGTATTCGCCTGTGCACTCTTCGCCTCTCTCAATTCTGTGCTTCTGGGTTATGGTGCGTGCGTTAATTGCGTCTCCTCTCTCTCTCTCTCTCTCTCTCTCTCTCTCTATTTAAATTGTTCTGTTCTTTCTCGCTCTAAGTTATTTGTTTGAATATAATATAGGAAGATGATTGGATAAAATATCTTTTCTTTTTGTCCTTCCGTGTAGTATTATAAGTGGGTTCTCCATGGTTTCTCTCTTTGTTTGGCAGGTTTCTGTATGAATGGCCTTATTAGTTTTCCATATAGCGAAGCAGGACAGTTAAATTCGAGATTAGTAAGGTTTAGAAATTCTTTAGATTCTTGGCATTCTGGGGAAAAATCGTATCTTTGGTGGTTGATAGGCAGAGTCAAGGGAATGAACTGTTTAAGATGGGGTCTGACTGGTTTAACGAGCAATGAAAGTTAGAGACATAAAAGAGGCTTTTGCTCCATTACATGTTTTCTTAGTTTAGTGGGTTTTGGGCTTTAATGGGTGGGTGTTTTAGTCTGTGGGTTCCTTGTCGAAGATCGGAAAATGACTGCTTTCTTTGTTCTTGTTTTATTTCGTTTAAGTTGATTCTAGATTGGAAAAGATTTATTATCTTGCAATGCATTGCTTCTCTTAATTCCTGCTTTTATGTTTTTCACTCATCATCTGCAGATGTGGGTGTGATGAGTGGTGCAATTCTATTCATGAAGGAAGATCTGAATCTAACAGAAGTGCAGCTAGAAGTCCTTGTCGGGATTCTAAGCATTATTTCTCTCCTGGGTAGTTTAGCTGGCGGAAAAACATCGGATGCCATTGGCAGAAAATGGACCATTGCCTTAGCCGCAGTCATCTTCCAATCGGGCGCCGCGATAATGTCGCTCGCTTCCTCTTTCACTGTTTTAATGATAGGAAGACTGTTGGCCGGAATTGGGATCGGCTTCGGGGTCATGATTGCTCCCGTTTATATTGCAGAGATATCGCCCACCATTGCCAGGGGACGCTTGACCTCTTTCCCTGAGATATGCGTTAATCTTGGGATTCTTCTTGGTTACATTTCGAACTACGCCTTTTCAGGGTTGCCTGTGCATATAAGCTGGAGGGTCATGATTGGAGTCGGAATCCTTCCCTCAGTATTCATTGGGTTTGCCCTCTTTGTGATCCCTGAGTCTCCAAGGTGGTTGGTGATGCGGAACAGGATCGATGAAGCGAGGCTCGTGCTAACTAAAACGAATGAGAGTGAAAGGGAAGTGGAAATGAGGTTATCGGAAATCCAACAAGCTGCCAGGTTTGCTAATGTTGAGACGTATGATTCCAAAGCCATTTGGCGTGAATTGTTAAACCCTACACCTGGAGTTAGACGGATGCTCATCACTGGGTGTGGCATACAATGCTTCCAACAGGTCACAGGAATTGATGCAACTGTCTATTACAGCCCCACAATTTTCAAAGAAGCCGGGATAAAGGAAAAGACTCAGCTTTTGGCTGCCACTGTTGCTGTTGGCTTCACGAAAACAATATTAATCTTGATAGCTATATTCCTTATTGATAAAGTGGGGAGGAAGCCTTTGCTATACGTGAGCACGATTGGAATGACCGTGTGCCTGCTCGGATTGAGTGTCACTCTAGCTTTCATGGGTAATGGAAAAGTCGGAATTTTGTTAGCAATCTTATGGGTTTGTGGCAACGTGGCTTTCTTTTCAGTTGGAATTGGACCCGTTTGTTGGGTTGTGTCCTCTGAAATTTTCCCCTTAAGACTTCGAGCTCAAGCATCGGCTCTTGGAGCAGTGGGAAGTAGGGTCAGTAGTGGCGTTGTTACTATGTCTTTCCTCTCAGTTACTCGGATGATTACGGTTGGAGGTACCTTTTTTGTCTTTGCAATTATTTCTGCACTGTCCGTCGTTTTTGTGCATAAATGTGTCCCGGAAACGAAAGGAAAATCTTTGGAGCAAATTGAGATGCTCTTTCAGGATGAAAAGGAATGGCAAGGAGGAGAGGTGGAACTAGGAGATGCCGAGCGTTTGGTTCCGAAAGAATGATTTGGTTGTACAGTCGATCGGCTGTCTAATAATATACATAAGTCATGGCAAAGGCAATGCGTATTTTAGCTTGTCCAGGACTTCAGAAATTTATGGGAGATCATTTCTGTCGCCGACCTGCCCTCCAATTATAGCCTATTCTCTGGAGAATCTCTTTGCGTCGAGGAGAAAAATATTCTGAAGTGAGTGAACGGGACAAGAATGTTCCATCATGGCAGTTATCGACTTAGGCAGGTCATAGCTAGTTTGTACACCGTCTTATTCTTATTCTCCTGCGTCATCGAGATATTTGAAGATATAGTTCATTCATGAGGACCGATTCCAAAGAACATCTTACAGGTAATTTTTTTCCCCTTCTGATCCATCTCTATGTTTACGTCCCGAGATATTATCAGCGGCATGGTGAGATCTCGGGCTCAATCCATGAGAGACTTGGAAGCCAAGAGTAGACGTGTTCTTCGATGTTCACCCATCACAAGTTCAAAGTGTTTCTATACTGCTCAAATTGCCAGAAGATAACCTGATCTAATGTCGTGTATTGAAAGGATGACTGTTTTAGATTATGGTAGAGGTTGATCGACTGTGGCCTGTCAATTATTCATTGTAATTGAGTTTATGTGCTCTTTAATCCGGCATTACATGAGGTCGTCTTAGGTTTATGCTGATTTCGCAGCCAAAAGATGTCGGAGCATCCCATTTTTTTGATTTCTTGTCTGGAAAAAACCCTTCTCACCAGATATTGTCCAGTGTCTGTGACAATGCACCAGAAAAAAATAAGATTTAACTGGCAAAATGGAGCAATCTTTTATGTAAATCAAGGTCATATAAAGTGGAATAGTATATCCTCCAGAAAATGGTTGACACTTTCACATTCGAATGATAGTTAGATTCTAATTTCCATTGGATTCCTGGTCCACTTGAGCTGTGAAGATGACCTATCGATCTTGCACTGAAGAAACATGCCTCTATGCCTGCTTTGTGTTGCATGCTTGTGGTTCATCCTGAGCCCTCGGGCTTTGGTGGCGTGTCGCCTGCATGAAAATATGCTGCACATGTTTACGATGATTTACAAGAGATGGTCATCACATTGGTCACAACATATGCACGACTGCATCATCAGCGGTACTCGAAATGCCGAAAACTAGCGGAGATGGTGAGCTGCCACCAGAATTCATCTGCAAGAAAAGGATTAGGTAAGCTTCTTGCTGTCTTCGGAAGATTGGTTCTCTCTTGGTGTGGTTGATGAACCTGAGGATCCGTCAAAGAAAAGCATCACTTGAAGGGACGAATGACCGAACTATGCGGGAACTCAGCTCGGTATGAAATTGATCTGCAGTTCGTGCGTGATACTGGTGACTTAAATAAGCAGCTTCCTTTCGGCCAAAAAAAAAAGAAGAAAAAAACTAAGCAGTTTCCGGCCTTACATAGGGTTAAAAATGGAACCCAATCATGGTCCGTAACTGTCAAATAGTTAACAAAAACATATTTCTAGCAACTAGCTGACACGTGTGAGGTGTGGACCAATGTATTTTGGGTGATAATGGATTGTAGAAGGATGGATGAAGGATAGATTATGATCACCACCAAGCTTTAAAAGATGCACCACCAACCTAGGATAAAGATTATGATTGACAAAGTTCATCATCAAAGACTTAGAGGATGAACCATCTGCCAAGGATAAAAGACTTTAGGATAGGAGAAGTTCACCATCAAGGCTTAAAGGAAAAGGCTTCGCCTAAGTAGTGGCTTCTCAGTTTACCACCAAAGAGTGTTCACTGTGAGATAGATATTCACTCGGAGAGGAAAATCTCATACATTCTTAATATACAAGTCTTGTCTACAGAAGAAATTACACTTCTACTTATAGAGAAACTAAAGCATAACAAATAGTCAAACATCTTTACCAAAAAAAAAAAAAAAAAACAAATAGTCAAACATTTAAAGACATGGAACTGCCTAAATATTAAAGACATAGAAACTACAAACTCAATAAAGGCCGAGGAACTAAAAATGCATTAAAACACAAAGGAACTTCAACTTTGACTTTTCTAAATTCATGCACTGGTCTTGAAAGCCGAATCGTCATTGTAGAAGATAATCAAACAACGATAGATAGAAATCGGTCAAAATAGCCTCCGGTTGCTAGGTCATCAATTAAGAGCCTTGTAATAGACATCGAACTTGTAAATGAACATCTAGATAACCAATCAATAACAATGAAATTGATAACTTATCCACTGAATTGATAGCTAGCCCATAGAATAGGCATCTTCAACTTGAATCCATCAAGTTAAAGTATAGCCAAAATCAGTCTTAAATTATAGTAATAAGGATTGGGTTGGTCTAATCAATGAAACATGAGTGGAGCTTGAGAGTTGACCCCATGCTCCCGCATCACTTGCTAAAATATTCAAGCCTTACTAGTTTATCAACAAGTTTTAACAAGTGTCAATATTTACTTAAAAAATTACCAACTGTATAATGATTGCCCAACCTTTGTTATTATGACTTACCAACAATTATTCTTGTCTTTTACCAATGCATTTGATGTTTATTTTTTGGAAATCACCAACCTCAATATACTGAAGTATCAATAATTGCTACATTAAGATACGTATAAATTTTGGTTACCTTAATATATGTTTGCTTTACATGATTTTACCAAGCTCAACCCATTATCTTTCTCAATGGCTAAACAAGAAAAACTCACCTTCCTCTTCTTCTTTTTTCATTCCATTGAAAAAATACATGAAACACCCTCACATTAATAATCTACCAAGATTTATTATTATGGCTTACCAATGCCGTTGAAGTAACTACTTTATATTTTAAATTACCAGCTTTAATTTGATTAATATAATAACGTTCGTTCCATAATCACTTATAATTTTTCATTTGTTGGGTTTAGAAAATATGATCATTTCTTGGAAGCCGCGAATTTGCCTTGTTGCCAGGGAGCGAGAACTAGGGTTTTCTAAATCTTGACTGAGCGAAAATGACGAGAGGTTCGTTCTCGAACTTTAGTTTATAAGAAAATTCAAGTTTGCCCCAAGTGGCCACTCCTTTTTGTATTATAGTATCTTTGCCATGTTGTATTTTTGGCTTTGTGGGGATTTGCCATGCTAAAATTACCTTTTTTTCTTGATGTCGGAAATAAAATAAATACAAATTTAGCATTTGAAGTCTTAAAAACTTGTTATAAAAGTGTAATTGAATCATAAAATTTGCAAAAAGTGAAATCAAGTATCAAAATTTGTCAAATTGGTACAATTGAGTTTTTCTCGGTAACTCTATCTAATTTGGCTAATGGGAAATGCTGACATAACTTTTAAAAATATATATATATATATATTTTCTCTCTCTTAAATGACAATGACATGGCTAAAACACAAAATGTAAAGCCAAAATGATGTCGTTTTGATTTAAATATGATTTTTAATAAAAAATTTGTTTATCAAATTTAAAAAATAAGCTAATTTTTTTGCTTTAAAAAAGCGAGTTAGAACCAGCAAGCAAGCTCTCGCATACGGTTGGTGTGGGTGGGTCGCCGGGACCTGGAGATTTCCCCACCATCACTTGGTGAGGCGGCAACGATGAGGGCAACCTTAGCCACCTAGTTCTAACTAGGGTGAGTAGTTTTAGGTTTCATACAAGTTTCATCTAAAATTTGGAACCTATTTGTTGGAACATGTTCATCATTTTTTGAAACTTGATACCTACCTTACATATCCTAGAACTTGGAACCTACCCTGTCATAGGTTCTAGAGTTCGTTCTAGGGTCTATTTAGGTTTCACCTATATTATTAATTGAACGATTACGATAAATTAAAATCTTTAATTACTATCACTTGTTGCTACAATTCACTAACTACAAAAACACATGGAAAATATGAACATTAAATAAGTAAAATTCTCAATTATAAAATGGAAACTCAAACTAATGCTTCCAGATTATACGATCGTTATCGAATGGTGTGAAATATCGTAAGATCGCAAGAAGACATGAATCAAGAAAGATATTAGAACTTGTTCCAAGTTTCAAGTTATATGTTCTAGGTTTCAAGTTTCAGGTTCCTCCAACTAAGAACCTGAAACTTGGAACCTACCCATCAAAGTAGGTTTGTTATTTTTTGGAACTCATAACCTACTCTATATACCTTAGAATCTGAAACTTATAGGTTCTCACCGATCTGGTTCTTAGATTTTATTACCCTAGAACTATCCTTACCCTAGTTCAAGCTACCCTCATCGCCTAGTTCTAACCTTTTTTTTTTTTTTTTTTTTTTTTTTTTGTTTAACTTAAATAAAATTATATTAAAAATCATGTTTGGACCAAAAAGACATCATTTAATCCATGTTAGCACCACATATTATAGAGAAAATAATAATAAAAAAGTAATGTTGGCATTTTCCATCTAGGAATGACTTAATTGTACAAATTTGACAAATTTTAGTATTTGATTGCACTTTTTACAAGTTTTTATGACTTTATTATACATTTGCGACAAGTTTTAAAACTTTTGGCACATGTATCCCATAAAAAACTTGTTAATCCTAGGAATCAGTGCATTGCTCCAACCATTCAAATTGCTGGATGTACCTGATTTTCAATCAGCCTTCTATTTTCCGTTCATTTTGTTAGTATATGGAGAAACAATTGTTCTTTGAGTGAATAGATTTATATGCATACAAATGTAATGCAAATTGTTGAATACTCCGTTTGTATTCAATGGTATTTTCATTCCAATTTGCTTATGTTTGTAGTAATGATTGAGAGAGATAGAGAGAGAGATTGTGAGGGAGCAAACAGAGTAATAAAAAAATGGTTAATATCCTAAAAAATCATAAACTGACACACCTACGATGAATTTAACCTAAACTAATTTTTTGATCACCAAAAACTACAAACTAGTACATATTTGACAAATTTACTCGAAATTGATACATTTGAGATAAATTTATCTTTTGTTAGTTTTCTTTAAATTTTATTGTCAAATTACTAAGTTTGATAACATATGATAATTGATTGGTGTACTGGTTTGGAATTTTACTCTCTGTTTGTCATATTTGTACAATTTTTGTGGTTTTTTTTTTTATGATATTAATCCAGTTTAATGGATAGTATATTTGTCATAAATTTATCAATTTAAGATTTTTGACAATCGACAAATTTGTTTAAGGAAAATTAATACAAGTATATCAGTTTTGGATTTTTTATGGTCACTTGGGATAAATTTGTCACAAAATATATACCAGTATAAAATTTCTCGTGGTTAAAATTTGGGGTAAATTTATCATGTACTTATTTGAAGTTTTTCAAGGTAATAACCCATAAAAAAATGGAATATCATCAATAAAGATAAGATAAAATAAATTTGCAACTCTCGTATTAATCTCGATTGAATTCCAAACTTTTCATTAGCTTAATATAACAACAAACTTTGTGTGAAGATGAAATCAAGTCCTCCTGAGGTGGTGTTGTCTGAAATTACTAATGTAATGGTCCAATTATTATTAGACACTATAAGTATCATAATTAGTGATCTTGCTGAACAACTTCATATGAAAAGACTTCGTTTTTTTTTTTTTTTTAATTCTTATTTTATCTTTTTTCTTCACTTTTCTTTTCGTTCGTTTTTTGCTTGGCCTTCTTTCCATCCCGATCAACTTCAACCAACCGTTCACCATCTTCAATTACGCCGGGATGTGGCGTTGCTGGATGCAAAAGGAGGACAACGCCTCAAACACGGCTTCCAGTTCGCATTTTAGCATTAAAAAAAGAAAAAAAAATTGACTTTTTAACATGGAAGAACCAATTTGCTCAAAAAAAAAAAAAAAGACATGGAAGAACCAAAAATAGCAACTTCGAATGTGCTCTCAGCCTGAAGCCGAAACTGTAGAACTCCAACTTTCCCTCTCTCTCTCTCTCTCTGCCCTAAAGGATCGAAATTTTAGATGGATCAAATTCAACACAAATTCATTGAAGTCAAAGGCCTCAAGCTCCATGTTGCTGAGATCGGCTCTGGTAAGTTCACTCCGCTGAAGCTTCCATCGTCTCACTCATACACCGCACGCCCGTTGAAGTTTATTTTTTAAGCATAATCAACCTTACGTGTTGAAGAGTTTTGAAATGTTTTGATGTATCAAAAACCAAGCCATCCTATGTTAATCTTGGCCGTTCTTTTATGGGCTGACCATAAATTTTAGTAGTTCCAACTACAGTGCTTGATTACTGGATTTATGAGTGAGTTCTTGAAATCTCCAAGACTATCAACCATACGTGTCGGAGAGTTTTGCAATGTTTTAATGTCTCAAAAACCAAGCCATCCTATGTTAATCTTAGCCATTCTTTTATGGGTTGACCATAAATTTTAGTAGTTCCAACTGCAGCGCCTGATTACTGGGTTTATGGGAGAGTTCTTGGCTTCGTGAATTGCGTTTTCAGGTCCCAATGTAGTCGTGTTCTTGCATGGATTTCCGGAGATATGGTACTCGTGGCGGCACCAGATGGTGGCCGTGGCGGAAGCTGGGTTTTGTGCACTAGCGCCTGATTTCAGAGGCTACGGGTTGTCTGATCCGCCGCTTGAACCCGAAAAGGCCTCCTTTGGTGACCTTATTAAAGATCTTGGTGCATTGCTCGATGCACTAGGCATTGATAAGGTGATGATTCTATGATTTTCCCAATTTTCTATGCTATGTGTAGTTGCTGAGGAAATGAAGATGAATCAGAAGGGATGGAGAAATTTCATATGCGGAAATTTCTTTCATCTGTTTGTTTGGTGATGTTGATGCAGTGGACAGAATAACATGCTGAATACTGGTTATATTAAGTTTTGCTGCTATAATTGTACTTGTGAACAAGGAGTTCTGTAATAATGTACCAAGAGTGAAGCCTTCTTTTGACAAGGTTTGGGCATTGTCAATGCAGGTGTTTCTAGTAGGTAAAGACTTCGGAGCTGTTCCTGCTTACTTGTTTTCCCTCCTCCACCAAGAGAGGGTCCGAGGAGTCGTGAGCCTAGGCATTCCGCACCGCTCTCCCAGTTATCCCCTTACATATCATGAGCATCTCCCTGAAGGCTTTTACGTAAGAAGATGGCAGGTATGCCGCCTCTGTGACTCAAGACCGTTAATGGGAAAGCGATAATCATTTGCTTTCGATTTGATGTCTTTGAACTTTCTATTTTAGGAACCTGGACGTGCAGAAGCTGATTTTGGGCGCCTCGATGCTAAAACAGTTGTGCGTAATATCTACATACTCTTTTCGAGAAGTGAGATACCAATTGCTGCAGAGAACCAGGAGATTATGGATATAGTCGATCCATCTACCCCTCTTCCCCCTTGGTTTACAGAAGAAGATCTTGAAGAGTACAGTTCTCTATACCAGAAGTCAGGTTTTCGCACTGCATTGAAAGTTCCTTATAGGTAATGGTCTCATGCTCAATGCTTAGTATTGAGACTGCCTGCCAATGAACCTCATGCTGCTGCAATTACAGGATTACAGCTCCATTTTTTATAATGAACCCTTTGATCCCTAGAAACTTATCCTAATAAAGCAACTGATCTCAGATAGCTTATGATGTTTGATCTGAGATGTGAGATGCAAATACTGCCCATAGCTCATGTGATAAGTTCAGCCTCACTTGTTTTCTGTTCTGTGATTGTCTATATTACCAATTAAATGTAAAAGGTGAACCTTTTGACAGTTTTTGTGCTGTGTACTTACCTCGGAGCTTTGGTCCTCTGTAATGCCCTTTGGAAAAGATGAAAGTAGACTATTGTGATAGGGTAGGAGTAAAAGTGCACTGTTAACATACTGAGACTCTCCAACTTTTCACATTGAGTTGAATCTGGATCTCTGTTCATCACTCCTTTAGAATAAAGGAGGCAACAGTAATTGATCTCTGGATGGAGATTGCCAGGGTGAATAAGCTATCGTTGCTGTTTATATGGACTTCAGATAGCCTTGCATTCTACAAGTAAATTATGTTTAACAATCTGGCTGGTATTGCAGGTCGTTTAAGGAGGACCATGGAATAACGGATTATATCATTAAAGTCCCAACACTCTTGGTCATGGGAGAGAAGGATTATGTGTTCAAATTTGCAGGCATGGAAGAGTACATCAGGAGCGGAAAGGTCAGAGAATTTGTTCCCCAGCTAGAAATTGTATTTTCGCCAGAGGGAACGCATTTTATCCAGGAGCAATCACCGGGTGAGGTGAATCGGCTCCTTCTTGATTTCCTTAAGAGGCATATTTGATAAACACTAACAGAAGGCAATAGGTTGTCAACATTCACCATTAAAAAGAGATGTTTGTGAACCAAATTCTCTGCATATTGCATATTTCTATGCAAGAGATCTTTTTGTTTGCACAAAATACTTCTCAACAATCATGGATCCCATCAATATTCACTTTTTTGCGTCACTCAAGTGAATCATTTGCCACTACAAAGAAGCTGTCTGTTGATGTGAAGAAAACTCTGGGAAAACAGATCTGCAGGATGTGTATTTGGGGCAGAGGAATAAATGAGTGCTGGTGCAAAAATCTCACTTACAGAGCTTTTCTGCTTAAGATGGCAAGTAAAAGATGGACGTCATGTGGTAACAATCTTATGAACTGCTGGGATAGTTTCTGCAACCACTTTTCTGTTTGCCAACAAAGAGAAACTATCCAGGGAGTTTGAGATTCACTGTTGCAGTCTGCATCTTCAAATTTGCAGTTGTTTACTGAACAAGTTACTAAGGTGACTGGATCCTGTTGGACTCAACCTGCCTCAACAATCTTGCCAGCAAAATACGCCATTTCTTACCTTCGATCCTTTCTGCAGCATTTCAGATATAAATGAACTCCTGAGATGTGGGCGAGTTGAAGAGTGAAACAAAATCATCCCAAAACAAGTATTTCCAAAACAATTCCTAGAAAGATCTGCAAGAACTGATGCTGTAATAAACCACTGCAATCAATCTCTTCTCTAGTTATAAACGTCTGAACCTCTGCTTCATTGGAACATCAATGCTATTTGCTCAGGTACAAAAATCAATGCCTCTACCAAATAATATAGACACTGGCCTTCAAAATTGAATGATCATCTCACTCACCATCCATGAAGACCAATAGGGAAAAAATTATGCTCCTCTTCATCTAGGGGTTACGGAAATGATCTTGACAGGAACTCAATTCATCTGACATCTCAAGGCCGTGGACTATTTTTTTTAGAGGATTTGGGCATCACATGTTTTTTTTTCTCCCCTTTTTGGTCTGGAATATACTACTTTCGCTCCTTCATATAAAACCAGATCACAAGATAAACCGATCTCAGTACATCAAGGGCCGCACAAGGCAAAATCGAGGTAGCTCTTACCAATTTCACAAATCCGTCTACGATCTTCCCATAGTAATCCCAGCATTCACACGCTATCGCCCCAGCGGTGGAAGGCATCCCTCTTAACTCTCCTGAAATTTGGTAGAAACCCACTGCTGTTTGCTTCTCGTTTAACCATATGTTTACTTTTTTCAGGGGAGGGAAAAGTGCTAAAAAAGTCCTAAACCTTTTGTATTTGTGCCAATTTAATCATAAACTTTTTTTTAGTGCCAATTTAGTTCTAAACCTTTTAAGTCATTTCCGGCCAATTTTGGCCGGATTTTGCTGACTGGACGTCGGCCGGCTAACGTGGCCTCATCGGTGTTGAGGTAGACAACTTTTAATAATATTTTAAAATATTTTATTATATATTTTATTATATTTTTTCCTTTTTCTTTTTTTCCTCTCCTCCCCTTCCTCCAACCGGTCGCTAGATCTCGGCAATTGGCCGAGGCGATGCCTCGCTAAGGCTTGTTCACCCGGCACTGCCATGGGCAAGGCTCGATTCTTGCCAGATTTGGCGAGGGTGAGCCTCGCTCGCCCTCGCGGCCTCAAGTTGGCCTTGCGTCGGGCTGGCGAGGCTTGCCCTTGTCGGCCATGGGCCTGTGCTCGACCCTCACCAGATTAGGCGAGGTGAGCCTCGCCGGCCTGGTGCGAGGCCGCCATCGTGCCTCGAGTTGGCCTCACGACGGGTGGGCGAGGCTCACCTCGTGGTCACTGGCGAGGTGGTCGGTGAGGTCGAGGTGGCCGATGAGGTTGACCTCAACCTCGCCGGCCGTCGCCTCTAGCCGGTTGCCAAGGTCCGGCGACCGACCGGAGGAAGGAGGAGGAGAAGGAAAAAGAAAGAAAAATAAAAATAAAAAATTTAAAAATATTAAAATATTATTAAAAGTTGTCTACGTTAGCGTCGATGAGGCCATGTCAACCGCCCAGCGTCTAGTAAGCAAAATTCAACCAAAATTGACCGGAAAGGACTAAATTGGCACAAAAAAAAGGTTTAAGATTAAATTGACATAAATGCAAAAGGTTTATGACTTTTTAGCTCTTTTCCCTTTCAGGGGCTTTTAAAAGCCCCATGCACTCGGGCTTTTCTTTCAAAAGAGTCTCTAAAGCAGTGTTTTGTTTCAAATAAGCTATGACGTGGCCGATTTAGGGTGCGTTTGGTAACCATTCTATTTCCAAGAACAATTTCTACTTAGAAATAATTCTTTTTTATTTTGTTCCATGGACGAGTTGTTAAGCATTTGAAAATGTTTGGTAATTGTCCAAAAATTTATAATTCGGGAATAGAAATGCGTTTGGTAAAATCTCAAATTCTTTTGTGAATTAGAATTTCTTCTAATTTTTATTACATTTATTATATTTTCTCTCTCTCTCTCTCTCTCTCTCTCCTTTTCTTTTTCCATCCCTCTTCTTCTTCCTCATTGTTGGTCACTAGCGACCTCGTCAGAGCCTCCCTAGGCTAAGGTGAGGCTAACCTCGCTTGGCCACCAGCAAGGCTCAACCTCGCCTAGCCATTGCGAGGCCGGCCTCGCCTTGGTCTAGTGAGGTTGAGTCTCATGGCGGCTGACGGTGAGGCCTAGCAAGGCCGATCCTTGCTAAGCAAGTGTGAGGTCGAGCCTTGTCAAATGTCGCCTTACCAGTCGCCAACCATCGGCGTCATCGGCAATTGGCAAAGAGGAAGAAGAAGATAAAAGAAAAGAGAAAAAAAGAAGGAGAAAATTTGGCTTCATTTTGGGATTGTTCTTGAGAATAAAGAAGTAAATTTTTTTTTTTTACTTCTTAATTCTGTTCCAAATCTATTCTCAGGAATAAAAAAGTTAACAAATGGATTTTTGTTATTCTTTTGTTCAAGAGAACAAAAGAATATAATTAGTTACTATTCGATTAGTTAACAAACAAGCCTTTAGTCTCAATTCACCCCTAGCTCACCGACGGCCCATATCTTCCCACGCTTGTGAGCATGTTCGTTTTAGGAGTCGCTTTTCGTGCCAAAGCCAAGGGCATTTTCATCTTAAATTTTTTGAGCAAAAACTAAATTTCCCAATTTGGTTATGAAATCTCTCAAATTTGTGTAATTAAAACCCTAATTCCCAAATCCTTAGATTCCCAATTAAGAGTGCAGTTTCCTTTGTCTAGAGATAAGGCGATTGTTGCTTATCAAAGCAACATGTTGACAAGGCGCGGACAATGTCAAATAGCATACCGATGACAATGATGGTACGAGAATTTTTTTTTAGGGTCGTGCTTTAGCTAATTTAGTAGGATTTGTTTTGTATTATGTCTCTTCTTGCGTGAATCAATACATGTGAGTTGTATTTTCTAATTGCAAGTGATATCCATGAGTACATTTTCTAATTGAATTTGCTGCCATTTTGGTTCCTGGGTGCCAATGGTAGTCCCTCTTTTGTAATTTTGAACTGTATTTGTATTTTTGTTTGTTTTTTTCCAGTGTATATTTTGTCATGTGTTGTATAGAAATATATTAACGTTATATTTGCTTCCGCTTTGCACCAGGCGAGGGATTTGAAGATGCAAACTATTTCATGTTTGATAATAGGGATGCTTAGGGTTGTAAAGAATGTTGGTTTGCCATTATTGATCTTCATGACTTACGCTGAAGAAATGTCAAAAATGAGAATGTCAATGATGAATATATACATCTTGAGTTCTATATTGAAGTTGATAAGGAAAATCTTCGATGTGCTTTAGTAATGTTAAGGAGTTTAAAGAGGCCATCAGGAAATATGCCATTAAAAATGAGGACATGCAAGGGTCATTAAGAATGAACCAAATAAGTTGAGGGCAGTTTATTCTGAAGATTGTGAGTGACTCATTTATGCTCCCAAAGTACAAAGAGAGCATACTTTACAAGTTAAAACCTTCAACCTTATACATTCATGTAATAGAGCTCTTTTTATATGTTTCTCAAGTAAACACTAAATGGTTAGTGTTCGTGAAATTCTAAACGCAAGTGCACGTATCGAACAAGTAATATAATGATGAGAAAAAGTATCGTCCCTACGGAGATCGATAATTAATAAACTAATTAAATACTAAAATAGATTAATTCTAAAATTTATCTAACAGATCAAAATATAATTAAGAATAAATTAAAAACGAAATTTGTAGACTAAATGCAGTAAATCGATAAGATAAATATGTTAAAGCATCCGATTTCACCATAATCACTAGATATGAATTTCAGATTGTTGTGAGTATAAGAACGATATCAAACATGTGATAGCGGAATTTCCTAATCAATTTACTATCCTATTTCTAGGTATAGCAAACCTATTCAGCTTATTAATCCACTATATCTCTATGTGAATTAAAATAAACATGAGTGCATTACAAACTATGAATATTCCCGGCTTACAATGAGTCTTTTGGATCACTTTATCACCGAAAGCTACACAAATAACGTGGTATATCTCTATTCACGTTTAATTCATGGTTATATATATATATTATAATGAGCAATTGCATATTATCACTTCTCAGTCTCAAACATGCACATCAGATCATTCAAGTGGTGGCCAGTCACTCAAAAGCATTAAACACAATAATATATAACTCACATGAATGAAATCAATTGTAAAACATAAAAATCATGAAATTCACATCATCATGGTTAGGCTACATCGTAGCCCTAACAAAAGAAAATTAGAACATAGTAGAAGAATAAATAAAAATATAGATCAAACCCAGCATCTTGAATAAAAAAACAAGAATTCTGTCACCACTTTTGTCTTCTTTTCAAAATACTTGAAAAACTCTCGAAAGAATGAAAAACGATATACTCTCCCAAAACCTAGCTGCTCTCTCTCTTTCCTATTTATAGGAGATCCAAAATATCTATCTCCTAACGCTTGCAGATAACATTAGGGAACAAAATCAAGAATTTCCTGATTTGATATCCATCTTCCATTATTGCTTTTCTTTGAATTCCTGATAGTTGCCATTCTTTTCCTTATCCTCTCCATATCTCATTATTCTGCATAAACAAGGAAAATTCAAATAATCAGAAGGAAATCAAAATATTTTCTTATAGATATTGCATTAATTACTGCTTAAAATAGGTAAAATAACTCTATTTTTATAGAGTTATTAGTTAGCAAGCAAATATTGTGATAGATTAGGGAATAATCCTACACAGCCAAGTGCTTTGATGAAAAAATATTGGAGTCTAAGATTGTTTTGAAACTACCGAGGACAATGGTCTACAAAGCTAGCGCTAGAGCAATGAGTATGATCACATGAGAGGAGGACCAATTTTGGATGCTTAGAAGTCATTCCCAAACACCTCTTGATACTTAGGAGCCGACGTGTAATTAAGACAAAACAATGTCAAGTTTCAATTCAAGTTTAAAGGAGTCCACGTATGTCGGGACACATTGAAGAGGGGTTTTCTAAAAGGATATAGGCATTTTATGGCGTTTGACAATTGTCATTTGTCATCAAGATACAAGAGCATATTGCAGCTACAAGCATAGATGACAAAATTCAAATGTTTCACTTTGCATGGGTAGTTGTGGGACAAAAAACATTTAGGACATGACACTAGTTTATTAATATGATTGTAGATGGCTTGGAGATTACAAATACTAAAAATGCAAAGTAGTGGAATTTCTTGTATGACAAGCATAAGGGATTGGTGAAAACATTAGCAAATCTAATACTTGTAGCGAAACGTAGATTTTACTTGAGCCATACTCTAGGTTGCATTCCAAAGGAGTGGAACTTAAACAGTTGATTTGGAAGGTTGCCATGGCAGCTAGATATTTAATCTTGAGTTGGTAGTGGAAGAGTTGAAGATAGTGATGAGAAAACTTTATGATCGGTTGTTTCACAGGCCTCCAGTGGAGTGCAATGGAGCAATCGCACTTATGAACAAGCTCAAAATGTGGGTTTTGCTTAAATAATTGATGTGAAAGCTTCAACAAAAGTATCATTATGACAAGGGTTAGGGGATAAGCCTATCATCATCACGCTTGAAGCTATACGAGCACAACTCATGGAGAGGATTCATAAGCCAAGGGATTGGAAGGCTAACTGAACAGGGATGATTTTGTCCTGGAATTCAAGAGATATTGGGGCTTAAAAAATATCAGCATCACATATTCATAGCTGGAATTGGTGAGCAAGTTTCTAATCACTTTTTCCTTATTAGCGGCATTTGACTCTTGCCACTTAAGTCCATAATATATCAGCACAGAACTCTGTTCTGTGTCTAGGCTCAAGCAAGAATTCTTGCCCCCTGGAGAACATGTTGGTCCTTGAAACCAGTGCATTGCTCCAACCAATCAAAGTTGCTGGATTTACATGAATTTTAATCAATCTTTCTTTTTTGGCATACATTTTTTCAATCTATGGATGTGAATAAGTACTAAAGTCCAAATATGTGTTAATATGTATAACTTCTAAAGTCCAAATTTAGCATAAAATTTTTCTGACTTTAACCGACTCAATTTAAACAAGAAAAATCCAATTTGGTTCGTTTATTTCACGAAAAATAAATGATTTATAAAATATTTTTAAAAAATGGTCGCTTGTGTTGCTTACATAATTGAATGAATGGAAAATGTTTTCATCTTCTACAAAAATGTTTAGACATGTATTTTTGTTAGTAATGAAAATATCTTTCATTAATGAATTAAGTTAAGTAACACAGACAATTACTTTTAGAAAAATATTTTTCAAATCATTTATTTTCCATAAAATAAATGGGATCGTAATTTCATTAGTTTTAGCCAAACATATGGCATGCAAAGTGTAAGGCTGTATTTTGTTGACCTTTTCAAACAGTGAAAGAAGAGTTTTTTTTTTTTTGGTCAGTGAAAGAAGAGTTGATCAAGTGGATTTATTAAGGTTTTGTTTGTTTAACGGAAAACAAATGATTTGGAAAATCTTGTTCAAAAGATTATTGCTTGTTTCGCTTGAAATAATTAGCTAATGAAAAGTGTTTTCATTATTGACAACAATTCATGTCTAAACAATTTTGTGGATGATGAAAATATTCTTTGTTCATTCATTTTATCAATGAAGCAAGTGATTATTTTTTGAAAAATATATTCCCAATCATTTGTTTCCTGCGAAATGAAGACACCCTAATGCAAATTTTTCTTTCTCGGCAAGCATGTTGAGGTCAGTTAAAAGGGAAGGTCGAGTGTGGACTTGTTACCGGTTGGCTTAGAGAAAGAGACATCAAATTCCACTTTGTGTTGGACAAGCTTGCATTAGCTGAATATTTTGCTGACTTCACTGGGCGGTGGCTCTTCTATATACGTGTACACTTGGTACAACCTTAGAAGTAGAGAGTGAGAGAGTTAAGCTTGGAGAAAGCTTGCAGAGTTAAGCTTGCTACAGTGAAAGAGACATCAAATTCCACTTTGTGTTGGACAAGCTTGCATTAGCTGAATATTTTGCTGACTTCACTGGGCGGTGGCTCTTCTATATACGTGTACACTTGGTACAACCTTAGAAGTAGAGAGTGAGAGAGTTAAGCTTGGAGAAAGCTTGCAGAGTTAAGCTTGCTACAGTATGGAGTGTTCTCCGTGTAAAGTCTATGCTTTGAATATTATTCACTCTCCTCGTTCAAAAAAAAAAATATTATTCACTCTCTGTATTTGGGTGTTCTTGCTCCAAAGTTATCAAAAGTTTCTATCCCTTTTGGTTCCAACTCTCTCTCTCTTGGTTCCAACTCTCTCTCTCTCTCTCTCTCTCTCTCTCTCTCTCTGTGAAATGGATCAGATTCAACACAAATTCATTGAAGTCCAAGGCCTCAAGCTCCACGTCGCCGAGATCGGCTCCGGTAAGTTCACTCTGCTCAAAGTTCTATCGTCTCGCGCATACCTGACACACCTGTTAAAGCCTCTTCTATTTATTAAGCATAATCAAGCTACCCTTTTTTATCGGGGCACTCTGAGTTATTGGGTTTTTTGCTCCAAGACTATCAACCATACATGTGGGAGAGCTCTCAAATGTTTAAACGTATCAAAAGCCATGCCATCCAATCGTAATCTTGACAAATTCTATGGGTTGACCAGAAATTTCAGTAGTTCCAACTACAGTGAGTGATTACTGGATTTATGAGCTAGTTCTTGGCTTTGTGAATCGTGTTTTTAGGTCCCAATGTAGTCGTGTTCTTGCATGGATTTCCGGAGATATGGTACTCATGGCGGCACCAAATGGTGGCCGTGGTGTAAGCCGGTTTTCGCACACCAGCGCCTGATTACAGAGGCTACAGGTTGTTTGATCCACCGCTTGAACCTGAAAAGGCCTCCTTCGGTGGCCTTCTTAAAGATCTCGGTGCATTGCTTGATGCCCCGGGCATTGACAAGGTGGTGATTCGGGATAAGTGTAGTACAAATGCAATAACTTTCATGTGGTCCTCACTTAAAGGCTATTACTTTTTATTTTTTTGAATACCATAATTTCTAAAAAGACGTTTACCTAAGTGCTGTAACTTTCAATTGACTACTTAAGTATCATAATTTTTTTTAAAAACATTCACCTAAATGCCAGAAATATGACTTGACATGGCTCTTGTAGTGAATTTTTTGAAAAATTATAGTTCTCAAGTGATCGATTGAAAAGTTCAATGGCACTTCAGTTATTAGAAAAAAAGTTATGACATTTTAGTGAGCACTATATATAATATATGACACTTAAATGATAAAAAAAAAAAAAAAGTTACAACACTCAAGAGAGTACTATACGAAAGTTATGACATTTGTGTCGTTTTTTTTCCTATAATGATTCTATGATTTTCCCTATTTTCTTTGCTATGCATGGTTGCTGAGAAAATGGACATGATTTAGAAGAAAAAGGGAGAACCGATCCCCGGTTCATAAGTAGAAAAATTCTTGTGCACCTCTTGTTTAATAATGCCAACGCCGTAGACTGAATAAAACGCAAATTTTGAAGTAGCTTGGGCTACTTCTTGTGGCTCTTGGTGTAAGTCTCACTCTCACCTTATCTCTCGGAGGTTTGTTGGTACTCATGGATCTGTGGCTTTACCACCTAAGGTGGGTCTTGTTCTCATAAAAGGGAAAGAAGAATCTTTTCAAGTGTTAGTTGCTTTCTATACTTATTCTGTAAGAGTTTTTTTAACGTGGACTACATTAATTGATATTGTAATTTACTGTTTTTTACGGCTACCGTAAACAGTAGTGGGTCTAAAGTGAGATAGAAGGTTTCTTAATTAGTCTAATATGGGGTATGTGGTGTGGGCCGAAGTTGGCTGGCCCGTAATGAGGGGGCCTGGTTGAAAACTTTATAAATAGTGTCACGCCCCGATCCTCAAGCATGCACACATCCCTTACCTTCGGTCGATTTTAAAAGCGATATCACAGGACATATCGCAGACCCTTTTCACTTTAATATGCACATGCGGAAGCAATTATAATCCCCAGACAATAAAACAATGTGATAGAAAAGTAGGCACATGTTTTTCATATTGAAATTCACAACCAAACTTTTATACAACCACACCTTAAAGTATTTTACCATACTATTCACAAAGGTCTAGTCTCACATTCAACCACCTACAAACAGGGTTCATAAAGAGGATGGGATCATAGTCCTCATTCGGGTCGTACTCAGATCATCATTGGGGTTGTCCTCCAGGTACTCCTCTTCGAGTTCCTTCTCCTCAGGCTCCTCATTAGGGTCTTGAAATATTGTCTCACAACCGGGATGAGACTACGTCTCAGTAAGTTATACCCCCTAAGACTCGATTAGTAAACCAATACGCTATCTAGGCTACCTATGCACGCACGGGTCATAGGACTTACCTTGACCTCAGATTCTACCTGCATATTAGCACAGTTCAATAGGCACCCAAGCAATCACATCACAAATCGATATCTCGATCAATCGACCTAGTCGATTTCATGTCAATTCGACCATTCCCCGGTCGTCTCCCTTATTCAGTCTCAAATCTTACTCACAGCTTCACAAGCATAGTCTACCACTTTTCTTGGCAACAAATTACGGTCCAAAGGACACAACCTATCTTTAGGTGGTAAATTACGGCCCAATGGACACGACCTTTAATAGGTGGCAGATTACGGCCTTATCAGGCGTGACCCCTATTGGGTGGCAATCTACGGCCCAACGGGCGCAATCTCTGTTAGGTGGCAATTTACGGTCCAACGGGCGTGACCTTTGTCAAGTAACAATTTACGGCCCAACGGGCGCAACCTTTAATAGGTGGCAGATTACGGCCTTATCAGGCGCGACCCCTATCGGTTGGCAATTTACTGCCCAACGGACGCGACCGACTCCAAATTCGGTGGCAAAACTCGGCCCCACTGGCATAGCCATACCTTGACGGCTTTCGAGGTTCTATTCACAACCTTTCACAGTCAAATTCTAATTGAACACTGACACTGATCAATTTTGGGATACATCCCCACAGACTCATCAGCTCACTCAATTTCCACAAACCAGTGCTCAATTAAATAAACAATTGCACTACGACAATCAAAATAAAATTTAAAATTTCGACTATCCCACCTAATTTCCGAAAAATAAATAAATAAATAAATAAAATTTGAAAATTAATAAATAAATACTAAAAATCCAATTTAGGCCCATAATGCCTGATTGGAGCCCGAAATGGGTCGGGAAAAATCCGAGATGTATTCAATAAATATTAGAAGCTCTCTACTTGCTAATGACTAAGTCTAACCACCTAACATGCATCATTCAGTCACTAATTTAATTGTTCTAAACTAATCTAACCACATAAATGTACTTAATTAAATCTAACCAACCCTTAAGCATAATTAGCAAATTAAAAAGCATTAGTGAGAAAAATTCACTTGGTTAAAAGCGGGACGGACACCGCGACGACAAGGCGACGGCGGCCGAAATCGGACTTTCAACAACACCGGCGGGCTTGGACCGAGCCTTGAACTTGGCCCAACAAATCTCAGCCCAACTGAGATTTATTCTTTTTTTGGGCTGGACCCAAATTGGGTTGGGCCTGCTGAAGACGGGTTTTAAGTTGTGGACTGGACTTCAATTGCTTTGCTTCAAATTGGGCCTCAAAATTTCAGTTGATGGGCTGCTGGACTAGGCTTGACCAAATAACTCACTTGGACTGGACTGGGCTGGGCTGCAGCTGATGAAATTCAACTGGGCTTAAAGATTTGCTGCTGGATTGATGGGCTCGAAGACTGCTGAAGATGGGCCAAACTACTACAGGTTTTTGGGCTTCAAGTGGGTGAAACAAAAACTGAACTGGGCTGTTCTTGCGAGCTTCAGTTCAATTGAAGAATGGGCTATGAGCTAGAATTTCGTTTGAGATGGGCCAACAACGCTAGACTTCGGTGGGCTTCGCACGGCCAGATGAAGGCCGCTCGATATCACGCTCGCAGCTTCGTGGAGTTGATGGCGAAGACATGCAGATTTGAAGCTGCTTCGGCTTCAATCGACATCGAGCTGAGGAAACGAAGGTGATGCGGACGTTGCTGCTGCGCTGTTGAAGACGCGTGGCTGTGGATGAGGCGGCTTCGGTCAACCACGGAGGAGCTCGCTGGTTAGGTTGACTGGAGGATAGTGGACCGCTGCTCAATCAACAAGATGAAGTGAAGACCTTCGTGAGCTAAAGATTCGTGGATAGAGAGGAGATGGGCATTCGGTGGCTTCGCTGGCTTGCGCAGTCAACCGAATTGCACCGGTTGAAGACTTCTGAGGAAATTGACCGTGGAAGACAAAGCGTAGTGGAGCAGAGTCGGTGTTTGTGCGGCTTGCGAAGCTGCTGAGTGGTTCTGTCTTCGTTCGGTGGGGTTGGCGCACAAGAGAGAGAGCATATGACGTGGATTTCTCATCTTCTCCAGCTGTGGTGCTGCGCGAAAAATGAGAAGGGAGAGAGAGGCTATCCGGTTGTAGGGTACGAGAGAAAGAGAGGTGGATAGGTATGAGGAGTGAGGGCTCCACCAAAGATTGATATTTTGCAAAATATCTTCCTTAAATCAATCTAAAGCTTATGTATAAATACAGCTTCACAGCCATCAAAAATGCCCTCATATAACCTCCCGAGTGGTCCATTCTTACAGGTGTGGACAAGGATTTAATTTCTTAAGAAAAAGCTTCATTGCACAACCATTCTCTTCGATTCACTCTTACTTAGCCTCCATAAAATCAATCGATGCCTCAACGCTTCAATCGCTATTTTTCCTCATCCAATAACCCATCTTGCATCTCAATTTTGTGACCAAAAACCATCTTCGGCAATTTCTACACTAAAACAACCCGGTGACGACTTTTTCCCAAAAAGGTGTCGAGCGTCAGAAAAGTCTTTTAAGACTGAGTTGACACTCCTAGCATTCATTGTGATATGAAAGAATCTTCAAATTCTGAAATCGGACTCGAATTCACGGTTAATTTCCATTCGACGCATTTTTAGCGTGACCTATGCTACTGGGTAACTTTCAAAGATTTTTAGTGCAAATGACCCGTGGTCGATTTTCTTCGAGCCACAATGAATCCACTCGACTCAATGATGATTCTTGATTGTCGTGAAAATCTCGATGATTTAATTACGGACACAGGGTACCAAAACGATAGTAAAATCAGATTAATGCCGGTCGATAAGAATTTTCCAATTTAGTGGTGTCACCCACGATTAGCGACACATCTCAATCGAACTAACCTATATATGATCTCAAATCGATTTATATCTGTGCCGTAATGATCTTGACAAATAAGCACGGTCGAAAAGCCGATTCCTGGTCGAATTCTCAAGTCTATTTGCCTTAAAATCCTTAATGTTTTTCCTAGATAGTCTAGTTATCTCGAGAGTGATCGCTTTGAGAATAACTCTATAGGCGCGTCAATGAAACGTTTGATTTATTCAGTAGAAGACATGATTGAAAATATGGGATGTCACAAATAGTGCTCAAGTCTCTCCTCTAACCTGAATTTTCACATGTATCCTCACCTAAGGGGCATTTACCTAACGCTAAACGTGAGGGGGCCGCCTCATTGAGCCAATGATACGGAGGGCAATAGAGGAGAAGAACTTGTGCGTGGAACATTGTGTTTCCGCTTCCGCTTTAAGAACGATGGATCCCAAAACAGGTGCGTTAATCTTTCTACTCAATTATGCATGTTCTTGTTCTAGTTATGGAGATCTTGGGTTACGTAATTTGCGTCTAACATGTGGTATCAGAGCCTCCATAACCCTAGAACTCAAATGCATTGGATTTTACCCAAATTTGAGATTTTCGAGATTTTTCGTAAAATAAAAATTAAATTAAATTATATATTCGGATTGGGCTCGGTGAGACAAGCAAAACCGTGGGCGGCGTGTTACCGGGGGAGGCCCCACGCGCCCCCATGCGTGTCCACGCGCTGCTTGGGTGTCGAGCACGCGCCCTCACGCGCGGGGTGAGGCTTGAGCGTGCGACGCACATGGGGTGCTAACGTCACGATGATGTCAGCAGCCCGGATCCGATTCTACCCGATTAGCAACCGACCCGACCCGACCAAGGACCAACCATACTCGACCCGTTGACCTGACCCGACCCAGTCAACTGTTGACCGGACCGGTCAACTGGTCGGATCGGTTTTGACCGGCCATTGACGCTAGCGCATGAGCTCCACGCGCCCCACACTCAGGCGGCGCGTGCGGGTGTGTGGAAGCTCATATCGGCACGTGGCTGGCGGCAATGGACTCGTATGTTCATCCTCTATCTTGTGGTATATTTATTTTACATGCTTGATGATTTTATGGATGTGAAAATATATACAAAGCCCTAAATACGTGTATTTTTGCGTATTTTTCTTGTATTTTCTGTGTTTTTTTTTTTGGAAATACATGTGTTGGGTTACTGGTATGTTATCACATAAATATTATAGTGTGATTCATTAATAAAATTAAATTTTATTAAATTTTATTAATGAATAAGGCAATGTAATTAGTATGGCATGTGATTTTAGTAATATGATACCCCTATCACTAAAGTTAAAATCACATGTATATGGTGTATGTGAGATGTAAAGATTATATCCCTGGTATAAGAGAATTTCAAGGATTCAATTGAGTCGTGACCGTTAAAGTGGTACACTTGATTGTATTTGAGAAATTTCGATCTTGTATATTTATTGGAATGTCTCCTGGTTTAATGCATAGTCATACTCCCAAAGGAGATGATTGTATATTAGTTTATGGAGGGATACATGATGGTGTGGTGGATGAGTGATTAATCCTAATGGTTTTTTTTTTTTTTTTTTTTTTTTTTTTTTTTTTTTTTTTTTTGATGCAGGAGGAACCGCTTTGGCCGACAGCCGCCACGTAAACCCCCAGGTGACGCTAGCCCAGGACCCACCACCAGGGTGCCACGCTTAAATAGCCTAATGATCCACCAGCCTCCCTGCAACTTGCGTTGCAGGGGCTTCGAACTCTGGACCTCCCTTTTGGAGGTCCTGGAGCCTACTCAGCAAAGCCACCACGGCCGGTAGTGTGATTGATCCTAATGGTTCATATGCCTAAAGGTGATGAATTCACGAAAATTGGAATATATTCTCATAACCGCTATAATGTTTCGAAGTGTACAATTGTATGTCATGTATTCTACCCAAAGGTGATTATGTAATTTTGCATGTAACTCTCTAAATGTGTACTTGTACGTCAAGTTACATAATGCTCACATGATGCTAATTATATACATTGCTAATTATATACATTGCTTGTCTTTCAGTTACTTTTTCTGTAAACGGTAACTCCGTCATTATTGAGGTTCTTGCTGGTTTAAATTTTAAGAAATGGAGAGAAGATCTTCTGTTTGCTATGGAGATGGCAGATGTTCATATGACTCTTACTGTCGATCGGCCGGCAAATCTTACTGCTGAGAGTACGAAGCTCGTAAAGCTCATTTTACTACCTGGGAAAAGAATAATAGAATTTGCTTACTGTCGATGAAGTGTTCCGTTTAAGAACACTTGAAAAGTGGTTTGCCTGCATACTGCACTACTAGGCAGATGATGGAAGCCTTAATGGCTAGAAACCTTGTCTAGCCTAATGCTAAGATAGGAACACACTTGCAAACATTATTTACTATGAAGTATGATGATTCTGGTGGAGTTAAAGATTATGTTATGAGAATGGTAGATTTGTAGACAAAGCTTGAGGCTCTCAATGTTGTTATTCCCACTGCTTGCATTGTGCATCAAGCTCTAAATAATCTTCCTCCCGATTTTGGGATTATCAAGACCAATTATAGTTCCTAAGATGAAACCTGGTCAGTTAATGACCTAATTGCAAGGTTGGTGGTAGAGGAAGAAAAATTAAAGAAAGACAAAGGGCACATTGCCCTTTATGCTTCTAATTCTAGTAGTGATAAGGGTAATAAAAATTATACTCATAAGGACAATTTTGAAGTTGCTGAATCTTCCAACAATAAAGGAAACTCGAAGGTACTGGACCTTCTAATAGTTTGGGTCCCAAGAAATCATTCACCAAGAAGAATGGTTTTTATTACTACTTTTGCAGAGAGAGAGGACTGAAGTAGAGAAACAGTTGGGAAAAGTTATAAAGATTGTTAGATCTGATCGTGGTGGTGAGTATTTTGGTAGGTACAATGATGGTGGACAACTTAAAGGGCAGTTTGCTAAATACTTAGAGGATTATGAGATAATAAGTTAGTTTACTATGCTCGGAAGTCCTGAACAAAATGGTGTAGCTGAAAGGCGCAATTGTACTTTTATGGACATGATGAGAAGTATGATTAGTAGGACCAATTTACCTAATTTTCTGTGGGGTAAAGCTTTGAAAACAGCTCTTTATATTCTAAATCGCATTCCTACTAAAGCGGTTCCATTGACTCATTTTGAGTTATGGATTAGACGTAAACCTAGCTTGAATCATTTTAAAGTTTGGGGATGTCCAACAGAAGTGAGTTATATAATCCAACATTGAATAAGCTGGATTCCAAAACTGCTCGGTGTTACTTCGTGTCTTACCCAGATCATTCAAAGGGGTATCTGTTTTATAACCTTAATGGAGGTACAAGAATTGTGGAATTTTAGACTGCAAAAATTTCTGGAATTTGATGCAGCTGAAAAGGGTAGCTACTCACAAGCTATCGAAGATGATAGTATGGTGGGGATTACTGGATCCCTGTCTCATTCTGTGCAGACAATTATGGAGCCTCTTGCGTCACAAACTGAATCTGTTGTGGCCTAGGATCCTATTGTTGAGACAGCTTCTGATGAAATTCCTCAAGCCCCTCAAATTCAGAATGAGGTTGAAGTAGCTCCATTTAGAAGATCAACTAAGGAAAGACGTTTAACTATACCACCAAACTATGTTGTCTACCTAGGAGAGCATGATTATGATATTGGTTGTGTTGTTGATTCGGTAATTTATATAGATGCCATCTCATGTCCTCAATTAGATTTGTGGCTGGATGCGATGAAAGATGAGATGCAATCTATGAAATACAATGGTGTTTGGGAGCTTGTTGAATTGCTTGAAGGTTGTAAACCTATTGGCTGCAAATGGGTATTCAAGACTAAAAGGGATTCCAAAGGAAAGATTGAAAAGTTTAAAGCCAGACTAGTAGCTAAGAGTTTTACTCAAAGAGCAGGGATAAATTATGAAGCAACATTTTCTCCAGTTTTTTCTAAAAATTCATTTAGAGTGATCTTGGCATTGGTAGCTCATTTCGATATGAAGTTACACCAGATGGATGTTAAGACTGCTTTTCTAAATGGAGACCTTGATGAGGAGGTTTATATGGTGCAGCCTGAAGGTTTTGCAGCAGATGACTCAGGTAAGCTTGTTTGTAGATTGAAAAAATCTATTTATAGCCTTAAACAAGCTTTTAGACAATGGTATTTCAAGTTTTATAGTGTTGTCACTTCATTCGGATTTATTGAGAACAAAGTAGATCGGTGTATATACATACACCAAGGTCAGTGGGAGGAAATATATTTTTTTTTATACTTTATGTAGATAATATATTGCTTGCTAGTAGTGACATTGGTTTATTGCATGAGACCAAGCGGATGTTATCGAAAAATTTTGATATAAAAGACCTTGGTGATGCGTCTTTTGTTCTTGGCATTGAGATCCATAGGGATCGCTCATGCCGTTCATTGGATTTGTCTCAGATGGCATATATTGATCGCATTTTAGAAAGATTGCAAACCAAGAATTGCTCCCGTTGTTAAGGGTGATAAATTGAGTCTTTCACAATGTCCTAATTCAGATTTTGAGAAAATTCAAATGAAGAATATACTTTATGCTAGTGTGCTTGGAAGTATCATGTATGCTCAAGTTTGCACTAGGCCAGATATTACTTTTGCAACAGGGCTTCTAAGTAGATATCAGTTTAATCCAGGATGCGATCACTGGGTTGCTGCCAAGAAGGTTTTAGGGTACTTAAAGAGAACAAGAGATTATATGCTGATTTATAGACATGTTCCAGACTTGCAACTAGCAGGGTATTCGGATGCAGATTTTGCTGGTTGTCAAGATGATAAGAAGTCAATGACATGATATATATTTATTTTGGCAAGAGGTGCAATATCATGGAAGAGCGAAAAACGGAAATCCATATCTTTTTCTACCATGCAAGCAGAGTTTGTAGCATGTTTTTCAGCTACTACTCAAGTTATTTGGCTTCAGAATCTCACTAGGGAGTTATCAGTTTTTGATTTTGTGGATAGGCCCATACAGCTACATTGTGACAATAACTCTGCAATGTTGTTTATTAATAACAACAGAAGTCTTAAGGGGTCTAAACACATGAAAGTGAAGTTTTTTACTATAAAGGAATCGATGCAGAATGGTGACGTCGCAGTAGATTATATTCCTATAGATGATATGGTTGCAGATCCACTAACTAAAGGTCTACGCCCGTGTATATTTGATCAACATGTCATTAGTATAGGTCTAGGAGCATCTTAGGATGCTGTTATTTAGTGGAAGTTGTGTTTTATTTTTCTTTGAATAAAGTTTACATTTGTTTTGTTACAATTTAGTAACACTTTGATATATATGTCAACTTTTGCATTCAATAAAATATTTTTGAATGGATTGTTATTATGTTGATTATATATATTGTTAAAAGTCTCAAGGTATTGCTTAAACCTTCAGTGAAGGCTAGGGGCATTCGGGCATCCGGTTATTAGCCTTGTGCATATGTCTTGTGATACATAAAGAAAGGTTAACCGTAAAGACAAGACATATGTGGGTTCATTAGAACCATAAAGTATTCTCTAGTGGCACAAATTTTTTGTGTTGCCTAAGGTAAGAGAATGGTGACTGACAAATGGGATATCTCTATGTGAGATGTTATTTATTTGCCACACTACCATATTGAATCCATATCAATAAAGTTGAGAGCACTCGTGACCATGGAAGACTTTGTGTGTATACATGCAGTTACCGTCATGATTCGGTGTTTGAGACTTTATGGGATAGGATTGACTATTAAGAATTATCTCTAGACCAATGTACGTACATGTGGTACGATTTCAATTAATATAGTTCAAGTGGGAGAATGTAAGAGTTTTCCTAATGTGGACTACATTAATTGATATTGTAATTTACTGTTTTTTACGGCTATTGTAAAACAAAGCTGGTCTAAGGTGAGAGAGAATGTTTCTTAATTAGTCTAATATGAGGCTGGCTAGTGTGAGCTGAATTAAGCCTGGCCCGTAATGAGGGGGCCTAGCTGAAAACTCTATAAATAGTGCTCAAATCACTCCTCTAACCTGAATTTTCACATGTATCATCACCTAAGGGGCGTTTACCTAACGCTAAACATGAGGGGACCGTCTCATTGAGTTAGTGATACAGAGGGCAATAGAGAAGAAGGATTTGACCGTGGAATATTGTGTTTCCGCTTTCGCTTCAAGGACGATGGATCTCAAAACAGGCACGTTAATCTTTCTACTCAATTATGCATGTTCTTGTTCTAGTTATGAAGATCTTGGTTACGCAATTTGTGTCCAACATATTCACCTGGCGTATTTCTTCAAGATAAGTTTTAGAGAACAAAGCCTTCGTAGAAACTGTCTATCAAATGCAGTAATATGTCCAATAGCAGGGGTCCCCTGGGAACTCACACGGAACCTGTCATTTTGGTTATGAAAAGAGAAAACCTCTAACAGTTCGTCCAGCACAGTTAATGTGGGACACATTCAAAGCCTCATCTTCTTTGCACATATATGCATAATTTGACCTTCAGAGTAATCTGGTGAATTTGCTCCTTCTAGTTTCCTGACATTCACTATGGAAGTTCTGCTGCTGTTATAGCATCTGTGCACAGGTAGTCCTGTAGTCTTGTACTAAGAGTGAAGCCTTCTTTTGACAAGGTTTGGGCACTGTTAATGCAGGTGTTTCTTACAGCTAAAGGCTTCGGAGTTTTTCCTGCTTACTTGTTTTCCCTCCTCCACCGAGAGTGTCGGAGGAATTGTGACCCTGGGAATTCCACACCGCCCTCCTTTTCATCCCATCAAATATCATGAGCATCTCCATGAAGGCTTTTACATTTCAAGATGGCAGGGATGCCGCCTATGTAACACTCGTTTTCAAGACTGTTGCATGGTAAAGTGATAATCATCTGCTTTCGATTTGACATCTTTGAACTTTCTATTTTTGGAACTTGGATGGGCAGAAGCTGATTTTGGTGCCTTGATGCTAAAACAGTCGTGCGCAATATATACATACTCTTTTCGAGAAGTGAACTGCCAATAGCTGCAGAGAACCAGGAGATAATGAATATAGTCGATCCATCCACCCCTCTTCCCTCTTGTTTACAGAAGGAGATCTTGAAGAATACAGTTCTCTGTACCAGAAATCAGGGTTCTGCAATACAGGTAACGATCTCACGCTACATGCTTGGTACCATAGACTGCCTGCTGATGATATCCATACTGCTTCACTAACAAATTTATAGCTCTATTGGGAATCATGATCCCTAGAAACTAGGCTAATGACAATTGATCTGAGATGGAATATGCAAGCACTGCCTATGGCTCTAGGGCATCATATTATGGCTGTCACGTGATAAGTTCAGCCCCACATGGTTATGTACTGTAATTTTTATGTTTACCAAGTAAATGGAAAAGGTGAACCTTTTGATAGTTTTTGTGCTGTGTACTCACCGGAGCTTGAGTCCTTTGTCATTGCCTTTGCAAAAGATGAAAGTATACTATTCTGATACGATACTAGTCAGTGTCCAATGTTAACATGACGAGACTCTCCACCTCTTCATATTGAGTGCGGGGTCTCTATACATGGCTCTTCTAGAATAAGGAGGCAAAACTAATTGATCCCCTGACAGAGATTGCGAGGGTGAATAAGCTATGATTGCTATTTATACAGACTTCAGACAGTCCTGCATTCTGCAAGGAAATTGTGTCTAACAATTTGGCTAATATTGCAGGTCGTTTAAGGAGGACCTGAGAATAACTGATTTTATCATTGAAGTTCCAGGACTGCTGGTCGTGGGAGGGAAGGATTATGTGGTCAAATTTCCAGGCACCAAAGAGTACATCAGGAGTGGAAAGGTCAAAGACTTTGTTCTGCAGCTAGAGATTGTATTTTCGCCAGAGGGAATGCATTTTATGCAGGAGCAATCCCTTGGCGAGGTGAATCAGCTGATTATCGAACTTCTGAAGAAGTACATTTGATAAACAAGCGGAAGGCTAGCAGTGGTAAACAGTTGCTGTTAAAAAGAGATGTTTAGGAATCAAATTCTCTCTAACATGTGTTCCCCTCAGGAGTTCCTTTATAAGAACAAAATACTTCTCAATAATCATGGACCACATTGCCATTCGCTTCTTAGTGTCATTCCAAGTGAACCATTTACCACTATGAAGAAGCTGCAAGTGTCAAAGTGAAGAAACCTCTAGGAAAACAGACCTGCAGGTTGTGTTTGGGACATAGAGGGATAGTATGAGTGCCTGTGTGAACTAAAATCGTGATGACAAATATTTTCTTCTTAAGATGGTGAGTGACAAGGATGGATGTGAGGCTATAACAATCTTATGTATCTCTAGAATAGTTTCCGTAACCACTTTTCTGTTTGCCAAGGGAAAGAAAAATTATCCACGGAGTAGAATGCTTTGCTTTGTGGGGTTTCTAGATTCACTGTTGCTGTCTGCAATCTTCAATTTTACAGTTGTTAACTTACCGAACAAGTTACTAAGGTGACCGGATACCCTTGGACTCATCCAGCATCAACAATGCTGCCAGCAAATTACGGCATTTTTCACCTTCGATCCTTTCTGCAGCAACTCATTTTCCATTCCAGTTTCCATATATTTGGAGTGATGAGTGAGAGAGACAACGTGAGATGGCAAGAAACCAACGACGGGAGTGATTTAATTACTCATTATCATAATCATTTTTTCGAGTTTTTGATAAGCAGTACAAAAAATTAGAATTTCATCCGTAAAAATAAGATAAAATAAAATTCGAAACCTTGGTATGGTCAAAACTCAATAAAACAATATAAGTGACAAAACATATTATATTAATATCTATAAGCAATAAATTCCAAATATATCTTAATATGTATAAGCACTAAAGTCCAAATCTAACGTGAAATGTTTTGACTTTCGGACATTGAAGAACCAAAAGAGCATCTTCGACTGTACTCTCCTCCACCTGTAGCTGAAACTGTAAAACTCCAACTCTCTCTCTCTCTGTCTCTGTATATGTCTCTCTCTGTCTCTGTGAAATGGAACAGTTTCAACACAAATTCATTGAAGTCCAAGGCCTCAAGCTCCACGTTGCCGAGATCGGCTCTGGTAAGTTCACTCTGCTCAAACTTCCACCATCTCATTTATAGACGGCACACCTGTTAAAAGCCTTTTCCCAGGCATAATCAAGCTACCCCTTTTATCTTAACAGTCTTTTAAGTAATTTGGTTCTTGAAATCTCCAAGACTATCAACCACGCATGAAAATTTTTAAATGTTCACATGTATAAAAAACCACGCCATCCTATGGTAATCTTGACAATTTTTTATGGGTTAACCATATAATTTTAGGAGTTCCAACTACAGTGCCTGATTACTGGATTTATGAGTGAGTTCTTGGCTTTGTGAATTGCGTTTTTAGGTCCCAATGTAGTCATGTTCTTGCACGGATTTCCGGAGATATGGTACTCATGGCGGCACCAGATGGTGGCCATGGCGAGAGCGGGGTTTCGCGCGCTAGCGCCTGATTTCAGAGGCTACGGGTTGTCTGATCCACCGCCTGAACTTGAAAAGGCCTCCTTTGGTGACCTTATTAAGGATCTCGGTGCATTGCTTGATGCCCTAGGCATTGATAAGGTGATTATTCTATATTTTCCCAATTTTCTTTGCTATGCGTGGTTGCTGAGAAAATGGACATAATTTAGAAGGGATAGAGAGAACCAATCCCAGTTCACAAGGGGAAAATTCTTGTGCTCCTTTTGTTTGATAATGCTGATGCGGTAGAAAGAGTAACACACAAATTTTGAAATACCTTGGGCCACGTCTTGTGGCTCTCGGTGTAAGTCTAACCTGATCTCTCGAGAGGTTGGTACTTCATGGATTATGGGTTTACCCACCTAAGGTGGGTCTTGTTCTCACAAAAATGAAAGAAGATTCTTTTCAAGTGTGGTTGCTTTCAATACTTATTCACCTTACGTATTCCTTCAAGATAAGTTTTAGTGAACAAAGCCTTCGTAGAGACTGTCTATCAGATGCGGTAATAAGTTCTATAGCAGGGGTTCACTGGGAACTCACACAGAATCTGTCGTTTTGGTTATGAAAAGAGAAAACCTCTAATAGCTCATTGAGCACAAATAGAATATGGGACAAATTTGAAGCCTCATCTACTCCGCACATAGACGCATAATTTGACCTTCAGAGTAACGTGATGAAGTTGCTCCTTCTAGTTTAATCAGTCCTGACATTCACTGTAGAAGTTTTGCTGCTGTTACTTTGCACAAGGGGTTCTGTGGTTACGTAATTAGAGTAAAGCCTTCTTTTAACAAGGTTTGGGCATTGTCAATGTAGGTGTTTCTTGTAGCTAAAGACTTCGGAGTTTTTCCTGCTTACATGTTTTCCCTCCTCCACCAAGAGAGGGTCCAAGGAGTAGTGACCCTAGGATTTCCACACCGCTCTCCTAGTCATCCCATCAAATATCATGAGCATCTCCCTGAAGGCTTTTACATTTCAAGATGGCGGGTATGCTGCCTCTGTAACTCGTTCTCAAGACTGTTACATGGGAAAGTGACAATCACCTGCTTTCAATTTGATATCTTAGAACTCTCTATTTTAGGAACCTGGACGGGCAGAGGCTGATTTTGGGTGCCTCGATGCTAAAACAGTTGTGCGCAATATTTACATACTCTTTTCAAGAAGTGAAATACCAATAGCCGCAGAGAACCAGGAGATTATGGATATAGTCGATCCATCTACCCCTCTTCCCTCTTGGTTTACAGAATTAGATCTTGAAGAATACGGTTCTCTGTACCGGAAATCAGGGGTTCGCACTGCATTGCAAATTCCGTACAGGTAAATGGTCTCATGCTTTATGCTTGGCACCATAGAGTGCCTGCCAATGATACCCATACTGCTTCACTAACAAATTTATAGCTCTACTGGTGATCAGAAACTATGCTAATGACAATTGATCTGAGATGGAATATGCAAGCACTGCCTATGGCTCTAGGGCATCATATTATGTCTGTCACGTGATAAGATCAGCCCCACATGGTTATGTACTGTAATTGTTGATGTTAACCGAGTAAATGGAAAGGGGGAACCTTCTGATAGTTTTTGTGCTGTGTACTCACCATGGAGCTTCAGTCCTTTGTCATTGCCTTTGCAAAAGATGAAAGTAGACTATTCTGATATGATACTGGTCAGTGTCCAATGTTAACATACCGAGATTCTCCACCTCTTCATATTGAGTGAGGGGTCTCTATTCATTGCTCTTCTAGAATAAGGAGGCAAAACTAATTGATCTCCCAACAGAGATTGCGAGAGTGAACAAGCTATGATTGCTGTTTATATGGACCTCAGACAGTCCTGCATTCTGCAAGTAAATTATGTTTAACAATTTGGCTGATATTGTAGGTCGTCTAAGGAGGACCTGGGAATAACTGATTTTATCATTCAAGTTCCATCACTGTTGGTCATGGGAGGGAAGGATTATGTGCTCAAATTTCCAGGCATTGAAGAGTACATCAGGAGTGAAAAGGTCAAAGAATTTGTTCCCCAGCTAGAGATTGTATTTTCACCAGAGGGAACACATTTTATCCAAGAGCAATCCCCCAATGAGGTGAATCAGCTGATTCTTGATTTTCTTAAGAAGCACATTTGATAAACACTAGCTAAAGGCTAGCAGTGGTCAACATTTGCCATTAAAGAGATGTTTAAGAATCGAATTGTGTATAATGCGTATGTCCCTCAAGAGGTCCTTTGTAAGAAAAAAATACTTCTCAATAATCATGTACCACATTGCTATTTGCTTCTTGGTGTCATTCAAGTGAATCATTCGCCACCATGAAGAAGCTGCATGTGTCAAAGTGAAGAAAACTCTGGGAGAACAGATCTGCAGGATTGTGTTTGGGACATAGAGGGATACATGAGTGCTTGTGCGAACAAAAATCTCACTTACGGAGGTTTACTACTTAAGATGGTAAGTAAAAGAAGGATGTGAGGCGACTAACAATTTTATGAACAGCTATAATAGTTTCCGTGACGACTTTTTTGTTCCCCAACAAAGAGAAAAACTATCCAGGGTGTTTGAGATTCACTGTTGCAGTCTGCATCTTTAATTTTGCAGTTGTTAAGTTACTGAACAAGTTACTAAGGTGACTGGATACTCTTGGACTCAACCTGCATCAACAATCTTGCCAGCAAAATATGTCATTTCTGACCTTCGATCCTTTCTGCAACAGCTCAGATGTAACAGCCAACAGGACTCCGAAGAGATGGGCGAGTTGAAGAGTGAAACAAAATCATCCCTAAACAAGTATTTCCAAAACAATTCCTACAAAAATCTGTGAGAACTGATGCTGTATCAAGCCACCGCAATCGATATCTTTTCTGTTTATAAACGTCTCAATCTCTGCTTCATCGGAACACCATCGCTATTTGCCCAGATATACAAAATCAACGCCCCTACCTAATAATATAGACACTGGCCACTGAAGGAGGCAGGGGACAAATGGGGAGAGAGAGCAGGAGAGACCCACGAAAGAAATTGACATGATTCCAAAGTTCCTTCTAAGTGAATGATCATCTCATCCACCATCCTTGCAGACCAATAGGGAAAAGATTATACTCCATCTTCAGCTAGGGGTCACGTAAGTGATCTTGACAGGAACTCAACTCATCTGACAGCTCGGGGCCGTGGACAATATTTTGGAGGATGAAGGCATCACGTGTTTTGTTTTTTGGTCTGGAAAAGGCTCCTTTCATTCCTTCAAATAAAACCCGATCGCAGGGCAAACGGATCTATGTACATCAAGGGTCCACAAAAGATGAGGAAGATTAGAGAGCTGATTACATGGAACAACTTCGGTTTAATGGGCTTTTATGATCCAATCTACTACTCGGTTGGCCTCTCTTAGACAATTGATTACTTGAATATCTTGATATTGGCCCGACAGAGCTTTGCATCAAGTGATGAGAGGTTAAACATCCTACAATGGCTTATCGCGATCTGTAAGGCAGCTTATCGAAGACAAGCTATCAAATTCCAAAGTCAAGCATAGTTCAGTTCGTGTACGAAAGTAGTTCAGAGTTTCCAAAGGGTTTCGATCTGCACAATCGATGTAGCTCTTACGATTTCGCAATCTTCCCATAGTAGTCTCGGCATACACACGGTACAGAGCTGGCGGTGGAAGGCGTCCCACTTAACTCTCCTTGAAATTTGGTACAAACCAGGCACTTTTGTTTGCTTCTCATTTAATCATGGGAAAAAGTGTCAAAAAAGTTCCAAATCTTTTACATTTGTGCCAATTTAATCATAAACATTTTCACTTAATGCTAATTCGGTCATTTCTAACTAATTTTGGCTGAATTTTGCTAACTCAACGCCGATCGGCTGACGTGGATAACTTTCAATAATATTTTAAATTTATTTTCCTTTTTTTTTTATTTTTTCCTTATCCTCCTCCTTCCTCTAGTCGATTGCCGGACCTTAGCAACTGGCTAGAGGTGACGGCCGGCGAGGTTGACCTAAACTTTGCCGGCCTTGGCTGCAGCCGGCGAGGCTTGACCCTCGCTAGATCTAGCGAGGGCGAGCCTCACTAGCCCAGCGTGAGGTCGCCCTCACAACCTAGGCAGCCTTGAGCTGGCATCGCCAGAGGCTAGGCAAGGCCTGTTAGGCGACGAGGGCTCGAGCCTCGCCAGTGGCCAGTGGCCGGCAAGGCTTGCCAAAGGCCAACGAGGTTGGCCAAGGTCAACCTCTTGGTCATTGCCTCTGGCTAGTCGCTAAGGTCCAACGATCGGCTGGAGGAAGGAAGAGGAGAAGGAAAAAATAAAAAAGAATAAAAAGAAAAGGAAAAGGAAAATAAAAAATTCAAAACTGTATTAAAATATTATTAAAAGTTATCTATGTCAACACAAATTGTGCCATGTTAGCCGATTAGTGCTTAGTTAGCAAAATTATGCCAAAATTAGCTGAGAGGATTGAATTAACATCAAATCAAAAGGTTTATGATTAAATTAGCATCAATAAAATGTTTAAAACTAAATTAACACAACTATAAAAGATTTAGGACTTTTTTAACAATTTTCCCTTTAACCATGTGTTTTTTTCTTGCCAGGGAAATTTTCAATAAGCCCCATGAACTGGGGTCGTTCTTTCAAAAGAGTCTCTGAAGTATTGTTTGCTTTAAATAAGGAATGAAGTGGGCGATTTACTCTCAATTCACCCCTAGCTCTCCGACAGCGCATCTTTACTGGCTTGCGAGCATGCGTGTTTTAGGAGTCACTTTTCGCGCCAATGCCAGGGGCATTTTTGTCCTAATATTTCTGAGCAAAAACCAAATTTCACAATTTTGGTTCTGAAATCTCTCAAAATCGAGTAATTGAAACCTCAATTCCCAAATCCTCAAATTTCCCAATTAAGAGTGCAGCTGATCCTTCCTTCGTCTAGTGATAATGCGATTGTTGCTTATTAAAGAAACATGTAAACAAGGTGTGGAAAACGTCGAATATCATATCAATGGCAATGATGGTACAAAAGTTCTTGGCTTGTTTAATAAGATTTGCTTTGTATTCTATCTCCTTTTGTGCAAATCGATACATTTGAGTTGTATTTTCTAATTGCAAGTGGTATGCATGAGTGCATTTTCTAATTGAATTTGTTGCCATTGTGGTTCCTAGGTGCTGGTCATAGTCCCTCTTTTGCAATTTTTTTATTGGTTTTGTTTTGTTTGTTATAGTGTATATTTGTCGTATATTGCATAGAAATATATTGATGTTATTTTTGCTTCCATTTTGCACCAAGGTGAGGGATGTGAAGAAGCAAACTAGTCCATATCTAATAACAGGGATGCTTAGGGTTTTGAAGAATAATGGTTTGCCAATTCATGACTTGTACAAAGAAATGTAAAAAAATAAGACTGTCAATGATGATGGTCAATGTAGAGATACAGGGAGGTCGGAAGCAGCAACAAGTATATAAATATCTTATATGATAATGTAGATTTCTTGAATACAAAATGAGTATATACATCCTAAGTCCTATGCCAAAGTTGATAAAGAGAATCTCCTCTTCAAGTTAGGGATGTGCTTTAGTAATGTTAAAGAGTTTAGAGAGGCCGTTGGGAACTATGCCATAAAAAATGAGGACATGTGAGGTTCATTAAGAAAGAACCGGGTGATGGTAGTTTATTATGAGAACTATGATTGACTCATTTATGCTTCCGAAGTACAGAGCATACTTAACAAATTAAAACCTTCAACTCTGTACATATATGTAATAGAGCTCTATATGTATGTTCCTCAAGTAAACACTAATGGCTAGCAAGCAAATACTATGATAGGTCGAGGAATATCCCTACATGGCCAAGTGCTTCAATGAAGGAAATAATGGAGTCTAAGAATGTTTGTAAACTGTCGAGGATAATGGTCTATAGAGTTAGGGCTAGAGCGATGAGTATGATCATAAGGGAGGAGGAGAAATTTCGGATGCTTAGCAGTTATTACAAAACACTTCTTGATACTAACTCAAGAGCCGCATGTGTAATCAACACTAAACAATATCGAGTTCAATTCAAGTTTAGAGGAGTCTACATATATTTGAACTCATTAATGAAGGGTTTTCTAAAAGGATGTAGGCACCTTATGGGGTTCGACGGTTGCCATTTGTCATCAAGATATAAGGGTATATTTCTAGTAGCTACAAGCGTAGATGACAAAAATCATATGTATTTCTTTGCATGAGCAATTGTAGGACAAGAAATATTTAAGACATGACATTGGTTTATTAATATAATTGTAGAAGATTCGAAGATAACAAATCTTGAAAGTGCAGAGTTGTGGATTTTCTTGTATGACAAGCATAAGGGATTGGTGCAAGTATTAGCAAATCTAATACTTGAAGCAAAACATAGAATTTTTTTAGGCATACTTCAGGTTGCATCCTAGAGGAGTGGAATTTAATAAGTTGCTTTTGAAGGCTGCCATGGTAGCTAGGATGCTTAATCTTGAGTTGGTAATGGAAGAGTTGAAGACAGTTGATGAGAAAGATTTATGATCAGTTGTTCTGCAAGACTTCAGTTTAATGTAATGGTGCAAGTCTCACTTCTAAGCAAGGTCAAAATGTGGCACTTTCTTGGACAATTTGTGTGAAAGCATCTACAAAAACATCATTGATGCCAAGGTTAAGGACAAGCCTATCATCACAATGCTTGGAGTTATACGAATGTAGCTTATAGAGAGAATTTGTAAGCAAAGGGAGTAGAAGGCTAAGGGTGCATTTGGCAACTTGTCGAATAGTAAAAAATTCTATTTTTTTTTTTTTATTCCGAAGAGTAAATTTAAAATAGAAAATCCGTTTGGTAAAGTTTTTTGTTCCTGAAAACAAATTTGTTTCCAAGAATAGATTTGGAATAGAATCGAGAAGTTAAAAAAAAAAAAAAAAAAACTGATTCATTTATTCGGGAACAATTGCAAAATCAAGCCAATCATTTTTTCTTCTCTTTTCTCTTCTTTTCTTCTCGTTCTTCTTCATTCTCTCTTCTTCTTCCACTACTACCATGGCCACCATCATCATCCACCACCATTGATTGCCGATGACTGGGTGGGCAAGATCCGGCGACCTCACTGGAGACTTGCCCAAGCCTCCCCCAACCACCTGCGAAACTCGCTTGGTCGAGCAAGGCTCGGTCAACGAGGCGCAGCCTCGCTAAGGGTCAACGACACGCCGGCGTAAGGTTGCCGATCCACGCTTGGCCGATCGCCAATCATCCTGGGGGCAACAACCGACCAAAGCTTGAAAAAGAAGAAGGAAAGAAGAGAAAAAAAAAGAATAAGAAAAAAAGAAGAAAAAGTGATAAAATTATTTAAAAAAGAAGAAAAGAGAGGAAAAGTGATAAAATTATTTAAAAATTATCAAAAAGTTTAAAATGATTTGGATTGAATAAAAAGAATCATTTCTTATCAAAAAATTTTGAGGATGATTGCCAAATGCAATGATTTGTCCTAGAATCAAAGAGATATTCAAAAATAAAGAATATAAATTTTAGAAAGTTATCAAACACTTTAAAATGTTTAGAAATTGTTTTTTTTTCAGGAACAAAATTGACGAAAACAAGAAAAAAAAACTTATTTTTTTTTTGTTTAGTTTCTGAAACAATTTAAGAATAAATTTTCTCTCTCCTTTCTTTTCTTTTCTTTTTTTTTTTCTTTTTCTTTTTATCGAAATTATTTTCGAAACCGGTCGCCTGGTGGTGGCCGGCGAGGCCGAGCCTCGCCGTGGTTATCAAACGCGCCTCTCTTAACTAAACAACAAAAAAAAAAATTTGTCCTAGAAAAATAAAATAAAATATTGGGGCTTAAAAAAATAAAGAACACAAATTTCAGCATCATATATTCCCAGTTGGAATGGGTGAGCAAGTATTTCTGATCACCTTTTTCTTACTAGCGGCATTTGACAATTGCCGACTATGTCCAAAGTACACCAGCACAGAAACTCTGTTCTGTGTCTTGGCTCACGCAATGCCGGCGAGTCGAAGTGTCTAAAATGCTACTTCAAGTAAGAATTCTTGCCCCCGGACAATATGTTAGTCCTAGGAATCAGTGCATTGCTCCAACCATTCAAAGTTGCTGGATTACATGATTATTAATCGTTCTTTTTTGGCATCCTTAACAGTAGGTCTTTGAAGAAATCGATTTAAACATACAAGCAATATTACGAATTGTAAAACACTCAGTTTGTATTCAATATTGTAGTAATTTCATTGCAATTTTCATATATTTCTTATAATGATTGAGAGATACTAATTGAGATTGTAAAGGAGTGAAGTAAAAGTGACTCAAAAGACTTATAATCCTAGTCATGTTTTGAATTTTTGACAAGCAACTAAAAAAGGGGAAATTCGTCAATAAAGATAAGATATAATACATTTGATACCTAGTTATTGTCAAGACTTCATAGAACATTACACATGACAAAATAGTATATACTAATATGTATAAGTACTAAAATCCAAATTTAGTACCAAATGTTTCTGACTTTATGACATAGAAGAACAAAAGAGCATCTTCGACTGTACGCCTCCTCCCTCCTGGAGCTGAAACTATAAAACTCCAACTCTCTCTCTCTCTCTTTCTCCCCAAAAGATAAAAAAATTTAGAAATGGAACAAATTCAACACAAGTTCATTGAAGTCCAAGGCCTCAAGCTACACGTCGCTGAGATCGGCTCTGGTAAGTTCACTCTGCTAAAACTTCCATCGTCTCACTCGTACATGACGCACCTGTTAAAGCCTTTGTTTTAAGCATAGTCAAGCTACCCTTTTATCTGGGCACTTTGAGTTATTGTGTTATCTAAAATGTCCAAGACTACCAAACACACATATTGGAGAGTTTCCAAATGTTTTAATGTATCAAAACCATTCCATCCTCCTGTAATGTTGACAATTCTTTTCTGGTTTGATCATAAATTTTGGTAGTTCCAATTACAGTGCCTGATTACTGGATTTATGAGTGAGTTCTTGGCTTGGTGAATTGTGCTTTTAGGTCCAAATGTAGTCGTGTTCTTGCATGGATTTCCGGAGATATGGTACTCGTGGCGGCACCAGATGGTGGCTGTGGCGGAAGCTGGGTTTCGTGTGCTGGCACCTGATTTCAGAGGCTACGGATTGTCTGATCCACCGCTTGAACCCGAAAAGGCCTCCTTTGGGGACCTTATCGAGGATCTTGGTGCCTTGCTTGATGCCCTAGGCATTGATAAGGTGATGATTCTAGGATTTTCCCGATTTTCTTTTCTATGCAAGGTTGCCGAGGAACTGCAGATGAATCAGGAGGGATAGAGAGAATTGATATAGTTTGCGACTGGAAAATTCTTGGGCTCTTTTTGTTTGAAAATGCTGATGCGATAGACAGGATAACGCGCAATCCCTGAATGGCTTGGGTTACTTCTTGTGGATCTTGGTTTAAGACCCACCTGATCACTCAAAGATAGCTGGCACTTCATGGATCTGTGGTTTACCTATCTTAGGTGGGTCTTCTTGTCATAAAAGGAAAACAAGAGTCTTTTTAAGCGTTAGTTGCTTTCAATACTTTTCACCCTGCATATGCCTTCAAGATGAGATCTAGTGAACAAAGCCTTAAAAGAGACTGTATCAAATGCAGAATCTGTGGTTGTTTTGGTTAAGAAAAGAGAAGCCTCTTATAGTTCCTCAAGCATAGTAATATGTTGGACACATTTGAATCCTCATCTGCTTCACACATATATGCATAATTTGACCTTCAGACTAGTTGGATGGAGTTGCTCTTTTTAGTCTAGTCAGTCCTGACATTCCCTATGGAAATTTTGCTGCTATTATTGCATCCGTGAAGAAGTAGTTCTGTGGTTATGTACTAAGTAGTTCAGCCTTCTTCTGACAAGGTTGGGGCGTTGTCAATACAGGTATTTCTTGTAGCTAAAGACTTCGGAGCTTTTCCCGCTTACTTGTTTTCCCTCCTCCACCAAAAGAGGGTCCAGGGAATCGTGACCTTTAATCTTCCACACCGCTCTCCCACTCATCCCATCAAATATCATGAGCATCTCCCTGAAGGCTTTTACATTTCAAGATGGAAGGTATGCCGCTTTCTGTGAGTCTCATTCCCAAGACCATTGCATGGAAAAATTATAGTCACCTTCTTTCAATTTGATATCTTAGAACTTTCTATTTTAGGAGCCGGGACGGGCAGAAGCTGATTTTGGGCGCCTCGATGCAAAAACAGTTGTGCGCAATATTTACATACTCTTTTCGAGAAGTGAAATACCAATAGCCACAGAGAACCAGGAGATTATGGATATAGTCGATCCATCTACCCCTCTTCCCTCTTGGTTTACAGAAGGAGATCTTGAAGAATACGGTTCTCTGTACCAGAAATCTGGGTTTCGCACTGCATTGCAAGTTCCATACCGGTAAGGTTCTCACACTCTATGCTGGTATTGCAGACTGCCTGCTGATGAATCCCATGCTGCTTCACTTACGAGTTTATAGCTCTATCGGTGATCATGATCCCTATGAACTAGGTTTATATCAATTGATCTGAGATGCAACATGCAAGTACTCTCTGTGGCTCCAGGGCATCATATGACGTCTGTCATATCATAAGTTCAGCCCCACATGTTTTCTGTACTGTAATTGTTTATGTTTACCGAGTAACTGGAAAAGGTAAACCTTTTCATAGTTTTTGTGCTGTGTACTGACCTCCTCAGAGCTTCAGTCCTTTGGCATCAACTTTGCAAAAGATGAAAGTAGACTACTGTGATATAATACTAGTCAGTGTCTGATTGGACTCTCCATCTTATCATTTTGAGTGTTGTCTCTATTCATCGCTCTTTTTGAATGGAGGCAAAACTAATTGATCTACCAACAGAGATTGTGCTGTTTATACGGACTTCAGACAGTCCTGCACTCTGCAAGTAAATCATGTTTAACAATCTGACTGATAATGCAGGGCACTTAAGGAGGACCTGGGGATAGCGGATTTTATTGTACAAGTCCCAGCACTCTTGGTCATGGGAGAGAAGGATTATGTGCTCAAGTTTCCTGGGAATGGATGAGTACATCAGGAGCGGAAAGGTCAAAGAATTTGTTCCCCAGCTAGAGATTGTATATTCACCAGAGGGAACACATTTTATCCAGGAACAATCCCCCGACGAGGTGAATCAACTAATTCTCGATTTTCTTAAGAAGCAAATTTAATAAACACTAGCAGAAGGCTGGCAGCGGTCAATTTTTGCAGTTAAGAAGAGATGTTTAACAATCATATTCTCTGTATGATGTGTATTTACCTCAAGAGGTCCTTTGTAAGAACAAAATAATTTCAATAATCATGGACAACATTGCTTTTTGCTTCTCGATGTCATTCAAGTGAATCATTTGCCACTACTAAGGAGCTGCACGTGTTGAAGTGAAGAAAACACTAGGAAAACAGATCAGCAGGAGGTGTGTCTGGGACGTAGAGGGATGGCACGAGTGCCAGTGCGAACTAAAATCTCACTGGCAGAGATTTTCTTCTTATGATGGCAAGTGACAGAGACAAATATGAGGCAATAAAAATCTCATGAGTCGCTAGAATAGTTTCCACAACCACTTCTTTTGTTTGCCATCGAAGAGAAAACTAGCCATAGAGTGCTTCACTTTTGGGGAGTTGAGATTCACTGTTGCAGTCTGTACCTTTAGTTTTGCAGTTAATTTACTGAACAAGTTACTAAGGTGACTGGATGCTCTTTGACTCAACCTGCATCAACAATCTTGCCAACAAAATACGTCATTTTTGTTCCGACGACCTCTAGTGCAATGGAGGGCTGGCATGGCAACTAGGGTATGCAATGTTGAGTTGGTAACGGAAGAGCTGAACGCAGTTGGTGAGAAAGCTTATGACTGGTTGTTCCAAAGGCCTCTAATGCAATGGAGCAAGTCTCATTTCTGAACAAGTTCAAAATGTAACATTTCCTTGAACATTTGGTATGAAAGTTTCAACATGAGCATAACTGATGTTAGGATAGGGATAAACCTATCATCATAGTACCTAAAGCTATACAAAGGCTACTCATGGAAAGTATTCATAAGCAAATGGATGGGATGACTAATTACATTGTCATGATCTATCCTAGAATTCAAGAGATTTGGAGCTTCAAGAAAAAGAAAAATTCAGCATATGGAATTTCTAGCTGAATTAAGGGAGCAAGTTTCTAATCTCTTTTTTTCTTACTAGCTGCATTGACAGTCAGCAACTACGGTCATAATTTAGTAGCACAGAACTCTGTCCTGTGTTTTAGGCCCCAAAATGCAACACTAGCAATACGCAATCAGAAACGCAACTTCAAGCAAAATTCTTGCCCCAGGACAACATGCTGGTGCTAGGATTTAGTGCATTGCTATAACATTTCAGAATTGCTCAATGTACATGATTTTCAGTTAGTCTATGGAGAAACAATTGTTCTTTTGAAATAAATGATTTACATAGTGCGAATTGTTAAACATTCTGATTGAATTTGATATTATAATTCTGAATCTCTATATATTTGGGGTAATGATTGAGAGAGAGACTGATTCGAAGATATCAACGAGTCAATGACTCATTATCATAATCACTTTTTCAAGTCTGCGATAAGCAATAGAAAAAAAAATTAGAACTTCATCTGTAAAAATAAGATAAAATAAAATTGGAAATCTTCGTATAGTCAAAATTCCATAGGACATTACAAATGACAAAACAGATTATATTAATATGTAGAAGAACTAAAGTCAAAATGCGTGTTAATATGTATAAGCACCAAAATCCAAATTTGACATGAAATGTTTATGACTTTCGGACATTGAAGAACCCAAAGAGCATCTTCATCTCTCTCTCTCTCTCTCTCTCTCTCTCTCTCTCTCTCTCTCTCTCTCTCTAAAAAAATCGATGGAACAGATTCAACACAAATTCTTGGAAGTCGGCTCTGGTAAGTTCACTCTGCTCAAACTTCTATCGCCTCACCCGTATAGTTAAAGCCTTTTTAAAACTTTATAAAATAATGAAATATCATCAATAAAAATAAGATAGACTATATTCAAAACCCTTGTATAGTCAAAACTCTATAAAATAATTTCAATTCAATTCTAAGCTTTTCAATTAAATTAATGTAATCAGAAAAATTATCCAAAAAATTCTAAATATATTGTACTTTTGTCAATTTAATTTTAAACCTTTTAATTTTCTCAATTGAGTCCTTGATTTTTCACATTTTGCCAATTGAGTTGCCTAATCAATTTTGGATGGAAATTCTTAATATGAATAATAACCATCTTACGTGGCCATTCGACATGGACGAATTTTAATAATATATTCTGATTTTTATATTTTTCTTTTCTTTTTTTTTTCTTCTTCTCTTCTTTCTCTAGTCGATCATTGGGCCTTGATGTTTGCTGACAATTTGGCTAGAGGAGAGGGCTGGCAACGCTCGACCTCATTGTCGTTGGGCGAGGTTGACCTCACTAGGGGAGGGTGAGGCTTAACCTCACTAGTGGTTGACAGGGGCGAGCTTCACCGCCTCGTCTGCTCTGCCCTTTGGTTTGTCATTAAGGCCTGGCGACCTATTAGAGGAAAAAAAAAAAAAAAAAACTAAAAAATAAAAGAAAAAAAGAAAAGGAAAAATAAAGAGTTAATTTTTTTAAAATATTATTAAAATTTGTCCATGTTAACATCAATCACACCACTTAGGATGACCAACGTTCATATCATAATTTCTCATCAAAATTGACCGGATAGACTCAATTAGTAACATGTGAAAAATTTTAGAACTTAGTTGGCAAAATTGAAAAGTTTAGAACTAAATTAACAAAATTGCAATAGATGTAAGACTTTTTCAACAATTTCCTCCAATGGAATCAAAAATTTTGTGTAAAAATGAAATCAAATCCTCCCAACCAAGAGTTGTCTGAAATTACTAATACGGCGGTCTAGTTATTATTGGTTGCTGCATTTGTCCTGACAAGCCATTTTACGAGAACAACTTTATTTGACAAAGACCCGTTTATTTTTCTTATTCTTGTTTTATCTGTTTTCTTTTTTTTTTTTTTTTTCTTTTTTTTTTCTTTTCTCTTTCTTTTCCCTTCTTTCGTTCCGGATATTATTCAATTACCCAGGATGATGTGGAGTTGCCGGATGCAAAAGGAATACGGCGAATCAAACATGTCTTCCGGTTGGCATTTTAACATAAAATTTTTGACTTTCTAACATGGAAGAACCAAAAGAGCATCTTCGAGTGTACTCCTCCTCTACCTGAAGCCAAAACTGTAAAACTCCAAAAGAGCATCTTCGAGTGTACTACTCTACCTGAAGCCAAAACTGTAAAACTCCCAAAGAGCATCTTCGAGTGTACTCCTCCTCTACCTGAAGCCAAAACTGTAAAACTCCAACTCTCTCTCTCTCTCTCTCTCTCTCTCTCTCTCTCAGCCCGCAAGATCGAAATTTTAGATGGATCAAATTCAACACAAATTCATTGAAGTCAAAGGCCTCAAGCTCCACGTTGCTGAGATCGGCTCTGGTAAGTTCACTCTGCCCAAACTTCCATCGTCTCACTCATACATGGCACACTTGTTAAAGCCTTTTTCCTAAGCATAATCAAGCTACCCTTTTGATCTGAACAGTTTTGAGTTATTGTGTTCTTGAAATGTCCAAGACATTTAACCATGCATGAAGAGTTTTGCATGTTCAAATGTATAAAAAACCACTCTATCCTATGGTAATCTTGACAATTCTTTTATGGGTTGACCATTAATTTTTAGTAGTTCCAAGCCTGATTACTGGATCTGTGAGTGGGTTCTTGGCTTGTGAAATGTGTTTTTAGGTCCAAATGTAGTCGTGTTCTTGCACGGATTTCCGGAGATATGGTACTCATGGCGGCACCAGATGGTGGCCGTGGCGGAAGCTGGGTTTCAAGCGCTAGCGCCGGATTTCAGAGGCTACGGGTTGTCTGATCCACCGCCTGAACCCGAAAAGGCCTCCTTTGGTGACCTCATTGAGGATCTTGGTGCATTGCTTGATGCCCTAGCCATTGATAAGGTGATGATTTTATGATTTTCCCGATTTTCTTTTCTGTGCGTGGTTGCTGAGGAAATGGAGATGAATCAGGAGGAATAGAGAGAATTGATCACAGTTCATAAGTGGAAACCTGGGCTCTTTTTTTTTGATAATGCTAATGCGGTAGCCAGAATAACACGCAATTCTTGAATAGCTTGGGCTACTTGTTGTAATTATGGTTATAATTATAGTTAATGGATCAACGAAAGCCAATAAATTAAGATACGTTTTTTATATTCACGTATCTCTTTTTGGATTCATGAATTTTCTATAATTTTCTGTTCATGTATCTATTGAATTCATGAATTTCCTAGATTCATGTATCTTTTAGTTCATGTATTTATTAAGTTCACGAATCTCTTGAATTCATGTGTCTTTGGATTCATGAATCTTTTGGATTTGCGTATCTCTTGATTAATGAATTTCGTAGATACATGCGTCCATTTAATTCATGTATCTCTTCTGTACATGAACTAAAAATCTCTATAAATAGATGGGAGCATAGAGCTTCATGGCGGTCTTTCGGTTTTGGTTTTTCCGACTCGATTCCAAAAGGCTTTGAAATACTTTCTACTCTTATGATTTTTCTGAGTGTGCTGGTTCAATTGAACGGTTCGACTGAGTCCTATTTGCATAGTACTAATCCAAACAGGTTCGAGGTGTTGTATCTCGAGAGGCATAGTTCGTGAATCTGCAGAGCACCTTTGGCAAGGAACTAATCGCCTTAAGGAGATTCGGATATCCGTACCTCACCTCCAATTTTATGTTATATCTTATTTTCTTTTTCTCCAAGAGTTGTAAGTTTACATAAAAAGAAGAATATTATATAGCTATTATCGTCTTTTTTACATTGATGTTCTGATTACAACAAACAGTGTTTATTCTTTGGATTAATTTCCAACAATCTTAAGGCGATTAACTCACTCACTATTTGTTGTTCTTGTCAGATTATTGAGATGGCTGAAAACAATCAAATGCCATTCAATGTCCCGAATGTTTCAGGAGATGTTCCTATGGTCGATTCGACCATTGCTATGGAAGATGTTCAACCCTCTGGGTCTGAATTTGTAGTAGTCAATGCTACGGGCCCTTGGGCTAACACCAATTTTGGTGGTGCGGGTACAAGTCATATGACTGGTATGCCCGGGACTGTTTTTCAAAACAGTATAGGCCAAATGGCTTTTGGCTCTGTTTCTAGAGGGATGGTTCAATGAACCTTGCCTACTGTGATGGCAACACCTCCAGTTATAGCTAATGAGAAACCAGATAAATTCACCGGAGTGGGCTTTAAACAGTGGTAGCAGAAGATGTTCTTTTATCTGACCATGCTCAATCTGATGAAATATTTATCGGAGGTGTGCCCGATAATTAGTCCAAATGAGCAAGATGTCACGACGCTCGGTGCGTTGGAGGCTTGGAAGCATGGAGTCTTCTTATGCCGAAATTATACTCTTAACTATTTAGTGAATTCTCTATATAACGTTTATTGTAATATTGAATCTGCTAAACAGTTATGGGAGTCCTTAGAGAAGAAATACAAGACTGAGGACGCTAGCACCAAGAAATTTGTGGTTGCCAAATTTTTGGACTACAATATGGTGGATTATAAATCTGTCATGAGTTAGGTCCAAGAATTACAATTAATTCTGAGTGACATCTCTGCTGAGGGAATGATACTTAGTGAATCATTCCAAGTGGCGGCTATGATTGAGAAACTACCTCCGGGCTGGTCAGACTTCAAAAATTATTTGAAGCACAAATGGAAGGAGATGAGCCTTGAAGATCTTATTTTGCACCTCAGAATCAAGGAGGACAATAGAAGGAGTGCGAATCCTTCTTCTAAGCCAAAGGCCAACGTTGTGGAATCTTCCAAATCCAAGCAAGATAGAAAAAGGAAGATGTCTTTTCAAGGAAAATGCAAGCAGAAGGAGTAGTTCCACAAATTCCAAGGGACATGTTTTATATGCAACAAGCCTGGCCATCGTACTAAGGATTGCAAGAAGCGCCCGAAAAAAGGCAAGAACGATGGTGCAGCCTAGCAACTGAATTTGATAGAACATGACAATATTGAGAGATTGTCTGCTGTGATAATGTCTGAAGCATCTCTAGTGTCAAACGCTAATGGCTGGTGGCTAGACACAGGTGCCACAAATCACATATGTGCATATAAACATATGTTCTCATTTTATGAGAAGGCTGAAGAAGACGAGAAGCTTTATATGGCTAACTTTGCATCAACAAAAATTGCCGGAAGAGGAAAGGTGATCCTAAAGTTTACATCTAGCAAGGAGGTCGCCTTGCTAAATGTGCTGCATGTACCAGAGATTCGGAAAAACCTAATTTCTGGCCCCATACTTGTCAACAAGGGTTTCAAAGTTGTATTTAAATCCGACAAATTTATGCTTTTGAAAGGAGGGATGTATGTGGGGAAATGGTACTTGTGTAATGACCTGTTTAAGGCTAATGTGGCTGTCATTGATGTAAACTCAAAGTATGTGTATCCAAAGACTATTAATAAAGAAAAGTCTTCAATTTACATTGTTGTGTCTCTTTATCTATGGCATGGTAGATTAGGATATGTAAACTATGGTACAATGAAGAGAATAGCAAACTTGGGGTTAATTTCAAGATTTGAGTTGGATGCCCGTTACAAGTGTGAGACTTGTGTTGAGGCCAAGTTTGCCAAGAAACCTTTCAAATCTATTGAAAGAACAAGTGAACTTTTACAATTAATCCATAGTGATCTATATGATTTAAAGTTTGTAGAAAGTAGAGGTGGAAAGAAGTACTTCATCACATTTGTGGATGATTGTACTAGATTTTGCTATGTTTATTTACTAACTAGCAAAGATGAGACTATGAGCATGTTTGTCAAGTATAAAAATGAAGTTGAAAACCAACTTGATAAACGAATCAAAGTGCTTAGGTTTGATAGAGGAGGAGAATATAGTTCAATCAATTTCAAAGAGTTTTGTGTTCGTTTTGGAATAATTCTCCAAACGACTGCACCTTATACTCCACAACAAAATGGAGTTGCTGAACGATTAAACAAGACACTAAAGGAGATGGCTAACGCCATGCTTTTGAGTTCAGGTTTACCTTAGAACTTGTGGGGGAGGCAGTTTTAATTGCAAATTTTATTCTTAATAAAATACCCCACAAAAGGCTAGGTAAAACTCCATACGAGTTATGGAATGAAAAGTTACCATCCTACAATTTTTTAAAAGTGTGGGGGTGCATAATGTGATCTATAACGGTAAGTCTAGACACATTTGTCGTAAACACAATACCGTAAGGCAATTGCTCTCAAATGAAATCATTTCTTTTTACTTTGTAAAGTCAAAGGAAAATATTGCAAATCCGCTGACAAAAGGTTTGTCAAGAGAGCAGATAAACTGCACATCGAGGGGAATGGGTTTAAGAGCCTTAACCCAATAAAGAGATTCCAAGGTGGAAACCTAACCTATGCAATTGGAGATCCCATGGTCTAGGTTCAATAGGACAACACAAATTTTGGAAACTCTAGTGTAAACACTGTCTCCCATTCCTATGATGCAACAGTGTTTTCCTATAGCGTTATTAAGGATACGCTATGCGTTTAATGATTCCTATAACTTGGAATGTAACATCCAAGTGAGATATTGTAGGATATCTTTAATAAGAATGCACTTATATGCATGGAGCTAGCCGACTCTATGAAAATCTTTAAAGGCTAGATTTTCTAAAGCACGCATGAATCCCAAGAGGTTTAGAGCCGAAAGAACAAACACAACCGAGAACCAATCTTGAATTGGAAATACTCCGTGTGAGGTTTATTGTCTAGGCTTACACAAACAACAGGCGATTCAAGGCTTAGTCCATCGACTAGTTAAGTAAGTCCGATAGGCTTTCACTAAAGAAGGTTCAAAGCAAAAGCTACCTATCTTGATGCGGTATATTTCAACAGGCATACTTAGATTCCTTCAAGTCCAAAATGTTTTGTTGATCCATTAATGTGGGGGATTGTTGTAATTATGGTTATAATTATAGTTAATGGATCAACGAAAGCCAATAAATTAAGATACATTTTTTTCTATTCACGTATCTCTTTTTGGATTCATGAATTTCCTATAGTTTTCTATTCATGTATCTATTGAATTCATGAATTTCCTAGATTCATGTATCTTTTAGTTCATGTATTTATTAAGTTCACGAATCTCTTGAATTCATGTGTCTTTGGATTCATGAATCTCTTGAATTCGCGTATCTCTTGATTCATGAATTTCATAGATACATGCATCTATTTAATTCATGTATCTCTTCTGTACATGAACTAAAAATCTCTATAAATAGATGGGAGCATAGAGCTTCATGACGGTCTTTCGGTTTTGGTTTTTCCGACTCGATTCCAAAAGGCTTTGAAATACTTTCTACTCTTTTGATTTTTCTGAGTGTGCTGGTTCAATTGAACGGTTCGACTGAGTCTTGTTTGCATAGTGCTAATCCAAACAGGTTCGAGGTGTTGTATCTTGGAAGGCATAGTTCGTGAATTTGCAAAGCACATTTGGCAGGAACTAATCGCCTTAAGGAGATTCGGATATCCGTACCTCACCTCCAATTTTATGTTATATCTTATTTTCTTCTTCTCCAAGAGTTGTAAGTTTACATAAAAAGAATAATATTATATAGCTGTTATTGTCTTCTTTACATTGATGTTCTGATTACAACAAACTAGTGTGTATTCTTTGGATTAATTTCCAACACTACTTCTTGTGGATCTTGGTGTAAGACCCACCTGATCTCTAAGGGATTAGTTGGTACTTCATGGATCTGTGGTTTACCCTCCTAAGGTGGGTCTTGTTGTCATACAACGAAAAGAAGTCCTTTTTTGTGTTAGTTCCTTTCAATACGTTTCACCTCACATATTCCCTCAAGATGAGATCTAGGGAACAAAGCCTTAGTGGAGACGGTCTATCAAATGCAGTGGTAAGTTCTGTAGAAGGGTCACTGGCAACTCACGCAGAATCTGTGGTTGTGGTTCTGAAAAGAGAAAACTTCTCATAGTTCCTCAAGCAAAGATATAATGTGGGACACATTTGGAGCCTCATCTGCTTCACAAATGTATGCATAATTTGACCATCAGACTAATCTGATGTAGTTGCTCCTTCTAGTTTAAATAGTCCTGACATTCCCCATAGAAGTTTTGCTGCTATTACTGCGTCTATGAACAAGTAGTTCAGTAGTTCTGCGGTTATGTATTAAGAATGAAACTTTCTTTTAACAAGGTTTGGGCATTGTTGATACAGGTGTTTCTTGTAGCTAAAGACTTCGGAGCTTTTGTTGCTTACTTGTTTTCCCTCCTCCACCAAAAGAGGGTCCAAGGAGTCATGACCCTAGGATTTCCACACCGCTCTCCCAGTCATCTCCTTAAATATCATGAGCATCTCCCTGAAGGCTTTTACATTTCAAGATGGCAGGTATGCTGCCTCTGTAACTCGTTCTCAAGACTGCTATGGGAAAGTAACAATCACTTGCTTTCAATTTGATAACTTAGAACTTACTATTTTAGGAACCTGGACGGGCAGAAGCTGATTTTGGACGCCTCGATGCTAAAACAGTTGTGCGCAATATATACATACTCTTTTCAAGAAGTGAAATACCGATAGCCGCAGAGAACCAGGAGATTATGGATATAGTTGATCCATCTACCCCTCTTCCCTCTTGGTTTACAGAAGGAGATCTTGAAGAATATGGTTCTCTGTACCGGAAATCAGGTTTCGCACTGCATTGCAAGTTCCGTACAGGTACAGGTCTCCTGCCTATGCTCAATATCGTAGACTGCCTGCTGATGAATCCCATACTGCTACACTAGCAAGCTTATAGCTCTATTGGTGACCATGATCCCTAGAAACTCAATAAAGCAACTGATCTGAGATAGGGTTATGACAATTGATCTGAGATGTAATATGCAAGTAATGCCCATGTCTCTAGTGCATCATATTATGTGTCTCACGTGATGAGTTCAGCCCCACGTGTTTTATGTACTGTGATTGTTTATATTTACCAAGTAAATGGAAAAGGTGACTCTTTTGATAAGTTTTGTGCCGTTTACTCACCTCGGAGCTCCGGTCCTTTGTTATCACATTTGCAAAAAAACGAAAGTTTACTGTTGTGATAGTACATAAGTCTTTCTAATATTAACATACTAAGACACTCCAACTATTCATATTAAGTGGAATTGGGGTCTCTGTTCTTCACTCAGGAGGCAACACTAATTGATCTCCCAACAGGAATCACCTGGGCGATTAAGCTATTATTGCTGTTTATACAGACTTCAGATGGCCCTGCATTCTGCAAGTAAATAATGTTTAACAGTCTGGCTGATATTGCAGGTCGATTAAGGAGGACCTGGGAATAACGGATTATATCGTTAAAGTCCCAGCACTCTTGGTCATGGGAGAGAAGGATTATGGGTTCAAATTTGCAGGCGCGGAAGAGTACGTCAGGAGTGGAAAGGTCAAAGAATTTGTTCCCCAGCTAGAGATTGTATTTGCGCCAGAGGGAACACATTTTATCCAGGAGCAATCCCCTGACGTGGTGAATCAGCTAATTCTAGATTTTCTTAAGAAGCACATTTGATAAACACTAGCGGAAGGCTAGCAGTGGTCAATTTTTGCAGTTAAAAAGAGATGTTTAAAAATCATATTCTCTGTTTAATGTTTATTTCCCTCAAGATATACTTTGCAAGAACAAAATGCTTCTCAATAATCATGTACCAGGTTGCTATTCGCTTCTTGGTGTCATTCAAGTGAATCATTCATCACTCTGAGGAAGCCACATGTGTCGAAGCAATGAAATCTCTGGGAAAACAGATCTGCGGGATGTATGTTTGGGACATAGAGGGATAGCCTGAGTGCCTGTGCAAACTAAAATCTCACCGATGGAGATTTTCTTCTTAATATGGCAAGTGACAAAGATGGATTTAAGGCAATAACAATCTTACGAATTGCTAGAATAGTTTCCCCAACCACATTTCCGTTCGCCAACGAAGAGAAAAACTATCCAAGGAGTAGAATGCGGTGCCGTTCAGGGCTTTTGAGATTCACTGTTGCAGTTGTTACTGAACGAGTTACTAAGGTGATTAGATACTCTTGGACTCAACCAGCATCGACAATCTTGCTAGCAAGATACGTCATTTTCAACCTTAAATCTTTTCTGCAGCAACTCAGATGTAAAAGGATTTCCGAGACAAAGGCGAGTTAAAGAGGGAAATAATATCATCCCCAACAAGTATTTCCTAAATAAATTCCTTAAATCCGCGAGAATTGATGTCTTGTTAAATCACTGCTATCAATATCTTCTACGTATATAAACATGTCATCCTTTGCTTCATTGGAACATCGCAATTCGCTCGAATACACGAAACAAATTTCTATCTCATATCATACTCCCCTTCATCTAGGGTCCCCTTAGTGATAGGACAAGAAACACGCAAAGATATGACTCTGGCTTAGGTATGTTTACAGAATATCTGGGATCATGGATCCCGAAAATTCTAAATAGTAACTTTCTTGTTTGACAAGCAGAAGCAATTGGTGCAAATGCTAGCGCAAATGCTAGCAAATCCAATACCTGAAGCAAATTTTGCTTGAGGTATTTTAATGAAAACTTCCGGGCTGCATATAAAGCACCAAAATTAAAAGGTTGGTTTAAAAAGCTCCATGGCAAGCAGTTGATAAGAAAGCTTATTGGCTTTTCCTAAGGCCTCAAGTGCAATGGAGCAAGTACCATCCCTGTCAAACTCAAATGTGGCATTTCCTTAAACAATGGGCACGAAAACTTCAATAAGAGCACTGTTGATGTTAGGTACAGGGTTAGTCCTCACAATGCTTCAAGCTATACGAGTGTGGCTCGAGGCAAATGTGCAAGCAAGTGGATGGGATGGCGAAACCTGACCTAGAATCCAAGGAAATCTTGGAGCTCAGAAAAGGAAAACTCAGCATCGTTGATTCCTGGTTTGAATGAGTGGACAAGTTTGCAATCACTTTTTCCTTACTAGCGGCATTTGACATTCACCGACTCTGTTCATAATCTACCAGCACAATTCTATTGTGTGTTAAAGCCCGCGCAGCGCTGGCAGTATGCAAACTGAAGTGTCTGAAATGCAACTTCAAGCAACATTTCTTGCCCCTGAACAACATCTTAGTCCTAGTAAGGACCTAAGCAATTCCTTAAAAAGGCTTCAAGTTGGTCCTCATCTAGACCTTGGGATTATCCGGATGTAAAACTAAAATAGGGTATTGGTGGATATGGGGTAAAAAAAAACATATTGTACCAATTAGGGGCATAGAACATGTGAAAACCGGCACATTAAAGTGAGGAACGCATATGTGGAGCCCTTTGTCCCTGTATATCAAATGGACAAGCCGCAAAACCTTGTGGGAGCTTTGGCTCCTCTTCTGTGGTGAAGGTATACCTTGTAACCAACAACCAATGATCCATCAATGCATTACTCCAACAATTCAAAATTGCTGGATGTAAATGATTTTCATTCAATCTTTCTATGTTCCATACATTTTGTTATTCTAAGAAGATATATATATATCCTGAAGGAAAAGATTTATAAGCATACGAGATTTTTTTGAATCGTTAAATACACGATTTGTATCTGGTTCTGCAATATTTTCATTGCAATTCCCATGTATTTGTAGTAATAATCGAGAGAGACGGGGTGATATTGTAAGGGAGTGGAGAGAGTGACTCATCAACTCATTATACTAATCGCTTTTTTGAATTTTTCATAAGCATTGATTAAAAAAAAAGATTTCATCTATAAAGATAAGATTAAATAAATTTGAAACCTTGGTATGGTCAAAACTCCATACAACAATACAAGCGACCAAAAAAAATTATATTAAAAATACGTTTTATTTTTCTAGCTTTTTAATATTTTCTCTACTCCTTTATAAAGCGATTTTCTTTTTTTGTTCTTTTTATTTTCATCTTTTGACTTAAATTGCATGCGATAGGCATTTCTCGTTGTCAATAGAAGTTGGCAGTCTAATAGTAGTATATTTGAAATTGTATAGGAAAGAATATGAAGGTGAAAAGTACAATTTGTGAAATCCAATGATTTCAATCTTGCTAAAAAAAAAAAATCCAATGTTTCAATATAAGATTTAGAAAATATATGGTAATAAGAAAAGCCCAAAAATAAGTTAATAATAGTAAGTACTAAGGTTCAAATTGGCATAAAATGGGTGTGTTTGGTTGGACTTTAGGGGAAAATAACATGTATTTCCCTTTAGAGGTACAAAATACTTCTCAATAATCATGGACCACATTGCTATTCACTTCTTGGTGTCATTCAAGTGAATCATTCACTGCTATGACAAAGCTGCATGTGTCGAAGTGAAGAAAACTCTGGAAAAACAGATCAGCAGGAGGTGTGTTTGGGACATAGAGGGATAGCATGAGTGCCTGTGCGAACTAAAATCTCACTGATAGAGATTTTCTTCTTAAGATGCCAAGTGACAAAGATGGATTTGGGGCAATAACAATCTTATGAATCGCTAGAATAGTTTCCGCAACCACATTTCCCATTCACCAACGAAGAGAAAAACTATCCACGGAGTTTTGGGGGTTTTGACGTTCGCCAATGCAGCCTGCATCTTCAATTTTGCAGTTGTTAACTTACTGCGTGTTTAGTAACATTTCTGTTTAAAAATTGTTAAAACGAAATAGAAAAAAGTGTTTTGTTCGGGGAACAATTTTTGAACAAAAAACGCGTTTAGTAAACTTGTTCCGGGAATAAAAAATAAACAAAACACGTCTCGATAAATTTGTATAATTTTTTTATTTTTTTATTTTTTAATATTTTTTAATATTTTTATTTTTTCTATTTTCTTTCTTATTTTTCTTATTTATTTTTCCTTTTGTTTTCTTTTTTTTTTTTTCTTTTTTTCTTCTTTTGGCCGGTCGCCGCCTGGCCATGGGCCGACCGGCCGAGGAGGGCGGCGACCTCGCCCGGCCCACGGCGAGGCTCGCCGGCCCCGGCGAGGCTCGGCCTTGCCTTGGCGGGCGAGCTCGGCCTCGCCGAATCTGGGCAAGATCGAGCTCGCCCAGCCCGACGCAAGGCTCGGCCTCGTCGGGGCCGGCGAGCCTCGCCGTGGCCGGGCGAGGCCGCCGGCCCTCGTCGGCCGGTCACCAGCCATGGCCGAGGCGGCGACCGGCCAAAGAAAAAGAAAGAATAAAAGAAGAAGAAAAAGAGAGAAGAAAAAGAAGAAAAGAAAGTGTTTCTAAATTTTGTTTCTTGTTTCTGTTCTAGATATGTTTTAACAAAACGCACTCAAACGCGTTTGATTCTTTTTTGTCCTGCGAACAAAAAAACAAAAAAAGTGTTTAAAAACAGAAAAAAGTGAAAACAAACGCAGCCTTACTGAACAAGTGACTAAGGTGAGTGGACATTCCTAGACTCAACTTGCATAGACAATCTTGCCAGCGAAATATGTCATTTTTCACCTTGGATCCTTTCTGCAGCAACTCAGATGTAAAAAGGACTTGAGACGAGGGCAACCTGAATTGTGAAATAATATATCATCGCAGAACAAGTATTCCCCAAACAAATTCCTTAAAATCTGCGAGAACTGATGTTGTATTAAATCCTACAATCAATATCTTCTACGTATATAAACATGTCAACCTCTGCTTCGTCGGAACATCACGATTCGCTTGAATATACAAAACAAATGTCCATCTCATACCATACTCCTCTTCATCTAGGGGTCCCCTAAGTGATAGGACAAGAAATATACAAAGATATGACACTGGCTTATTAGATATGCTTACAAAAGATTCGAGATCACGGATCCTGAAAATTCCAAGTAATGAACTTTTTTGTTTGCCTAGTAGAAGCAGTTGGTGCAAACGCTAGCAAACAATTTCCATATACTTGTAGTAATAATCAAGAGAGACGGGATGAGATCGTAAGGAAGCGGAGAGAGTGACTCGTCCACTCATTATCCTAATCGCTTTTTTTGGATTTTTGATAAGCAGTGATAGAAAAAAGATTTCATCTTTAAAGATAAGATTAAAAAAATTTGAAACCTTTGTGTAGTCAAAAACTCCATGAAACAATACAAGTGACCAAAAATATATATATTAAAAATACATTTTATTTTTCTAGCTTTTCAATATTGTCTTTACTCCTTTTTAGAGCGATTTTCTTTTTTGCTTTCCTTTTTTGACTTAAATTGCATGAAATGCGCACTTCTTGTTGTCGATAAAAGTTGGCAGTCAAATAGTACCGTATTTGAAAAGGTATGGGAAAAAATATGGAGTTGAAAAGTATAATTTGTAAAATCCAATGACTGCATGTAAGATTTAGAAAATATATAGTAATACGAAAAGCCCATATACAAGTTAATAATTGTAAGTAAATTGGCATAATGTAGGGATGATCATGGTCTACGCCGAGCCGGTCCAATACCTAATTCAGGAATCAACCCGTATAGTGTTGGTTCTCAATTTGTGAGATCGAGAACTGACTCGGTTAAGCCTGGGATCGAGGACTAGATCGACCCTATGGATTTGTCCCAGTTCTCAAGTCAACCAGGGACAAACTAATAACTTTTTTGTTTCAATTTTTTGTAATCTTTGAAAATACAAACCTATCATTTAAAATTACATATTTATCAACAGAAGCAAGCCGCAAAACAAGGGCGAGCTATGAGGCGAGCCAACAAAGGTAAGTCGCAAGGCGAGCGGCTAGCCAGCAAGTGGTGAGCGTTGCTCACGAGCAAAGAGAGTTTCTAATTAGGGCTTTGTTTCCTTCTGATTTACTCGACAACGAGCAAGGCCAGCAAAGAGAGGTGAGCGGCACCAGTATTATTCACGAGCGAAAAGTTGTTTCTTTCAAGTAAAAGTTGAAGAGGATAAAAAAAAAAAAAAAAAGAAAAAGGAGAACAATAGTACCGGAGAAGGAGGTCATTTGATAATGTTTGCTCTTTAGAATAGATATAACAACATTATATATAATATATTAGATGTATGATATATGTTATATTTTAGATTTAATTAAAGTTAGTCTGGGTTGGACCCAGGTTTAGGGATCTCTGAATCAAGAACCGACTCAATTCGCCTGAGAATCATATCAAAACCGGTAGGGTTGGGCAGTTCAGTAGGTCTAATATTGACTCTGGACCCACAATTACCCCGGGTAAAAATGTCTCTGGCTTTCTGACGCAGAAGAACCAAAAGATCATCTTCGACCGTACTCACCTGCTCCTCCCCCAGAAACTGATTCTGAAACTCCACCTCTCTCCCTCTCTCCCTCTCTCTCTCTCTGCCCAAAAAGTCAACTCTTGAAATGGATCAAATTCAACACAAATTCATTGAAGTCCAAGGCCTCAAGCAGCACGTCGCCGAAATCGGCTCTGGTAAGTTCACTCTGCTCAAACTTCTATCGTTTCACTCATACATCACACGCCTGTTATAGCCTTTTTTGTAAGCATGATCAAGCTACCCTTTTTATCTGGGCACTTTGAGTTGTTGGGTTTTTCTGTGAAATCTCAAAGACGATCAGCCGTACATGTTGGAGAGTCTTGAAATGTTTTAATGTACCAAAAACCACGCTACCTGTGGTGATCTTGACAATTCCTTCATGGGTTGACCATAAATTTTAGTGGTTCCAACTACAGTGCCTAATACAGGATTTGTGAGTGAGTTCTTGGCTTTGTGAATTGTGTTTTTAGGTCCAAACGTGGTCGTGTTCTTGCACGGATTTCCGGAGATATGGTACTCGTGGCGGCACCAGATGTTGGCCGTGGCAGAAGCTGGGTTCCGTGCGCTCGCACCAGATTTCAGAGGCTACGGGTTGTCTGATCCGCCGCTTGAACCTGAAAAGGCCTCCTTTAGTGACCTTATTGAGGACCTTGCTGCCCTGCTTGATGCTGTCGGCATTGATAAGGTGATGAATCTACCATTTCCCGATTTTCTTTGCTATGTGTGGTTGCTGAGAAAATGGAGATGAATCAAAAAGGATAGAGAGAATCGACAACAGTTCATATGTGGAAAGTCTAGTGCTCTTTTTGTTTGATAATGCTGACGCTGTAGACAGAATAACATGCAAGTCGAATAGCTTGGCTTTTGTTGTGGATCTTGGTGTAAGTGTCACCTGATTATTCAGAGATTAGTTGGTACTTCATGGATCTATGATTTACTCACCTAATCATAAAGGGATTCAAGAATTATTTTTAAGTCTTAGTTTCATTAAATACTTTTCACTTAGCATATTCCTTCGAGATGAGATCTAGTGAACAAAGCCTTGAAGGGACAGTCTATCCAATTCCATGGTAAGTTCTAAAGCAGGGGTTAACGGGGAACTCACACGGAATCTGTGGTTGTTTTGGTCATTGAAAGACAAAACATCTCATAGTTCCTCAAACACAAATATTATGTGGACACGTTTGAAGCCTTATCTACTTCACACGTATATGCATAACTTTACCTTCCAGTAATCTGATGAAGTTGCTCCTAGTTTAATCAGTCCTAAAATTCACTATAGTAGTTTTGCTGCTATTATTGCATCTATTACTAGCAGTTCTGCGGTTATGTACTGAGAGTGAAGCCTTCTTGTAACAAGGTTTGGGCACTGTCATTGCAGGTGTTTCTTGTAGCTAAAGACTTCGGAGCTTTTCCTGCTTACTCGTTTTCCCTCCTCCACCAAGAGAGGGTCCAAGGAATCGTGACCCTGGGAATTCCGTACCGCCCTCTCAGTCGTCCTCCTGCTGGATATCGTGATCCTCTCCCTGAAGGCTTTTACATTTCAAGATGGCAGGTATGCTGCCTCTGTGACTCTCGTTACTCAAGACCACTACATGATAAAGTGATAATCATCTGCTTTTGATTTGATATCTTTGAACTTTCTATTTTAGGAACCTGGACGGGCAGAAGCTGATTTTGGACGCCTTGATGCCAAAACAGTTGTGCGCAATACTTACATACTCTTTTCGAGAAGCGAAATACCAATAGCTGCAGAGAACCAGGAGATTATGGATATAGTTGATCCATCTACCCCTCTTCCTCCTTGGTTTACAGAAGGAGATCTTGAAGAATATGGTTCTCTGTACCAAAAATCAGGGTTTCACACTGCGTTGCAAGTTCCATATAGGTAATGGTCTCACGCTCTATGCTTGGTATTGTAGACTCCCTGCTGACAAATCCCATTCCGCTATACCAACAAGATTAAAGCTCGATCAGTGATCATGATCCCTGGCAAGTCATCCTGATAAAGCAACTGATCTGAGATAGGCTTATGACGATGGATCTGAGATGCAATATGCAAGTTTTGCCCATATCTCTAGGGCATCATATTATGTGTGTCACGTGATGAGTTCAGCCCCACATGTTTTCTGTACTGCGATTGCTTATATTTACCAAGTAAATGGACAAGGTAAAGCTTCTGATATTTTTTGTGCTGTATACTCACCTCGGAGCTTTGGTCCTTTGTTCTCACCTTTGCAAAAGATGAAAGTAGACTATTGTGATATTATACGAGTCAGTGTCAAAGGTTAACATACTGAGACTCTCCAACTATTCACACTGCATGGAATCGGGGTCTCTGTTCATGGCTCTTTGAGAATAAAAGAGGCAGCACTAACTGATCTCCTGTCGGAGATCACCCGGGTGAATAAGCTATCATTGCTGTTTATACAGACTTCAGATAGCCCTGCATCCTGCAGATAGATTATGTTTAACAATCTGGCTGATGTTGCAGGTCATTTGAGGAGGATCTGGGAATAACAGATGTTATCATTAAAGTTCCCGCACTATTAGTAATGGGGGAGAAGGATTATGTGCTAAAATTTCCAGGCACGGAGGAGTACATCAGGAGCGGAAAGGTCAAAGAATTGGTTCCCCAGCTAGAGATTGTATTTTCACCAGAGGGAACGCATTTTATCCAGGAACAATCGCCTGACGAGGTGAATCAGCTAATTCTCGGTTTCCTTAAGAAGCATATTTGATGAACACTAACGGGAGGCAGTAGCAGTCGTCAAAATTCGCCATTAAAAAGAGATGTTTAATAGTCAAGTTCTCTGTATATTGTGTATTCCCCTCAAGAGGTCCTTTGTATGAACAAAATACTTCTCAATTACCATGGACCTCATTACTATTTACTTTTTTGTGTCATTCAAGTGAATCATTTGCCACTAAGAAGAAGCTGCATGTGTTGAAGTGAAGAAACTCTGGGACAACAGATCTCCAGGGTGTATTTGGGACATAGGATATAGCATGAGTGGCAGTGCGAACTAAAATCTCACTTACCGAGATTTTCTTCTTAAGATGGTAAGTGACAAAGATGGATGTGAGGCAATAACAATATTATGAATTGCTAGAATAGTTTCCTTAACCACTTTCCTGTTTGCCAACGAAGAGAAAAACTTTCCACGATGTAGAATGCTTCACTTTACAGGACGGTGTGAGATGCACTGTTGCAATGTGCATCTTCAATTTTGCAGTTGTTAACTTACTGAACAAATGACTAAGGTGACTGGATATTAGGGGTGAGCACGGTTCCCGGGTAACCGGAAACCGGGAACCGAACCGGAGGAGGGTCCGGTTCGGTTCCGGTTCTAAAGACCGGTTCGGTTCCCGGTTTTTTTGGGAACCGGAACCGAACTGGTCATAATTAAAAAAAAAAAAAAAACCCCCGCAAGATTTCCCCCTGCGGATTCTTCCCCCTTTCCCTTTCTTTTCTCTCTCTCTCTTTCTTTTCTCCCCTTTTCCCTCGTCACGTCACTTCCTGCCCCCTCAACTTTTTTCTTTTCTTCTCTTTCTCTCTTCTCTTTCCTCCTCTCTCGGCCGAAACCCTACCCCTTCTTCTTCTTCTTCTTCTTCTTTTTCTTCTTCCTCCTCCTCTTGCTGGCTGCTGCTTAGTGCTTCACCCACCACCACACCGCCGCCCCACGCCCTACTCACCACCACCTCTTGGCCACCGAACCACCACCACCCACCGCTCGTCCGACAAGCCGTCTCGCCGTTGAGCCCGACGAGCTGTCGCGCCGTCCGCGCCGCCCCTCGCCGCCGTGAGCCACCGCCGCCGTCCCAAGCCACCGTCACCACCTCTTGCCGCCGCCACCGAGATTAGCTTCCGGTCCGTACTGAAATGTCGCTCTCCGCGGCGTTCGGCGAGTGGCTGGAACACTGGACCGGACCGGGAACCAGCGCCTCTCTCTCCCCGGGTCTACTCCACCGCGACGCGATCTCTCGAACTTTTCTTCGCGAGGCGATCGGTTTGGATCGGTAGCGGATGAGAGGTGCTGGAAATTTTTGCGGCGAAGAGAGAGAGCCGCAAGCCGCCAAATCGCTGGTCCCTGGAGTCGGCGCGCGGCCATCAGGTCGATGGAAGAGAGGTGCTTGAGGCTCGAGTGGAGCCCGGCTTCGCGAGCTTGAAGATCTCGGCTCTCGAAATGTTTCAGAAAATGTTGCTCTGGGCTATTCGGATGGAAATGAGTTTGAGCGACATTGTGGGCATTCTGTCAAACAACATTGTTTGGTTGTTCCACCGACAAATTACAAAATCCCTTTGAGGTGGCCCACGGGGAAAGACATTATCTGGGTTGCAAATGCTAAAATTACTGCCCAGCAGGTACTCTCTTCGGGGAGCTTGACCAAGAGGTATGTGGACATGCTAATAATATCGCTAGTTTTATCACACTTCTATTTCCCTTCATATGATTAATTTCACTTCCGTTGCCTTTCTAGGATGATGATGCTAGAGGAAGAGCAGATTTCTTTCCGTTCAGCTTCTCTAATGTTTGATGGCGTGGAAGACTATGCTCAGCAAATAGCAAAAATGATTGGTCTTAGCAATGAATATGAACTTACCAAAGCTGGGGTAAGTGGAGATATTATTCATCCATTGATTATTGACTACCTACATCGATGGATTGTGTTATCTATTGTTTCCTTTTACCTCCTATAGATACTGTTGCACTTATTATCATGTTTAATGCTCTCCAGTTTCAGTGGGATGATGGTGATGTTAGATGCATAAAACCAAATTCAAGATATACAGCGTTTCGGCCAAATTCATCTTCCTTGTGATGCAATTTCATTGCAGCTAAATCAAAACGAATCGCCACGAGATGAGATAATCCATGAGTACTAGAAAGGAAATATTCATCTTCTAATTTCTTCCTGTTAGGTCTCATGGTAAAAGGAACTTTGTCTTGCACTGCATGCCGGCACCGCTATTAGTTTGGATATCTGAAATTGTAATTATTCATTACGGTCTCGTGTTAAAAGACGACATATTATATGCCAATTGACAATTTTCATACTTTAGTTCTGAAAGCTTTGACTTCTACATCCTACTTTTTGTTTAATCGTTATATGTTCCGAGAGCATGTTGATCATATATTTTCACTTCTTTGGTACTTCTCTTTGAGCTTTTCCTTGCGTTGATTTTCAGGTTAGAACAATCTTGGATATAGGATGTGGTTATGGTAGTTTTGGAGCCCATCTCTTCTCCAAACAACTCTTGACTATGTGCATTGCAAACTATGAGACTTCTGGAAGTCAGGTTCAACTGACCCTTGAAAGGGGTCTTCCGGCGATGATCAGTTCACTTAACACAACCCAGTTGCCATACCCTTCTCTTTCATTTGACATGCTGCATTGCTTGAGATGTGGGATTGATTGGAACCAAAAAGGTTCCTCAATTTTTGTGTAATTAGTTCTTTGTGTTTGTGATTTTGTTAACGTCAGTTTGTTCTCAATTTCCTTTGCTTCTCTGCTTTCCTTCCTGTGTCAGATCCAAAAAAGAAAGGAGCAGTTGAGGGTTCACGTTCTCTTCCCCGAGTAATATGTAAATTGCGAAGACAGCTTAGGATATTCGTGCCCACTACGAAAATGAAAAAAAAAAAAAAAAAAACACGTTGGAACCAGGAACCGACCCCGGAACCGTGACAGGGGGTAGGTTCCGGGTTCACCTTCTGACGGGTAGGTTCAAGTTCCAAAATTGAGGAACCCGTATGTCTCCGAAGGTAGGTTCCAGGTTCCAGACGGGAACCGAACCGGAACCGGGAACCGCTCACCCCTACTGGATATGCTTTGGACTTCACCTGCATCAACAGATTAATTAAACCTATCATCCCTATTTCTGTCGGTTTCTTGGAATACCCGCTATTCCTTTATTGATTTGATGAGCGGGCAGGGAGGGAAAAGAAAAGGAAAGAGTAGAATTATGCAACAGAACTGCGGTTCCATCGGAGGCTGCGTGCATCATCACATGGTGCGTCCTGATAGCCTTCTACAGAGACACATATATCCAGGGCATCTTTAGTGGACAAGATGGGTGGTAAGAATGAACTCTGCCATTCCAGGTCCCATTTTGTTACTCCATCCGGCTGAAAGCTTGGTTTTCCCAGTGAGGACCGGGGGATGGGAATGCTTTGTTTCCTTCCCAACACAACACAACACAACACGACAAAACATATGACACAAGGAAGACTTGCTTAAATGTTCAACAGAGAATGAATACTGTTCAAGAAAATGCGTTTGTAATACCTTAAAATAGTTTCTTGAACGAAAACAAACATAAGCATTTTGATAATTAAAGGGAAAAGGTGAAATTACTTTTTGGTTTTTCTTGTCCATATGAAAAACGATGGACTAGAAGAAAAGAAAAGGCCTCTTTTACAAATTTATTGAGATATAAACGGACTCTAGTTTATTCCACAAGAGAATTTTCTGCCACATACAAAGCATGCTAAAAACATATTATGAAAATAAAAAGACCCAGAAATTCTCATTCCCTTCAATTGGCATTTCGATCCCTCTCTTCCTCCATTCCATTTGCACTTCTTCTTACCAAATATTTTGACAAGATACCATCCCACACTAGAAGGCCTAACTATTTCCAGAACGGTAAATGATTTTAGATCATGAATGTGTGACTATCCACATTGACAAGACACTGGTTTGCCAGCAAAATACGTTACTTATCACCTTCCATCCTTTCTGCAGCAACTCGGATGTAAAAGGACTATTCAGACGAGGGTGAGTTGAAGAGGGAAACAAAATCATCCCAAAACAAGATCTACAAAACAAATCCCAGAGAACTCTGTGAGAACTGATGTATTGAATCACCGCAACCAATGTCTTCTATGTATATAAACATCTCAACCTCTGCTTCAGCAGAACCTTGTGATTCTCGCTCAGATATACAAAATCAATGCCTCTACCAAAGAATATGAGCACCGGCCACAGAAGGAGACAGGAGAGAAGGAGATGGGGGGGGAGAGAACCAGAGAGACCCATGAAGGAAATTGACATAATTCAAAAGTTCCTTCAAATTGAATGATTATCTCGCCCACCACCCCTCAAGACCAATGAGTAAAAAATTGCGATCCTCTTCATCTAGGGGTCACGTGAGTGATTGTGACGGGAACTAAACTTATCAGATAGCTCGATTCTGTGGATGACTTTTTACTGAATGAAGGCATCCCACTTAAGCCTCCCGAATCTTGGTAGAAACCAGGCGCCGTCAGTTCCTTCTCGTTAAGCCATATGTTTTTGGACAGCATGTCGACCTCCTGGCTCACCACCGGATGGCTCACCACCGGATGTCGACTTGCCACTGCTTGCGTGCAGAAAAAGGCTACTTTTATGAACCTGAGGACTTCTTCTTCAAGGAACTCTTCCAAATCTGGGTCCACCAGTTCCAAGAGTGCTCCCTTTTCATAAAGTTCCCATGCCTATGAAGCAAAAAATTCCATTCAGAATTAGATGGGTCACCAAATACTCCGCAAGTTTGTTTACTACGAAACTGGACCAGTGGGATTTAAAGAATATTCAAGGCTTTCAAATTCAGTGGAATTTTTTCTAGACGGTATGTTCTCCACTTGACACCCTCCTTGAAATAATTTTAGTATGATTTTTCTTTATTTTTCTTGATGTAAATACTCTGCATATTTTCATGGCAACTATCGATTCACAATCAAACTACTCATGAAATTTCCAATTATCTTTAGTTATTTCCAGCTTTCTGGAAAGTACTTTGAGTAGTTAGTAGAACTGCAAGACAAGGGTGTCGAATGCATTTTCTAATTGGTTCTCTGTTTCTACTTAAAACCGAACGCCCTTTCTCGTTTCTCATATTTAGTAATTTTTTTGTTCAAAATTTGTTCCAACGAACAGCTTCAGTTTTCGCAGGTATATTAGCTTCCGCCTGCCCAAGAGGTAGAAAAGCACACTATGATGAAGAAGGGAAAAGCTTCTCGGCGACCGGCCAAAGAAAAAAAGAAAAAAGAAAGAGAATAAAAATAAAAGCTGAACCTACTATTCCATTGTTCTAATATAGATAATATGTTAAATGCAAAGCCATACAGAAAAAGGACCACTGACGCCCCTGTTCCGGGAGGAACTTCTCTGAGCCTCTTCAATCTTCCTTCGCACTGTTTCTCCCACTTATTATTTCTAGTACAAGGATCCCGAAACTATATACATCAGCTTTCAGAGTCAGCTGGCCACCAAATGCATGCTCCGGAGCTAAATAACCACTGCATGGAGCAGAGGCAACAAATCGTTAGTGTAATTACCTACAAATAGGGCACATGTTGTACTTTACCCCATAAACTTTAATTTGTGTTAAAATATTTAAATAATAAATCACGCTTATACCTAATAGCTTAAGTTTTTAAAACAGATGGTCCCACCAAATCTTGACATAATATCAAAGCAGGAAGTCATGTGTTCAAATCATTCCAGGCTTCATTTGTCTCCCCATTCAAATATGTCCACATTTAGTATATGCCTAAAAGACCAAACTAAACGTGAAGGGGAGTATTAAAATATTTAAATAATAAATTATGCATTCATTTAATATCTTTTCGAGTCTCATTTGTCTCCCATTCAAATATTTCACACTTGTCACACTTAGTACTAGACTAAAAGACCAAACTAAACGTGAAGGGGTGTTAAAATATTTAAATAATAAATTATGCATTCATCTAACAGCTTAAGCTTTTATAATAGTTAATAATGATCCCACAAAATCTTACAAATTGCATGATTATGTCATTAACCATTCTTCTATTATACAAAAATAATTCCAAAAAAAAATAAAAGAAGAAGAAAGAACTTTTAAGATCTTTTATATTCGACCAATCCAGGAAATGCCTGAACTTTAAAAACATCCAATGAAAAGTCTCCACCATGGATAATTAGCTTGTCATAATAAAAATACTGTAAACCATGTCACTGAAACATCACTTTTATCGACAAATTATGGAAAATAATGGTTGGAAGCGCTCTCAGTATTTCTCCAGTCTAAAAAGACCCTCCACTGGCATGTGAAATTCCTTGACTATCACAAGATACAGTTGTCTCCTCAAAACGGTTGTTTGTCCGATTGTTTATTTCAGAAATGATGAAGTGTCTGACTGCACTTAGAATAATACTGACTGCTTCACAAACATATTTTTAAGTAGCTCCGTGGATGCTTGACGCTTTCAGAACAGAAAATGCTTCTGTTCCATTGCTTTTAGGTTTCCTCAAGTAGTCAAAAAGGGTAATTGTTCTGAAATTCCTGCTTAGTGAACCTAGAGCGGAAGCAATGAATCAAACTGTGATTTGCAGAGGAAATGGTTTCTCCTTTCAGACCAATCAAATTTGTAATGCGTATCAGAGAAATAAGGGTGATCAAGTTTCAGAAAGATGTGAGAACATGAGTATTGCTTGAGTGGAATCGATGATAAGAAGATGAAAGAGCTTACGTAGTTCCTGCTATTCTTGTGCTAATGTGAGTGATGTCGTCTGGGAAAAGTTTGGCCAACCCAAAGTCTCCAATTTTTGGGTTGTAATCCTTATCAAGAAGTATATTACTAGCTTTGATGTCCCCATGAACAATATGCTGTACGGATTCTTCATGCAGAAAAGCTAGGCCCCTCGCAGTACCCAGGCAAATAGCAGATCTTTTCTGCCAATCGAGTTTTACTTTTGCATCTTTGTGCCAAAGCCTGACAAAGAAGGAAAAGTCAGAATATGTTGAAAGTGTTTAAGTTTCTCCGCTAGACTTCTCACTTTCTTTGAATTACCTAACAATGCACAATCCAGGCTGCTGTTTTCTAAATATTCTTAGACCAAAATCCTGTCTGTACCTTCAACACAGCAATTAATTAATTGAACATGGTTCTGATGTCTGACAGTTGCTATAGCATCGATCTCAGCCACAATTTCTCTCAGTCCCTCCAACTATTCATATTAAGAGGAATTGTAGTCTCTGCTCATCACTCTTAGAATAAAGGAGGCAACCCCAATTGATCTCCCGACAGGAATCACCTGGCCGAGTAAGCTATCATTGCTGTTTATACAGACTTCAGATAGCCCTGCATTCTGCAAGTGAATAATGTTTAACAGTCTGGCTGATATTGCAGGTTGTTTGAGGACCTGGGAATGACAGATTATATCGTTAAAGTCTCAACACTCTTGGTCGTGGGAGAAGGATTATGTGTTCAAATTTGCAGGCGTGCAAGAGTACGTCAGGAGCGGAAAGGTCAAAGAATTTATTCCCCAGCTAGAGATTGTATTTTCGCCAGTGGGAACACATTTTATCTAGAAGCAATCCGCCAACGAGGTGAATTTGCTAATTCTCGGTGTTCTTAAGAAGCACATTTGATAAACACTATTGGAAGGCTAGCAGTGGTCAACATTCGTCGATAAAAGGAGATATTTGAGTGTCAAATTCTCTGTGTAACGTGAATTTCCCTCGAGAGGTACAAAATACTTCTCAATAATCATGGACCGCATTGCTATTCACTTCTTGGTGTCATTCAAGTGAATCATTTGCCGCTATGAGGAAGCTGCATGTCTCGAAGTGAAGAAAACTCTGGGAAAACAGGTCAGCAGGAGGTGTGCTTGCGACAGAGGGAGCATCAGTGCTTGTGTGAACTAAAATCTCACTGATAGAGATTTTCTTCTTAAGATGGCAAGTGACACAGATGGATTTGAGGCAATAACAATCTTATGAATCGCTAAAATAGTTTCCGCAACCATATTTCCCATTCACAACGAACAGAAATACTATCCATGGATTTTTGGGGTTTTGACATATAGTGTTGCAGTCTGCATCTTCAATTTTGCAGTTAACTTACTGAACCGGTTACTAAGGTGACTGGATATTCCTGGACTCAACCTGCATAAACAATCTTGCCAGTAAAATACGTAATTTTTTTAACTTGGATCCTTTCCGCAGCAACTCAGATGTAAAAGGACTTCAGAGCGAGGGCGAATTGATGTGTGAAATATTATCATCCCAGAACAAGTATTTCCCAAACATATTCCTTGAAATCTGCAAGAACTGATGTATTAAATCACTTCTATCAATGTCTTCTACGTACATTAACATGGCATCCTCTGCTTCATCGGAAAATCACTATTCGCTTGAATTTACAAAACAAATGTGCATCTCATATCATACTCCTCTTCATCTAGGGGTCTTGTAAGTGATAGGACAAGAAACATACAAAGATATGACACTATCTTAGTTGGTATGTTTACAGAAGATTCAGGATCAAGGATCCTAAAAATTCTAAGGAGTGAACTTTTATGTTTGATAAGTAGAAGCAATCGGTGCAAACACTAGCAAACAATTTCCATGAATTTGTAGTAATAATGGAGAGAGATGGGGTGAGATCGTAAGGGAGTGGAGAGAATGAATAGTCCACTCATTATCTTGATCGTTTTTTTGAATTTTTGATAAGCAATGAAAGAAAAATAATTCCATCTTTAAAGAGAAGATTAAATAAATTTGAAACCTTTAGATAGTCAAAACTCCATGGAACAATACAAGTGACCATAAATATATATTAAAAATACGTTTTATTTTTCTAGCTTTACAATATTGTCTTTACTCCTTTTAGAGCAAATTTTTTTTACTTTCTTCTTTTGACTTAAAAAGTTATGAAATGTGGGTTTTTCATTGTCAATAGTTGGCAATCAAATAGTACTGTATTTGAAATGGTATAAGAAAGAATATGAAGTTGAAAGTATAATTTGTAAAATCCAATGATTGCATGTAAGATTTAGAAAATATGTGGTAACATGAAAAGCCCAAATGTAAGTTAATAATTGTAAGTACTAGGGTCCAAATTGGCATAAAATGTTTCTGGCTTTCTGACGTAGAAGAATCAAAATATCTTCCTCGACTGTACTCACTTGCTCCTCCACCTTAAACTGAATCCGAAACTCCAACTCTCTCTCTCTCTCTCTCTCTGCCCAAAAGGTCAACTTTAAATCCTCTCTGCCCAAAAAATCAAGACTCGAAATGGATCAAATTCAACACAAATTCATTGAAGTCCAAGGCCTCAAGCACCACGTTGCCGAAATCGGCTCTGGTAAGTTAACTCTGCTCATAACTTCTATCGTTTCACTCATACATCACACGCCTGTTATAGCCTTTTTTGTAAGCATGATCAAGCTACCCTTTCTATCTGGGCACTTTGAGTTATTGGGTTTTTCTGTGAAATCTCAAAGACGATCAGCCATACATGTTGGAGAGTCTTGAAATGTTTTAATGTATCAAAAACCACGCTACCCTGTGGTGATCTTGACAATTCCTTCATGGGTTGACCATAAATTTTAGTAGTTCCAACTACAGTGCCTAATACAGGAATTGTGAGTGAGTTCTTGGCTTCGTGAATTGTGTTTTTAGGTCCAAATGTAGTCGTGTTCTTGCACGGATTTCCGGAGATATGGTACTCGTGGCGGCACCAGATGGTGGCCGTTGCAGAAGCTGGGTTCCGTGCGCTGGCACCAGATTTCAGAGGCTACGGGTTGTCTGATCCGCCGCTTGAACCTGAAAAGGCCTCCTTCAGTGACCTTATTGAGGATCTTGCTGCCCTGCTTGATGCCCTAGGCATTGATAAGGTGATGAATCTACCATTTCCCGATTTTCTTTGCTATGTGTGGTTGCTGAGAAAATAAAGGTGAATCAAAAGGGATAGAGAGAATCAATAACAGTTCATAAATGGAAATATCTTTTGCTCTTTTTGTTTGATAATGCTGACGCTGTAGACAGAACAACATGCAATCCTCGAATAGCTTGGCTTTTGTTGTGGATCTTGGTGTAAATGTCACCTGATTACTCTCAGATTATTTGGTACTTCATGGATCTATGATTTACCCACCTAATCATAAAGGGATTCAAGAATCTTTTTAAGTGTTAGTTTTGTTCAATCCTTTTCACCTAGCATATTCCTTCGAGATGAGATGTAGTGAGAAAAGCCCTGAAGAGACGGTCTATCCAATGCAGTGGTAAGTTCTGTAGCAGGGGTTCACTGGGAACTCACCCAGAATCTGTGGTTTTTTGGTTATGGAAAGACAAAACCCCTGATAGTTCCTCGAACAATTATGTGGACACATTTGAAGCCTTGTCCACTTCAGACTTATATGCATAACTTTACCTTCCCAGTAATTTGGTGAAGTTGCTCCTAGTTTAATCAGTCCTAAAATTCACTATAGTAGTTTTGCTGTTATTATTGCATCTATGAACAGTTCTGTGGTGATGTACTAAGAGTGAAGCCTTCTTTTAACAAGGTTTGGGAATTGTCAATGCAGGTGTTTCTTGTAGCTAAAGACTTTGGAGCTTTTCCTGCTTACACGTTTTCCCTCCTCCACCAAGAGAGGGTCCAAGGAATCGTGACCCTGGGAATTCCATACCACCCTCCCAATCTTCCCGTTAAATATAATGAGCATCTCCCTGAAGGCTTTTACATTTCAAGATGGCAGGTATGCCGCCTCTGTGACTCTCGTTACTCAAGACCACTACATGATAAAGTGATAATCATATGCTTTCAATTTGATATCTTTGAACTTCCTAATTTAGGAGCCTGGACGGGCAGAAGCTGATTTTGGGCGCCTCGATGCCAAAACAGTGGTGCGCAATATTTACATACTCTTTTCGAGAAGTGAAATACCCATAGCTGCAGAGAACCAGGAGATTATGGATATAGTCGATCCATCTACCCCTCTTCCCCCTTGGTTTACAGAAGGAGATCTTGAAGAATACGGTTCTCTGTACCGGAAATCAGGGTTTCGCACTGCATTGCAAGTTCCATATAGGTAACGGTCTCATGCTCTATGCTTGGTATTGTAGACTCCCTGCCAATGAATCCCATTCCCCTATATCAACAATATTATAGCTCCATCGGTGATCATGATCCCTAGAAAGTCATCCTGATGAAGCAACTGATCTGAGATAGGCTTATGAGAATGGATCTGAGATGCAATATGCAAGTCATGGCCATGTCTCTAGGGCATCATATTATGTGTGCCACGTGATGAGTTCAGCCCCACATGTTTTCTGTACTGTGATTGCTTATATTTACCAATTAAATGGACAAGATAAACCTTCTGACATTTTTTGTGCTGTATACTCACCTCGGAGCTTTAGTCCTTTGTTTTTGCCTTTGCAAAAGATGAAAGTAGACTATTCTGATATGATAAGAGTCAGTGTCAGAGGTTAACATACTGACACTCTCCAACTATTTATATTGTGTGGGATCAGGGTGTCTGTTCATTGCTATTTGACAATAAATGAGGCAGCACTAATTGATCTTTCATCTGAGATCACGTGGGTGAATAAGCTATCATTGCTGTTTAAATGGACTTCAGAATCAGATAGCCCTGCATTCTGCAGATAGATTATGTTTAACAATCTGGCTGATATTGCAGGTCATTTAAGGAGGACCTGGGAATAACAGATGTTATCGTTAAAGTTCCAGCACTATTGGTGATGGGAGAGAAGGATTATGTGCTAAAATTTCCAGGCATCGAGGAGTACATCAGAAGCGGAAAGGTCAAAGAATTTGTCCCCCAGCTAGAGATTGTATTTCCGCCAGAAGGAACGCATTTTATCCAGGAACAATCGCCTGACGAGGTGAATCAGCTAATTCTCAGTTTCCTTAAGAAGCACATTTGATGAACACTAACGGGAGGCAGTAGCAGTAGTCAAAATTGGCCGTTAAAAAGAGATGTTTAAAAGTCAAGTTCTATGTATATTTTGTATTCCCCTCAGGAGGTCCTTTGTATGAACAAAATACTTCTCAATAATCATGGACCGCATTACTATTTACTCCTTTGTGTCAATCAAGCGAATCACTTGCCACTAAGAAGAAGCAGCATGTGTCGAAGTGAAGATACTATAGGAAAACAGATCTGCAGGGTGTATTTGGACAAAGAGGAATCGCAGGAATGCCGGTGCAAACTAAAATCTCACTGACCGAGATTTTCTTCTTAAGATGGCAAGTGACAAAGATGGAAGTGAGGCAATAACAATCTTGTGAATTGGTAGAATAGTTTCCCCAACCACTTTTCCGCTCGCTGACGAGGAGAAAAACTTTCCTGGGTGTAGAATGCTTGCAGTCGGTACCTTACTGAACAAATGACTATGATGACTGCATATTCTTTGGACTTAACCTGCATCAACAGATTAATTAAACCTATGATTCCTCCTCCTTTCGGTTTCTAGGAAAACCCACTATTCCTTTATTGATTTGGCGAGCAGGCAGAGAGGGAAAAGAAAAGGAAAGAGTAGAATCACCGGACGGAACTGTGGTTCCACGGAAGGCAGCATGCATCGTCTGGTGGCGCCTCCTGCTAGCCTATACAGAAACGTAAATATCCAAGGGGGTGTTTGGTGGACAAGATGGGGGGTAGGAATGAAACCTGCCATTCCAGGTCCCATTTTGTTACCCTGTCCGGTTGGACGCTTGGTTTTCCTAGTGCGGACCGGGGATGGGAATGCTTTGTTTCCTTCCCAACACGACATGATAAAATATAGGACACAAGGAAGATTTGTTCAACAGAGAATGAATACTGTCCAAGGAAAAGCGTTTGTAATGCTAAAACACAGTTTTTGAAATGAAAAAAGAAATGTTTTGACAATTGAAGGGAAAAGGTGAAATTACTTTTCGTTTTTTGGCTCAAATGAAAAACGATGGAGTAGAAGAGAAGAAAAGGCCCCTTTTACAATTTTGTTGAGATATAATCAGACTTTGGCGTATTCGAGAGAATTTTCAGTCACATACAAAGCATGCTAAAAACATATTCTGAAAAATAAAAAGACCCAGAAATTCTCGTTCCCTACAATTGGTATTTCGATCTCTCTGTTCCTCCATTCCATTTGTCATTCCTTCCCAAATATTTTAACAAGATACCATCCTACACCAGTAGGCCTAACTATTTCCAGGATGGTAAATGATTTTAGTTCATGACGGTGTGACTATCCAAATTGACAAGACACTGGTTTGCCAGCAAAATATGTTACTTATCACCGTACATCCTTTCTGCAGCAACTCGGATGTGAAAGGACTTCCAAGATGAGGGCGAGTTGAAGAGGGAAACAAAATCATCCCAAAACAAGATCTACAAAACAAATCCCAGAGAACTCTGTGAGAACTGATGTATTGAATCACCGCAACCAACGTCTTCTATGTATATAAACATCTCAACCTCTGCTTCAGCAGAACCTTGTGATTCTCGCTCAGATATACAAAATTAATGCCTCTACAAAAGAATATGAGCACTGGCCTCAGAAGGAGACAGGAGAGAAGGAGATGGGGGGGGAGAACCAGAGAGACTCATTAAGGAAACTGACATAATTCAAAAGTTCCTTCAAATTGAATGATTATCTCACCCACCACCCTTGATGACCAATGAGTAAAAAATCATAATTCGCTTCATCTAGGGGTGACGTGAGTGATTGTGACAGGAACTGAACTCATCTGATAGCTCGATTCTGTGGATGACTTTTTACTGGATGAAGGCATCCCACTTGAGCCTCCCGAATCTTGGTAGAAACCAGGTGCCGTTAGTTCCTTCTCATTTAGCCGTATGTTTTTTGACAGCATATCAACCACCTGGCTCATTAACGGACGTCGACTTGCCACTGCTTGGGCGCAGAACAAGGCTACCTTTATGTACCTGAGGACTTCTTCTTCAGGGAACTCTTCCAAATCTGGGTCCACCAGTTCCAAGAGTGTTCCCTTTTCATAGAGTTCCCATGCCTATGAAGCAAAAATTTCCGTTTAGATTTAGATAGATCACCAAATACTCCACAAGAATGTTTACTAGGAAACTAGACCAGTGGGCACCAAAGAAATTTCCCAGCTTTCAAATTAAGTGGAATTTTTCCTGAACAGTATGTTCTCCACTTGGCACCCTGCTTGAAATATTTTTAGTATGATTTTTTCCTTGTTTTTCTTGATGTAAATACTCAGCATTTTTTCATGGACAACTATTGATTCACAATCAAACTACTCATGAAATTTCCAATTAACTTTAGTTATTTCCAGCTTTCTGGAATGGTACTTTGAGTTGTTAGAAGAACTGCAGAACAAGGGTGTTGAACTCATTTTCTAGTTGGTTCTCTATTTCTACTGAAAACCGAACGCCCTGCTGGTTTCTCTTGCTTCAGATTTTGCAGGAATATAAGCTTCCAGGCTACCCAAGAGGTAGAAAAGCACACCATGGCGAAGAATGGGAAAAGCAAAAGCTGAACCTACTATTCCATTTTTCTAATATAGAAAATATGTCAGATGCAAAGCTATACAGAAAAAGGACCAATGACACACCTGTTCCAGGAGAAACTTCTCTGAGCCTCTCCAATCTGCCTTCGCACTGTTTCTCCCACTTATTATTTCTAGTACCACAATCCCGAAACTATATACATCAGCTTTCAGAGTCAGCTGGCCACCAAATGCATATTCCGGAGCTAAATAACCACTGCATGGAGCAGAGGCAACAAACCATTAGTATAACAACCTACAAATAGGGCACGTCATACTTCACTCCATAACTTTAATTTGTGCTAAAATACTTAAATAATAAACTGCACCTTCATCTAACACTTTAAGGTTTTAGAACAATCAGTGATGGTCCTACAAATTCTTACATGATATTAGAGCAAGAGGTCCTGTGTTCGCATCTTTTCAGACCTTATTTGCCTCCCTATTCAAATATGTCCACGCTTAGTACTAGGTAAAAATATCAGACTAAGCGTGATGGGGAATATTAGAATATTTAAATAATAAACCACGTCTTCATCTACTAATTTAAGCTTTTAGAACAGTCAGCAATGATCTCACAAAATCTTACAATTTTCATGACTATGGCATTAACAATTCTTCTATTATAAAATTCCCAAAAAAAAAAAAAAATCTAAATAAAAAGAAGAGGAAATAACTTTTAAGCTCATTTCTATACAACCAACCAATCTAGGAAATGCCTAAACTTCAAAAAGATCCAATGAAAAGTCTCCACCACAGATAATAAGCTTGTCATAATAAAAAAACTGTAAACATGAAACATCACTTTTATCAACAAATTATGGGAAAATAATGGTTGGAAGTGCTCTATTTCGGCAAGGAAGTAATTCCCCAGTGTCTAAAAATACCCTCCACTGGCATGTGAAATTCCTTGACTATCACAAGATACAGTTGTCTCCTCAACAACGGTTGTTTGTCCTGACTGTCTATTTCAGAAATGATTAGGTGTCTGACTGCCCTTAGAATAATACTGACTGCTTCATAAAATATATTTTCAAATAGCTCTGTGGATGCTTGACGCATTCAGAATAGAAAATGCTTCTGTTCCATTGCTTTTAGGTTTCCTCAAGTAGTCAAAACAAGGTAATTGTTCTAAAATTCCTGCTTGATGAACCTAGAGCGGAAGCAATGAATCAAACTGTGATTTGCAGAGGAATAGTGTCTCCATTCAGACCAATCAAATTTGTAATTGGTATTAAAGGTACAAGGGTGATCAAGTTTCAGAAGGATGTGAGAACACGAGTATTGCTTTCGAAGATAAGAAGATGGAAGAGCTTACGTAGTTCCTGCTATTCTTGTGCTAATGTGAGTGATGTCATCTGGGAAAAGTTTGGCCAACCCAAAGTCTCCAATTTTTGGGTTATAATCCTTATCGAGAAGTATGTTACTAGCTTTGATGTCCCTATGAACAATATGCTGCTCGGATTCTTCATGCAGAAAAGCTAGACCCCTTGCAGTACCTAGGCAAATAGCAGATCTTTTCTGCCAATCAAGTTTTACTTTTGCATCTTTGGTGCCGAAGCCTGACAAAGAAGGAAAAGTTAGAATATGTTTAAAGTGATAAAGCTTCTCTGCCATACTTCTTACTTTCTTTGAATTACCTAATAATGCACGATCCAGGCTGCTGTTTTCTAAATATTCGTAGACCAAAATCCTGTCCGTGCCTTCAACACAGCAGCCAATTAATTGAACAAGGTTCTGATGCCTGACAGTTGCTATAGTATTGATCTCAGCTACGAATTCTCTCAGTCCCTGCTTTGAGGTTGCAGAAAGTGTCTTTATAGCCACTTGCACTCCATTTCTTAGATTTCCCTATCAAGTCCACAATATTATTACTAAAAGACAGTGCGATTGAATAATGCAGTTATAATAATTACACATGGAAAAATACCCACGCACTGAACCAAAAGTGACTTCTTAAGTGTGCACTAGTAACTTATTGAGGAAAGCAATCTTCTTTAAATTCATTACTCCACAGTACAGAATAGTTTAATGCAGCTCTTGGCTGAAGCCAACACAATTCAAGTAACAAGCTCAGATTGCTAAACAAAAGAACATCAACTTGTCATGTAGTTAACTTATGCTCTATAATGTAAGTCAGGACATAATTGCTATAACAATACCAGATTGTATAAATTATATCAATGGAATCATATTTGAGTACCACCTAATTACGAGGCCCAAAGGAAAGCAATCTTCTTTAAATTCATTACTCCACAGTACAGAATAGTGTAATGCAGCTCTTGGCTGAAGCCAACACAATTCAAGTAACAAGCTCAGATTGCTAAACAAAAGAACGGCAACTTGTTATGTAATTAACTTATGCTCTATCATGTAAGTCAGGACATAATTGCTATAACAATACCAGATTGTATAAATTATATCATTGAATCATATTTGAGTACCACCTAATTACAAGGCCCGAAAACAAACGAAGAGACCTTAAATGAATCAAACCAAGTGGATATAATCAGTTGAAGTTGAACTGGAGATTTTGCCAGCATATAGAATGAGAACATGGATTGTGTGTATTTTCTCTCAAAACACTCAGGAATTTTAGCAGAATATGATCATACTTTTTCTTTTTTTGGTCATAGAATATGATCATACTTGACATATGAAAAACAAAATCAATATACATGCATGCCCACAGAAGCGACTATGAAAGAATACAGCTCATTAGCAGTTTCTTTAGGAAAATGACTATTCAGATTGAACTTTAAAAGTCCTATTAAGCACCATAACAAGAGTAGGTACAGAATCTGATTACCTTATAAACGGTTCCAAAACCTCCTCTTCCAATCTTATTGCTTGAATTGAAATTGTCTGTAGCTAATCTCAACTCCTTACTGGTGAAATGAGTTATATTTCTCAGCAAGTCAACTAAGTAAAAGAGAAAAGAGAATTAAAACTTGAAAACCAAATTAGATAATAAGGGCAAATAGACATAGGATACAGAAACATAAGACGCGATATTTCAATAATTTCTGAAAGTGAATCAGATAAAACTACACCAAGAAAGTTGACGGCAAGATTTTGACTCCACTCAAGAAGTCCCAGCCACTTCAAATAATCTGCCACTTCCACACTTCGCACACTAAACTTCATCGTGTGTATCCTGAACTAGATACTTTAAAAGCATTAGCTGTAGGGCTGGTGATATTAGGACTGTTCCTCCAGGGTGAGTGATTTGATATGAACATGAGGCAGACACAAAATGCGACTAATCAATGATTGGACTGGATAAATCTACTGTCTTTAAAAAGTTTCCTCTGATACTGGAGTTTACCCTTATTTTCCCAGGTACAAGTGAATACGCCAGTCATGTAGACTCAACTCCCTATCTTCTTTGTGATTTGGGTTGATTGTAAACAAGAACAGCTAAGTGGAAGACAAAGGTCATATGCTTTTGCCACTGTTATGGTCTGGTCTTAGGAATAGTTCTAATGCTTCATCACCTGTGTACCGAGATATGTCCAACTAGTGAGATTAAACTGTCCCCCTTGCCATGTGCATGGGAAAATTTATGCTTGAATTTTTTATTTCTCAAGAGCGTGGTACACATATATGAAGGTCAATTGGCCATTGCTCCTCCACTGGCTAAGAAGCAAGAGCTTCTCCTTTTTGTGATTTTAAATTTTTACCAATATAGAGTTTCCAGCAGAAAAGACTAGAAGACAAGAAGATGGGGAGAATCTCAGCATCAAGGTTTTCTGCCCATAGATTTGTTTGCTCCAACCATTCAATTACTTCTGATAGTTCATCAAAATTGCTAAAATTCCAATATATCTCTAGCTCAAAAAATTTGACATGGTTGACATTAAGTTCTTCAGAACCAAAAAAAAAAAAAAAAAAAAAAAAGAAAGAAAGAAGGAAAGAAAAGAGCCCTTAGAGAATTAAAAATTACTGAGTACCAACAAAAAATTTTAATAGAAAATCATCCCCAAAGCTCAAGTTACCACAACTACAATGACTGAAGCCCTATGTCTATATGGTTGGGTTGATTGACAAGCACGCTTGTGGTATTTGGAGAAAAGATGAACTTTTTATCAGAAAGTCCAAAAAGAGAGAATGCTAAGCATGGCAACAACCCTAGATGGAGAAGGAGATGACATATAATATGGGAGTTGAATTAAAGACTATAAAAGGGAGGTGATTTTCCTGATTAGGATAGGGAATGTCATTACTGTTTAAGTTGCTATCTTACACTAATCTAGCTAATACCGATCTGGCAGAATCATTGTTTGTTGCAACAGAGGGCTTGAATGTTTATCTCTTGCTCCATCCAGGGGTGCTTAAGAAGACCAAAAAAGTACAATCAAAACTGAACCAAACTGAAATTTTTGGTTTATGAGTTCATGAATTTGGTTCAAATCTAGAGAAAAGGTGATTTTCAATGGTTTTGGTTGGGTATTCACATAAAATTTTCCCAAATCAAACCATAATAATAAAGTAAAACAGTTTTTCTAAAACTTATATGCCTATATTACAAATACATTAAGTATGTTGCTTACAATATCACTTGCCACCAAGAGCATTGCTTTCAGTGTGAAGACATTCTCTCTTATTTCAACTCTCACCTACAATGTGTAAAGCACCGATAAATTGTTGAAGTTTTAAATATATAAGTATGGCTCATCAGCCATGCAGCTATAAAAGCCAACCCCATAGTAAATGTATTAGTATATATAACCGCAATAAAACTCCTTCAACAAGCCCGTTATATGTGAATATCTCGATGTTCTTGCAAACATGCAATTATCCGCCATACTAATTCTCAAGATAAATGTTCTGCCTGATTCCCCAGAAAACCTATTTTCATATCTAATGAAAGACAGAAAATGAACAACATTGTTACGATTTATCTGACAAGTCATTCTGTAATAATATGAGCTCATAATAATATGAGCTCATACAGATAAAACAACTGGTTCCACCAAATTTTATTTCCAAGGAAAAGCAAAGAAAAAAGCTTAATGCTAATAAATTAAGCATTAAGACACTTATGCTAATAATTTTGGCTCCTATCGCAAGGACAGGTAGTATCCAGGAAAGCTAATTTAAATTGTAGTGGTGGCTTGGTAAAAGGCAGCAGCAAGCATGAGTTTACATATATCAGGAATTGCCGGTCTTTTAAGGTGCATCATTTACTGTCCTAGCCTTCAGAAAGTGGCAATACCCAACTATGAAAGCTTTTGGTCAAGGGTGAGATAATCTTTGATCTCTGTAATGCTTCTCCGGTAATGGAATTTGTTTATATCTCTTTATCACTTGATGTAATCAAAGATGTGAAAGACATTACATCAGGCACAAAAGGGGAATCTCTTGAATTTAAGCCTGCAAAAATAGAAGTAAGATTCCCCTTTTGAACATGTGGAACATTCTCTATACAAAGGGTTGGGAAAAACATAACTACATTTAGAATATAACAGAAAAAAGATGTCAAAGAGGTAAAATTTGCAAAATCATAAGTAACTAGCTTCTGTGAATTGTGACAGTTATAAGTTAACAGCTTACCTTCAATGCCTTGTATGGAAGGACTTTTCCTCTTTGAACTAAAGCCAAGGCAATTACAACTCATTTCTTAACTTGGACCAAAAGATGCTGATATCCAGACTCTACGATTGCACCTTCAGAAACAAGGTTCTGCAACACTTCCTCAACAGTGGTCCCTACAGCATATCCCAAAAAAAAAAAAAAAAAGAATAAACAAGAAGTCAACTTTTTTTTCATGACTCTAAAGGGTTTGAGCAGCAAATGATGTTTGAAATTCAAATATTACCAATAGCTTTAGAATCTCATTTGCACCGAGCGACTCCACGTAGAACTCAAAAGCAACAAACTGCCGCTGCTTCTTGTGCTCACTTCCGTCTCTAGCATCAAAGTCAAACTTGTAAGGATACCTCAAGTGCATTGCGCAACATCGAAAACCACAATCTCCTTACACGGATGCTCCCACAAAACTCTGCTCAATATTTCTTCCACCAATAAATACAATCTGAGCGCAGCCCGGTTAACTAAATCCTCTCCAAGACATAGTTTATATTTTGTTTCCGGCCAATTTTGAACGATGATGTCAACTAAAAGTCAAATGCAACTAAAAAAACAATTCCTTCGACAGAAATCATAAACAAGAGCAAAAAAAAAGAATAACTCTTGACAGTTTGACCAATTCGAAGCAAAACCCACCAAGACAAGCATCACTAAACCCATCCGCTCCTACAAAATCTTCGCAAACAACACGCAGCAATCCAACAGTACAAGCTACGATCCTCAACGCATCAACGAACTCAGCGCATCGACCGCGACCCGCGAAAGCTCCGGATGTAAAAAATTCACCTTGCCAGCTGCCGCAAACCGAACGCCCCCGCGGAGCCCGACCCAGTTGAGCAAATCGCCTCCCCGAAGCGCCGGCGCCCCGCTCTCCCCCTCTGAATTCTCAGCCGCTGCTGGGTCCTCCTTCGGTTCTTGGTGGGTGCGGTGGGATCAAGAACGGAAACGCCGGGCCGCGGCAAGAAAATAAAATACGAATAAAGCGCAGCCAAGAAGTGAAAGACCTTTTCATCAATTTTCGCAAGAAACGGTAGCGGGTCATAGGACACCAGCCCACGCATTTTTCTATGTTGCCGGGGGCGTCCTCTGTTTCCACACGTTCCCATTGAATCTGAAAGCGACTCTTTTCGTGACCGGAAACGAGGGACGACGGGGAGAAAAATGGGGACGCTCCTCCGCGTTGACTCGGTAGAATCACCCTACGGCCGCCGCCTCGATCCCCATTTTCTCCTCGGATCAATTTTGAATAATGAAAATTAGGGCGCGTTTGGAACGATTGATTTCCGGGAGGCGATTCTCGATCGGCGATTCTTTTTGATTACTTAACCGATTCTAAGATTTTAAGTTCGCCAGAATCTGTCCAAAATTTTCGATTCGGAATAATCAATTGCGTTTGGTCGTGTTCATTAATTCTGTTCTAAATCAATTTCTTTTAATTTTTAAATAATTTTTTTACTTTTTTACTTTTTTTCTTTTTCTTTTTTTCATTTTTTCATTTTTTTCTTTTCATTTTCCTTTTCTTTTCCTTTTTTTCTTTTCTTTTTTTTTTTTTTTTCCTTTTTCTTTTCTTCTTCTCATCTTCTTCTTCTTCGTCTGGCCGGTCGCCGGACCGGCGACCGGCCAGACGAGGGCCGGCGACCTCACCGCAGAGTCGCCGGCCCTCGGCGAGGCCGGCCCTCGTCGGCCGAGCCTCGCCGGCAGCAGGGCGAGGCTCGCCTAGCCCCGCCGAGGCTCGGCCTCGCCAGATCTGGCGAGGCCGAGCCCCGCCGGTGGCCAGGCCGGCCTCGCCGGGGCTGGGCGAGGCCTGCCAGGCCACCGGCGGGGCTGGGCGAGCCTCGCCTGGCCACCGGTGGGGCTGGGCGTCGCGAGGCTTGCCCAGCCCCTGCCCAGCCCCGGCGAGGCTCGACCTCGCCAGATCTGGCGAGGCCGAGCCTCGCCGGTGGCCAGGCGGGCCTCGCCCGGCCCCGGCGAGGCCTCGCCCAGCCCCGGCGAGGCCCGCCTGGCCACCGGCGAGGCCCGCCTGGCCACCGGCGAGGCTCGGCCTCGCCAGATCTGAGGAGGCCGAGCCTCGCCGGTGGCTGGGCAAGCCTCCGGCGAGCTCGCCGGTGGCTGGGCAAGCCTCCGGCGAGCTCGCCGGTGGCTGGGCTTGCCTCCGGCGAGCTCGCCGGACCTCGCCCTGGTCTGGCGAGCCTCCGGCGAGCTCGCCGGACCGGCGCCGGCGGAGGCGGCGGCCGGCGGGCGGCGGTGGTGGCGGCCGGCGGCCGGCGGCGGCCGGCGGTGGCGGGCGGTGGCGGTGGCGGGCGGCGGCGGACGGTAGACGGTGGCGAGTGGTGGCGGGCGGTGGTCGCGAGATGGCCGAAGAGAAGAAGAAAATTTCTTGATTTTGATTCTCAAATTCGTTAGGAGCAAGAATCAACTTTTTTTTGTTTCGATTCTATTCCCAATCTGTTCCGGAACAAATTTGTTCTAACAAAAATTTTACCAAACGCGATTCTGGCCGAAACTCGATTAGGGAACAGAGAATCGAATTTCTGTTTGATGGTTACCAAACAGGGCCTTACCGACCCGATCCTGAATCTACTGTACAAATACCGGGGGTACAATGACAAGAGTTGGCTGTAATGAGTGCCGTTAGGCACCTTGTCTTGTGGAATTTTCATCCACTCGAAACTACTATACTTATCTATTCAGCGAAAGTCAAGATAAAACCCTGATATGATGTTTACCTTCACCGCTAAAAGGCCCCAAGGAATACGGGAGTGACATTGCGGGATCTCTCACCTTATGGCAAATCTCCCACCTATTTCTTCTCCTTAAGCTTTTTAAAGATTTACTTAGGTTCAATTTCCATTTAACTAAAAGTTTTTTTCATAACTGAAAACAAGGGAAACGAGGAGAAAAATGGGGACGTTCCTCTGAGTTGACTTGTTTGAGTCACCCTGTGGTCGCCGCCTCAATCCCCATTTTCTCCTCAAATCAATTTTGAAAAAGAAAATTACCAATCCGATCCTAAATCTATTGTATAGATGCCAGGCCGATGTAATACTCAAAGCTTGCACAAGATTCTCCTTCCGTCTAGTTCCCACTAGAACCACCGGCACGACAGTCCATAAATGCCATTATGAGTAAAAGTTGTGAGCGATTGGTGATGAGGATGAGGTCATCTTATTTTTTAGGGTTAATAGTCGAAAAAATTTTAAACCGATATACATATAACAAATTTACAAAAAACTTATTTTTGAATTATCAAAAATCTAAAAAGATACACTTGTCAAAATATTTAATGGGGTCAAATTTTATCGTAATATTGTTAAGTTGGATGATGCATAATAATAACTCAATTAATATGGTAGGTCCACGAGAAAATTCATATTAGTTTAAAGTAGATTTATCATAAAAATATCGATTTGGATTTTTTCATAATATTAACTCTATTTGGTTATGGAGACAGAGCCCCCATTGAGTTCATGAATCATGGCCCATGCGAAGCTCCATTAACATCATCATGTAACGAAATTGAAGGACCAAAAAAAAAACCCAAATGAATTGTCACGAAAAAGATTAAAGATAGGTGTATTGAAGGTCCTAAAATTTATTATGAAAATGTACAGTTGAAGTCCTAAAACTTCAAAAAACTACAATTAAATTCTAAAACATATGAGTAATAGTACAGTTGAGTTCTGAAACTTTTAAAAAATATAATCAAATCCTAAAACTTTTTAAATCGATCAAATCAAGTCATTCTATTAATTGTACATTTTAAAAATTTTAAAACTTGATTATACTTTTGTGATAAATTTTAAAATTTGATTGCACCATTTTAAAAATTTAGTACTTGATTGTACTTTCATAAAAGTTTTAGAATTTTGTAACACTTTTCTTTTAAGTTTTAAGGCTCCATTACATTTTATTGATAGATTTTAGGATTTTTTAATATGTTTATCCCAAAAAATCATTATGGACAGCATTGATCTTTAATTAATTAAATATTATCTCTAAATTCAGAACAACATGACCATGATTGTTCGTGTTGTGGTGACTAAACCCGGTAAGATGTGGTCGCCTTGGCATCCACGTGGGCAGGTGAATTTTTACACGCTACCGCGTAAGATTTCCATCTTTTGCCCACCATGTCCTATCCCCCTTGTCTTTTCTTTTTTTTTTTTTTTTTTTTTTTTTTTGCAGATATTTCCCGTCTTTGCCACGAATTATTAATTCCACAAGCGTATGGTCTAGTCAAATCTGGCAAATTCCCAATTTTCCCCGTATACCGCACTTCGCAAGGCTTACCCGTGCCGACGCATTGCCCCGACACATTCGCAAGTATGTACAGAACACGAAGAGAGCGACCGAGAGGAACCGAGATGTCGAGATCGATGAATGGAGACTAAATCAATTGACGGGCAAAGAATCAATTAGGCGTACCGAGTACGAGGATGGCGATTGGCAGGGCATGGCATTGCCTTGTGTTTTGCTGACCGTCCCCTTCGACCCCGGTCAAATTCCCGGTTTCCGACGTCGATGCTTCTTTGTGGACGAGTCTCTTACCATCCCCATTTTGCCTTCCGAACGACGAACAGCTGGATCTGCTTTTTTCTGCGAATGTGCCAGGAAAAGCAGATGTCGGACACGTACTCGGGACGACCCGATTGCGGTAGCGGAGCTCTCCCCCAAGCCACGTGAAGCGTACATGAAGGAGCTGGACCCTTCTTCTATTCTTGTCTTTGCTTTAGCGCAACCGGGCCAACGTACGTCCGGTATTGAATTCACCCGATGCCTCTCTCCCAAGCCATGTGAAGCATGCATGAAGGAGCTAGACCCTTCTTCTATTATTTTCTTTGCTTTAGCGCAACCGGGCCAACGTACGTCCGGTACTGAATTCACCCTATGCCTCTCCCCCAAGCCATGTGAAGCATGCATGAAGGAGTTATGGTACATTTGGTTCAGCATTTCCAAGGAATTTTCGGCCTTAAAAGCCCATTGAAGAAATGCTCGACCGTTTGATTCAATTTTTTTGTTGACTTTTAGCTTTCAAATTACCTTCAAAATGTTGAAAGCCCAAAGCTAGTCCCTACTAGCTTTGGGCTTTCAAAGATTCAATGGAATGCTAAAATTATTTTTTCTCTTCCAAAACTACCCTCACTAATTTTTCATATTTTCGATTTTGCCTCTGTTTATTTTTTTTTTTAATTGAAAAAGGAGGCAGCCCTTCGCCGAACTAGCAAAGGGCTACGACTGCCGACAAGCCAGATCTAGCGCCAACGGCCGTCGGCTAAGGTCGCCTGAGGTCAGGGGACCTCCAGTGAGGGTCACGCGACCCAGCCAAGGGCCGCACGACCCAAGCGACCGCCGCCTAGGTCTCGTGGCCGCAGGAGGCCCTCGCTTGGGTCTCGCAAGGGTTGTGCAACAGCGGTCGGAATCATGCGACCTTCGCGAGACCCAGGCGGCGGTTGCCTAGGTCGCACAGCCCCTAGGTCACGCGACCGTCGCCAAGGGTCGCCCGAGCGGCCCTCGGCTGGGTTGCGCGATCCTCGCCAGAGGTCGCCCGACCTCGGGTGACCTCAGCCAACGTCCACCGGCACCAAATCTGGCTCGCCAGCGGCCATAGCCCTTCGCCGGTCCGGCGAAGGGTTTAGTTCAATTTTCAAAAAAAAAAAATATATATATATATATAAACAGAGAAATTTGGGTAACAATCAAAATGTATAAGTCCTTTGCAGAGACTTGTCTCCACAGTACCAAGTATGGATTCATCATAGTTTAAGAGTCGAGAATCTCGTAAAACTAAAAGAATAGAGGTATTAAGACCTTTTTTTGTAAGAGGTTTGACTCATACTTGGACTAGTCCTATATAAATGTAATTGTATTTTTGTTTATGCTTTTGGATGGACTCTTTGTTTAAAAGTTCATAAGAATTTGAAAGAGGAACATCTCTTTCTTCGGTGGATATGACATAGTCTGATTTTTTGAAAAATTTCAATTTTGACTGTTTGTATATTTCTTTAAGCTGTATTTTAGGAATTTCCCAATTTTCTATAGATTTGTTGAAATCTTCTATCCTTACTTCTTCTCTATGTATAGGACTGGGATCTGAGTCCATTTGTGATAGAGAACTAGAGGAAGATGTAGATCTTCTATGTAAAGATAAAAATCAATAATGAGTATATTATTGAAACAACGGCACTCTTTGATACAGGGGCTGACCTCAATTGTATCAAGGAAGGCCTTGTTCCAACAAGATACTTTGACAAAACATCTGAGTCCTTAAAATCAGTCTCAGGAGACAAGCTGAATATACAATACAAGTTACCCGAAGCCCTAATAATAAAAGACCAAATGTCTTACATCAAAGCCCATTATGAAAGTTTTCTTTACCAAACGTACATTCAACTCAAAGTTCATTTGCAAAAAAAATTTACCAAATACAATTGCATTTCCCCAAATAGCTTTGAGCTTTCAACATTTGCATTGGACTCAAAGCCCATTGCAAATGCTGAACCAAACGCAGCCCTAGACCATTCTTCTATTCTTTTCTTTGCTTTAGGGCAATCGGGCCAACGTACGTCTGGTATTGAATTCACTTGATGCGATGACTTAAACGTCATTCTCCTCTTCTTCTAGCTTGTCACCAGAGTCTGTATTTAAGTCCAGATATTATCGTCTCCAAATATTTGATAACATTCTACGAACTAGATATACCTTGATCAAAAATGTTGGATAAGAAATCCGGGAAAATGGATGGGATAAACATGGATTGGATAAAAAAATTAAAAATAACTTTAAAAACCATCTCTTCCCATAGTCACTAGGCGAGCACCACCGACGCATGATCACTGTCACTTCCAACCACTCGATCATCATCGCCTCCGGCAACCATTGATTGCCGTCACCTCCAACAATCGCCCATTGTCATTTGGTCAGTCAGTTGTGTTATGACGACTGAGGTGAAAAGGACCATCTATCACCACCTCCAATGAGAGCATCTTGGCCTCCGTTTAAGGACCACCACCATAATAGCCCATCACTGTTGCCTCCGCCCTCAGCCACGACTGTCGCCTCCATGACAACCCGTCACCATTGATTCTCACTAGGTAGCCTGCGGTGAACCCCGTTGTCATTAAGCTCGAGCTTGACCGGCAAGGTCGATTCTTGATCTCAAATTTGAGGTCGACCAAGCCCTAGATCTTGTTTATCTAGTGTTGCACTAACGCGGTCCACTTCGATGGCAGATCCTTAAGTGTGTTTCAATTGCGACGATGGAGTTCCTTGATGGTTTCTTTTTTAGTTTGATTCTCAAGGAAATAATCAAGGTATAATCAAATTGCAGGTTTTCCTCCGACGGTTGGTGTTTCAGGCACTTGAATCGACCAATAGACTTCTTGGTGCTACGGTTAAGCATTGATCGAGAAGAAATTTGAGAGTTTTTTTTCCCCTATAACGTCCATGTTATTTTTCCAATCCTTAGTTCTCCTTAAGCATAATCCATCAATAGGTTTCTTGGTGTCAGCTTATCCTATTTCAATCCTTGTCCGGGCAACCAAACGCGACTTCGGGAATTCATTGAAATCTCAAATGCATTGAGGTAGCAGCCGATGATTGGACATCTGCAGGTAAAGAACTGTTTTAGTGCAGTCCGTGTTGGATGCAAATTGCGCAACCCCAAGATCTCTATAACTAGAACAAGAACATGCATAATTGAGTAGAAAGATTAACGCACCTGTTTTTGGATCCATCGAACATAAAGCAGAAGCAGAAAAATGATTACCCACATATATCAAGGGGATCCACGCATCAAGTCCTTCTCCTCTATTGCCCTCCGTATCACTGGCTCAATGAGGCGGCCCCCCCTCACGTTTAGCGTTAGGTAAACGCCCCTTAGGTGAGGATACATGTGAGAATTAGGGTTAGAGGAGAGACTTGAGCAATTTATAGAGTTTCCAACCAGTCCCTCTCATTACAGGCCAGGCTCAACTCGGCCCACACTAGCCAGCCCATATTAGACTAATTAAGAAACCTTCTATCTCACTTTAGACCAACCTTGTTTTACGGTAACTATAAAAACAGTAAATTACAATGTCAATTAATTTAGTCCACATCAGGAAAACTCTTACATTCTCCCACTTGGACTATATTAATTGAAATCGTACTGTATGTGCGCACATTTGGTCCAGAGATAATTCTTAATAGTCAATCATATAGTCTTAAACACCGAATTATGGCGATAACTGCATATATATACACAAAGCCTTCCATGGTCACGAATGTTCTCAACTTTATTGATATGGATTCAATATGATAGTGTGGCAAATGGATAACATCTCTCATAGAGAGATCCCATTTGTCAGTCACCATTCTCTTACCTTAGGCGCCACAAAAACTTGTGCCACTAGAGAATGCTTTATGGTTCTAATGAACCCACATATGTCTTGTCCTTATGGTTAACATTTCTTTATGTATCACAAAACATATGCACAAGGCTAATAACCGGATGCCCCTAGCCTTCACTCAAGGTTTATACAATCCCTTGAGACTTTATCAATATGTATTCAACATAATAACAATACATTCAAAAATATTTTATTGAATGCAAAAGTTGATACATATCAAACCGTTACAAAATGTAACGAATACAGATAAAACCTTTATCAGAGTAAAGCTAAAATAGCTCTCACTAAACAACAGCATCTCATGATGCTCCTAGGCCCATGTTAACGATATGTCACTCAAATACACACGGGCGTAAGCCTTTAGTAAGTGGATCTACAATCACATCATCTATGAAAATATATTATATTAAAACGTCACATTTCTGTACCGTTTGCTTTTGGTCAAAAATTTTGACCACCATATATTTAGACCCCTTGAGACCTTTGTAGTAAATAAATAATACTACAAATTTGTTATCTCAATACAACCGTATGGATCTATCCATAAAGTTAAAACGATCAACTCCTTCATGAGGTTCCAAAGCCTAATAGCCCAAGTAACAGCCTAAAAAATGTTATTAACACTACTTACATAGTAGAAGATGACATAGAACTTTATTTACTGCACTTACTGCTAACATAAATATGTATTCCGTTATTGATTGCTTGTCATCCTAACAGCCAGCAAAGTTTACATCTGAATACCCTATTAGCTACAAGAACATATAATCTCTTGTCTTCTTTAAGTACTTTAAAACCTTCTTGACAGCAACCCAGTGATCATGTCCTAGATTTGATCGATATCTGCCTAGAAGTCCCGTCACAAAGACGATATTTAGTCTAGTGCAAATTCAAGCATACATTATACTTTTAAGTGCACTGACACAAGATACACCATTTAATTATATTTTCTTAATATCTAAATAAAGACAATGTGATAGATTTAGTCCATCACCCTTAACAACAGGAGTAACTCCTAGCTTGCAATAATGTATATTGAATATTTCCAATATACAATCAGCAAATGTCCTCCGAGAAAATCTAATATAATATGGCAAAAACAATTCTTACAGACCTCAGTACAAAGGATATAAGATGTCTCAAGGTCACAACTTGTAAGCAAAATATTATGTACATAAAGTATGAGAAAAAATAAATTTTCTCCCACTAATCTTGCAGTATATTGAATTACTTTGTTCCCAATTGAATAAAATAACAACACTATGAAACTTTAATAATATTGTCTGGAAACTTGCTTAAGACTATAAATAAGACTTTTCAGTCTACACATAAGTTTACTTGAAACATTTGTTGCAAAATTCTCCAATTGCACAATATAGATTTTGTATCTATTTGGTGTACCTTTATATCAAAATAAATTATTAATGCCACATTCACTCTGAAAGAATATTTAAAGAAATAATTATTTCTTCACTATAAACAATTCACCCATCTTTCAGAGTGAAAACTTTAGTTACCAATTTGGCTTTAAATTCCACAATCTTTTTTTGAAATTCTTTTAGTTTTGTACGCCAATTTACAACTAATGAACTTATGATCTTTAGGCAAATAAGTTAGTTTCCAAACACTATGATATTTCATATATTGTATACCGCATTTTATGGCATCTAATCACATACTTAATTGAGAACAAGAAACGACATTTATATAAATTGCTAAAACAACCATGTAGTGGATATTGTAATCATACTCTCACAAATAGACTATATAGTATGATGATGTAACTTATTGTCTTTCCCTAACAAATCTCCTTAATAAAGCTGCAACCACTTCGTTCTGCACTTGAGAGATTTAAGAAATTTTATTATAAACTATATCAAGAATAGTACCTTGAACCTCAACAAGTTTAGTCTATGGTACAGGAGATTCCATAATTATCTGTATAGGTAAAGACAAAAACATAGAACCTCCATCATACTATTATCTTTAATAGTCTGAGAGCAGCTATCCTCTACAATTACGTCAATCTTTAGAAACTTTAGAGTATGTGATTCCATAATTCTTGTACCTTCTTTAGGGTTTTAAAATCAATACCCCTTTAACAATCTAGATAAGATACAAAATAATTCCAAGTGGATCTGAATTCCAACGCACTTAATATTGGATTAGATAACCTCACTTTTGCATAACACCTCTAAATTTCATATGATTCAAGTAATTTATGTCCAATCTATAACTCAAGAAGTTTATGAAACAACTTTGATAAGAAACACATTTTGTATATGAAAAAGTTGCTTTCATAATATCAGCCCACAAAAAAATCAGATAAATTAGTCTTACTAATCATACTCATCACCATGTTCAATATGGTGCATTTATGCCTTTCGGCCAAATCTTTTTGTCAGAATTTTCAAGTATAGTAATTAAATTACCACCCCATAATCTACCAAGTATTTGACAAATGACCCTTTAAGCTATTTCGTATTGTCATACTTACCAAAATACTCATAGCCACTGTTAAGCCTGACAACATTTTAAGACTAATTGTAATTGTTTTATTTTTTATCTCGGTCATTTTCCTTAAATAGAAAACTTTCGGAAACAACATTTTAATCATATACGAGATGTATATGTCATTAGAACTTAAACACAATCTTTGTAGATATGTCCTAATTTCAATATCAGACAAGACATAATTTCAAGCAACTAAGGCTTCCATCATCTTATAGCAGTGCAATCTGCAGGCAAACCTCTTTTCAAGTGTTCCAGAATGGAACGCTTCATGGACAGTAAGCAAATTCAATTGCTTTTTTCTCAAGCAACAAATCATATGTCCACAACTTAAAATTTGAAGTAGTAAAAACCTCAATAATAATGAAGTTATTAATTACAGAAAATGTGACTGAAAACCAAGTAATGTATATAATTAGCATCATATGAGCACTGTGTAACTTGACATACAAATACACATCCAAAGAGTTACACGCATAATCATATAATCACCTTTGGGCAGAATATATGACATGCAGTTGTACACTCCCCACATGATAGCGGTTATGAGAATATATTCCAATTCTTCGTGAATTCATCACCTTTGGGCATATGAATCAATAAAATCAGTCACTCCTCCACCACACTATCATGTATCCCTCCATGAACTAATACACAATCACCTCCTTTGGGAGTATGACTACGCATTAGACCAGAAGACATCCCAATCATTATACGAGACCGAAATTTCTCAAACCCAATCAAGCGTGCCACTTTGGCGGTCACTACTCAATTGAATCATTGAAATTTTCTCATACAAGGGATATAAACTTTACTTCTCACATACACCATATACATGTGATTTTAACTTTAGTGATAGGGGCAGCATATCACCAAAATCACATATCATGCTAATTACATTGCTGTATTCATTAATAAAATCTTTATTTATACATATATATAAATATATATATAGCGAACCTGAAAGACAGATTCCAATGAAATCACTAATCACAGTTTCAGAAGAAAATTCTCATAGAAGCAAGCATCTTGTGCACTCCGATTACTAATTACTAAAACAACATTAAAAGAATGCCGATCCAAAGGATCCCTCACAAGTTAACATCAATAGCAATACAGGGTACTCCAGATTGACAAGCTTGATAACTAATCAACTATTTCTCATGAGTTTCATACGGCAAAACATGACTCTAAGGCCAACAACTGATTTATTAGCCAATTTTTAAGTAACAAATTATCATTGTAATCAACCAGTGGCCTATTAATTGAGTCAAACCAGAAAACCAAATATCTAAAATTTAACAGTAGATACTATTGCTCTGCGTAAATGTTGTCATACTCCTTCACTATAAAAATATTCAACTTGATAGACATTAACAAGTGACCAGATGAGTTCATGTACAATATGCAGTAACTTAATTGACATGCATTACCCACATACAGCAGATATGTTAATCAGTACAATCAATTTGGTCACGAGTTCCTAAGACGTCCATCATTCAAAGATTATCAACGTGTTAAGGAGTATGCTTGAGCAACAAAAGTTTCATAACCTTTACTGTTTCTCATCAGCTTAAGATATATTCAATTACTATCTCATAGTGATTGTATCTCATTAAACCAGCTTCAGTTCACAATAAAGTTTGATTTTTATTGATGAATCACACATTTATAATGATTATGTGATAATATACCTATAACCCAACACTTATATTTCCAAAATCACAAAAAATATAAGAAAAATACGCAAAAATACACTAAAAATACACGTATTTAGGGTTCCGTATGTATTTTCACATCCATAAAATATCAAACATGTAAAATAAATTCACCACAAGATAGAGGAGGACCATATGAATCCAACGCTGCCAGCCACACGCCAAACGGAGGCTCCACGCGCTCACACGCGCCGCCTGAGTGCGCGGCACGTGGAGCTCACGCGTGGCGCGCGTTCGACGCCCGGGCGGCGTGTGGCCGCGCGTGGGGGCGCGCCGACCGTCTTGCTCGTCTTGTCGAGCCCAGTCCGAATTTGTGATTTAATTTTATTTTTATTTAACAAGAAATCTCGAAAATCACAAATTAGGGCAAAAACTTTATGCGTTCAAGTTCTAGGGTTACGGTTGCTCTGATACCATATGTTGGATGCAAATTGCGCAACCCCAAGATCTCCATAACCAGAATAAGAACATGTATAATTGAGTAGAAAAATTAACGCACCTATTTTGGGATCTATCGAACATAAAGCAGAAGCAGAAAAAGGATTACCCACATATATCAAGGGGATCCACGCATCAAGTCCTTCTCCTCTATTGCCCTCCGTATCACTGGCTCAATGAGGTGGCCTCCCCTCACGTTTAGCGTTAGGTAAACGCCCCTTAGGTGAGGATACATGTGAGAATTAGAGTTAGAGGAGAGACTTGAGCACTATTTATAGAGTTTCCAACCAGTCCCCCTCATTACGGGCCAGGCTCAACTTGGCCCACACTAGCCAGCCCATATTAGACTAATTAAGAAACCTTCTATCTCACTTTAGACCAATCCTGTTTTACGGTAACCGTAAAAACAGTAAATTACAATGTCAATTAATTTAGTTCACATCAGGAAAACTCTTACAATCCGCTCAAGGAAACTCAACATTATAGAATAGTAAGAATCTATGCAATCACCTTTGCTTTAAAGAACTATTTAGGTATGTGATAGTCGAATTCTCACCAATTTCGCCTTAGCAAACAACAGCCGCATCTTGCGTCCAATAAATAGTTTATTTTATCTATTAACAATTGTCATGAGAAGATAGTGGAGGTAGCTTTTAGCAAATTCAGCGAAACGTGTTGCCCTTTTACACAGGCATTCGTTCCCCAGCGCATAAATCTTGAAATAATATTCATATATCGACGGGAGACGGCTTGCTCCCTCGGACAGTCTCCAGATTCTCTGTTGCGAGTCAATTAAAATTTGAATGTCGAGTCCGAGGTAAAAATGAAGATGCCGGCCGCCCTCTTGCCAAATATGATAGTGGTAATAATGATAATGATAATAATAGTAAATTACTTTACTATATTTGGTTTATCATGAAATAGAATATTTTCCCAACTAACAACTTAATTGGATTACAAGTGCCGAAGAAGAACTTTCGATTTGATTAAGCAAATCACCCAGTTTACGTGCATCGAATAAGGTTATATCCACAGAATAGCGGATGCAAGTTCCAAGCTTTTACTCAAAAATGTTTTGTAAGACCAGTAATGGTTGTACAATATCCTCTCTTTTTTACTGTGGACGAGTGACCTAAACTAGCAATCTTTCATACATAAAACTCCCTTTTCACTTAATTACTGAGGGGGTGATGATACGACAGTCGCTAAACACACTCTTATACTCAACATCGCCTCCAAAATGTTTCTTTGTTTGCTCAATTTAATCCTTGAACTTTAAATATCAGTTTAATGGGATCCTTCCATTCAACGTAATGTCCGTTTACGTGTTTTTTTTTCTTGACACAGATTATTAATTTAATGATGATTAGGTTGAAAATTTGGTCCGCTACTTTTCTTGTTGTAAGTCAAGTCTATTCTTTGTTTTTCCTTTCTATTCTTTCTTCTCCTTTCTTCCTCAAATGTCGTTTATGACCATCAAGATCATCGTAGGTGCCTGACCGTTGTGCCTTACCACAAGGTAGTCTTGGGGTGTCTGTGTATGTATGTGTGTATGAGAGAGAGAGAGACACGGATGCCGATTTGTATAAATATCATGGCAAGTTAAAAACATTAGGGTTCCCGTTAGCTAACACCATCGGTTTACTTATTAAAAGGATTGCATTGATTGGATTTTTAAAAGTTCAACGATCAAATTTGAAAAAGGAAATTGAAACACGATATTGAATACAGATAAAAAGACAATTGTCCTTGTCTTTTGGTAAATTTGCATAAGATCTTTCTTCATAAGGAACATATTACCAAATTACGAAAAGTAAGAGTATGACGTCTAAATAGCGACGTATGTTCGAGGATCGGTTGAATTCAATGGTTTTGAATTATATTCTCTGCTTGTCGAAATTTTTGTAAATGTCCCTAGAAGTCTTGCAAGCTTTTGCCGAGAAGATTCTTGGTACAATAAGGATGCATTTGAAAATACTTATTAAAAGGATCGCATTGATTGGATTTTTAAAAGTTCACAATCAAATTTGAAAAAGGAAATTGAAACACGATATTGAATACAGATAAAAAGACAATTGTCCTTGTCTTTTGGTAAATTTCCATAAGATCTTCATAAGGAACATATTACCAAATTACGAAAAGTAAGAGTATGGTGTCTAAATAGCGACGTATGTTCAAGGATCGGTTGAATTCAATGGTTTTGAATTATAGTCTCTGCTTGTCGAAATTTTTGTAAATGTCCCTAGAAGTCTTGCAAGCTTTTGCCGAGAAGATTCTTGGTACAATAAGGATGCATTTGAAAATACTTTGAGGAAAAAGCTTTTGAGAAAATGTAAAGGATTTTAGGTAAAATGAGATTTTCCCAAAATGCAAATACTATTTGGTAAAAAAAACACATTATGAAGCAATTTTGACTAAAATGCCGTTTGAAAAAAATTATATTTTATTTGTTTTTTAAAAACAAATTCTCAAACTATTTGCCAGCGGAATTTAGTAGCCGGCCAGTCAAATTGGCTATCAGCTAGATCTAGCCTCGTTAGTGGCCTGAACCCTCATCGGTGACATTGCATGAGGTGGGGACATTTTCAAAATTATGAAAATTGAACGGGGCAAGTTGGACGAAAGAAAATTGTATTTGCATTATGGAAATACTCATAGTTTGAAACACCTTTAGACCTGCCTAGGACTAAAAACTTATAAAGCCTTCTAAAAATATAATTGCATTTTCCTAGAACTCTTCAAAAAAAAGTTGTCAAACAATATCTGCATTTATCCCAAGGGTTTTAATGACAAAGCTCAGGTGTAACTTTGCAAAAGCTATCCTTTGCTATTAGGATTCGGTTCAATTGATTTGTTCAATTATTCACAGCATTGCTAACTAATTTCACAATGTTTACTGTTGTCGCCTACACGACAACCCGTCACCATTGATTCTCACTTGGTAGCTTGCAGTCGTCCTCGTCATCAGTGAGCCCAAGCTTGACCGACAAGGTTGATCCTTGGATCTCGAATCTGAGGTCGACCAAGTCCTAGATCTCGTTTGCGACAATGCATATCCTTGACGGTTTCTTTCCTAGTTTTTTTTTTTGGTCGAAAAAGGATAGATTTCTATTCAAGTAGGGAAGAAAGAACAACCCTTAACAAGGGCATCAATACATATCATATCCAACATTGTGAAATTTGGCCGTCAATAGAGGTCTAATCAAATCGGAGGTTTTCTTTCGGAGGTTGGTGTTTCGGGCACTTGAATCGACCAATAGGTTTCATAGTGCTATGGTTAAGCATTGATTAAGAAGAAATTTGGGAGTTTTTATTATTTCCTGTAACGTTCGTGTTATTTTTCCAATATTTAGTTTTCCTTTAGCGCAATCAGCCACCAGGTTTTGGTGCTATATTATCCTATTTCAATCCTTGTCTGGGCAACCAAACGCAGCTTTAAGGATTCAATGAAATTTCAATTGCGTTGAGGTAGCAGTCACTGACTGGACATCTACGGGTAAAACGTTGTTTCGGTGTGGTCCGCCCAAAGAAACTCGACGTTGCAGAACAGTAAGAATCTATGCAGTCACCTTTGCTTTAAAGAACTATTAGGTACGTGATAGTTGAATTCTCAACAATTTCGCTTAGCAAACAACGGTTGCATCTTGCGTCCAATTAATACCATATTTTATCTATTAACAATTATTATGAGAAGATGGTGGAGGTCGCTTACAGCAAATTCAGCGAAACGTGGTCACCCTTTTACACAGGCATTTATTTCGCAGCACATAAATCTTGAAATAATTTTTATAGAATGACGGGAGATAGCTTGCTCGCCCGGACCCTCTCCATATCCTCTGTTGCGTGTCAGTTAAGATTCAAATATTGAGTACGAGGTCAGATCAAGATGCCGGCCACCCTGTTGACTAAGGGATGCACGAAATAAATTTTTTATTCCAAACTTATTTCTGAATAGAAATTTTGATAAAATTATTTCATTTTTTTATTTCAAAATAGATTTTTATTTTTGATGGAAGCACTATAATTCCTAGTTAGCTAGTGATCGTGTGCTTTTAGTGCCGTGGTCCTTGTGTCTCGGCTTGTGGCTTTTGCTGTTTTTTAGTTCCTTCGTTTTTGCTTCTTCTTTTGCACCGGCTCCTTTCCACTCATTCTACATTTTTGCACTATGAGTGAAAGTTCTTGGCGCCGGTTTGTGTATTTTTGTTCTTCCCTTTTATATAATTACCTTTACCAAAAAAATAATAATAAATTATTATTTCAGAAATAGGTTTGGAATATAAATTAAAAGTAAAAATTTGCTACTTCTCTATTTCTGGAACAGAAATGATAAATGAGAAATAAAAATTCTTTTCATCGTGTCCTCCATCCTTCGCCGCCGACCACCGTCCGTCGGTCGTCGTCGCCGCCGCCGATCGTCAATCGCCGCCGCCGCCGCCGCCACGGCCGCGCCGCCGTCGCCGCCGCCGCCGTCCATCGCCACCGATCGCCGATCCACCGCCATCCGAAAGAAAGAAATTTTGTGTCGTTATCAAACAAATTTCTATTTTTAAAGTAGAAATTTTATATTGTTATCAAACGATTATTTTCTTAGAAACTCATCTAAAAATAGAAATAGAAAAATTTATTTCTCTTCCGTAAATCAATTTTCGATCGAGTGGTTATCATTTGCGCCCTAAGATGGCGGTAATAAATAATGATAATAATATAAGAAATTACTATATTTGGTTTATCATGAGATAAAATATTTTCCAAATAAAAAAATTAATTGGATAATATGTGTTGAAGAAGTTAATGTTGTATGTACAGGACTTTCCACTTGATTAATCAAACTTAGTCCACATGCATCGAATAATGTTGCATCCACTGGGTAGAGGACACAAGTTCCAAACCGATTCAAAAATGTATAGTAAGACCAACAATTGCTTGTACAATACCTTTTTTCTCCTCACGGACAAAAGTCTTTCATACCATAAAACTTCTCTTTCATTTAATTACGTAAGGAGTGATGACACGATGGTCGGTAATCATACTCCTCTATTCAACATCGCCCACAAAATGTTTCTTTTTTCCTCAATCTAATCCTTGAACTTTGAAGATTGGTCTAATGAGATCTTTCTGTTCAACATAATGTCGGCTTCCATGTTTTTTTCGTCAACACGGATTGTTAATTCAATGATGACTAGGTGGAAAATTTGCCCCGCTACTTTTCTTGTTGTAAGTCAAGTCTCTTTTTCTTTTTTCCTTTTTTTCCTTTCTTCTCCTTTCTTTCTCGACTATCGTTTATAATCATCACGATCATTGCGGGACCCTGACTGCGAGTTAAAAATATTAGAATTCTCATTAGCTAATGCCGTTGGTTTTATTTATTAGAAGGACCACATTGATTGGATTTTTAAAGGTTTGACGATCAAATTGAAAAATAAAATAAAATTGAAACACGATATTGTATAAAGATAAAAAGAAATTGTCCTTGTATTTTAATAAGTTTGCATAAGACCTTCGGAAGGAGCATAATACCAAATTACGAAATGTAGGAGTGGGACGTCCAAATAGTGATGTATGTTCAAGGATCGGTTGATTTCAATGATTTGGAATTATATTCTCAACTTCTCAAAATACTTGTAAATGTCTGAGAAGTCTTTCAACCTTTTGCTGAAAAGGTTATTGGTAGAATAAGCGCGTGTTTGATAATCATTATGTTCTGGAAACAATTTTTGTTTAATTTTTGTTTATTTATTTTGTTCCCTAGATGAATTTCTAAGCATTTGAAAGTGTTTGGTAACTGAATAAATTTTCTATTCCGGAATATAAATACGTTTTGGTGCAACATTTAAATTTTTTGTGACTTAAAATTTCTTTTACTTTTAAATAATTTTATTACAATTTTCTCTTTTTGCTTCCTTTTCTTTTCTTTTTCCCATTTCTTCTTCTTCTTCTTCTTCTCCTTCTTCTTCCTCTAACCGGACACTAGCCTCGAGGGAGCCTTGTAGGTTCCTAGCTAGGTCGCCAGACCTCACTTACGATGGTCAACGACTAGCTAGACGAAGAAGAAGAGGAAAAGAAAAAGAAAAATAAGAAAAGAAAATGATTTAAGCTCGATTCTTGAACTATTCCTGAAAGCAAAAAAATAATTATTTTTACCTTCTTAAATATTTTCTAAATTTATTTTTGGAAACAAATTTGTGATAATAGGTGACGTTGATGTAAAAGACGCGGAGAGAGAGTGAGCAAGCCGAGACGTCAACATCGATGTAGGGAGACCAATTCAGTGGAAAAGAAAGAATCAACTTGGCGACCAATGAGGATGGCGATTGGCATGGCATGGCATTGCCTTGTGTTTTGTTCACCGTCCCCTTCGACCTCGGTCAACATTCTCGGTTTTCGATGTTGATCCTTCCTTGTGGACGAGACTCCCCCTCCGTCCTGTCCTGACCTGTGGAAATTGAATCTTTCTTTGGCACATCCAGGCCGACACGGTTCTTGTATGAAAACACCCGATGCGGCCACATAATGTCAATCTCGCATTCCTCTAGCTTATCACTGGCGGAAGATAAAAATCGGGGATTCCTTGTAATTTTCAATGCGCTAAGGCGTGGTAACTTACTAGCCATCTAGATAAGGGTGAGCATAATTCCAAGGTAAAACCTGAAATCGAAGAACCGAACCAATGGAATCTATCCGGTTCCAACACATGTAGGGTAGGTCCTAGGTTCTAAAAATTGAAAAAACTATTTCGACAAGTAGGTTCCAGCCTAAAACCTGGAATAATTTTTTATGTTTTTTTTTATCTATATTTTTGTGCGATTATTCCTACTGTGACGGGTAGGTTTCAAAATATGAATGGTAGATTTTAAGTTCCAGATAAAACATATACTGAACCTGAAATCACTCGCCTTTACATCTAGCGATAAAGCGTTGTTTTGATGTGTGGTTCACTCTAGAAAACTTTGACATACTGAATAGTAGAATCTATGCAGTCACCTTTGCTTTAAGATCTGTTTAGGTACGTGTAGTTGAAATATGGAGAATTTCGCTTACCACGATAGTTGGCATCCAATAAATATTTTATCTTATCCACTAACAATTATTATTAGAAGAAAGTGGAGGTCCCTTTTAGCAAATTCAGCAAAACGTGGTCACCCTTTTACACAAGCATTCATTTCACAACACATAAATCTTGCAATAATGTTTATAGATTGACGGGAGGCTTAGGCTCTAGTTCATAACGTTTTTCTTATTTCTCTCCATTTCTATTTTTTTATTTTTTAGAATAAAAAAAAAAAGAAACGTCAATTAAATTTTCTATTCCCGGAATAGAAATGTGGCCGAGGAATATATTTAAAACATAAACAAGAAATAGAAAAAAGTAGTTTATTGTTCTTAAGAATAATTTCTAGAAATAAATTATATTTTCTTTTCTTTCTTTTCTTTTGTCCGCCCCCGGCCACTGCAACGAACGGCGGCAAGGAAGAATAAGAAAAGAAAAGAAAATCTTAAAAAGTCATTAAAAAATCAAAAGAAATTCTATGTTACAAAAATATATATAGATTGTACTAAACGCACTCCTATTCTTTTTCCATTCCAATAATATAAATTATGTATAATTACCAAATGCATTCTTTTATTGAGAAATTATTCAAGGGAATAGAAATAGATCGGATTATTTCTAAAAAGAAATTGTTCCCCGGAACAGAAGTTTTACTAAACAAATCCTTGCTTGCCCGGACCCTCTACAAATTCTCTGTTATGAGTTAATTAAGATTCGATTTCAAGTACAAGGTAAAAATCCACATGCCAATCACCCTCTTGACAAAGATGACAGTAATAAATAATAATAACAATAATATAAGACATTACCATATTTTGGTATATCATGAAATATAATATTTTCTCAAATAAAAACTTAGTTGGATAATAAGTGCGAAGAACTTTTAATATGATTAAGCAAATCACCTAGTTTACGTGCATTGAATAATGTTTCATCCATAGACTAGTGGACGCGGGTTCCAAGCTTAGTCAAAAATGTATCATAAGACCAACAATGCTTGTACAATATCTTTTTGTTTCCCTTGGGCCATTGACCTAAATGAACAAATATCTTCATGCCATAAAACTTCTTTTTCATTTAATGAAAAAAACCACCAAAAACCCCAAATTTTGCCCGAAGTGATAAATTTACCCCAAACTTTTTTTTGTGACATTAAAAATCTCGAAATTTGCTAATTGTGATACATTTACCCTAAACTTTTTTTTGTGACACAAAAAACCCTGAACTTTCACTTGTGTGACACATTTGCCTTAAATCATATGGTCATTTTGGTCTTTTTACTTTTATAAATATATTTTTTTCTTCTTCTTCTCTCTTCCCTCCACCGGCCATGGCAAAGGGAAGAGAGAAGAAGAAAAAACATAAAGAATAAGACGAAAATACCCTTAATGGGGTAAATGTGTTACAGTTTGTAAAATTTTGGATTTTTCATATCACAAAAAAAAATTGGGGTAAATTTGTCATTTTGTACAAAGTTTGGAATTTTTGGAGATCTTTTCCCTTCATTTAATTATATAGGGGTAATGATACGGTGGTCGCTTAACATACTCTTATACTCAACACTACCCCCAAAATGTTTCTTTTTTATCCTTGAACTTTGAAGATTGATTTAATGGGAATCTTCCATTCAACATAATGTACGCTTACATATTTTTTTTCTCGACGCAGATTATTAATTCAATGATGACTAGGTCGAAAATTTGCCCCACTACTTTTCTTGTTGTAAGTCAAGTCTCTTCTCTTTTTTTTTTTTTTTTTTTTTTCTTTCTTCTCCTTTCTTTCTCTATTGTCGTTTATGATCATCACAATCCTCGCAGGTTCCTGACAATTGTGCCTTGCCAAAAGCTGGTCTTAGGGTACGTGTGTGTGAGGGAGGGAGGGACACGTGGATGCCAATTTATATAAATATCATAGCAAGTTAAAAATACTGGGATTCTCGTTAGCTAACGCGGTTGGTTTTATTCAGAGAAAAAATCACGAAAAATCCTAAACTTTGTTCAAAATGATAGATTTACTCCAATTTTTTTTTGTGACATGAAAAACCCTAAACTTTGCTAAGTGTGACACATTTACCCCAAACTTTTTTGTGACAAAAAAAAAAAACCCTAAAACGTCGTATGACACATTTACACCAAACTTTTTTTTGTAACACAAAAACCCTAAACTTCGTCGTATGACACATTTACCCTCCAAAAAAAAAAAAAAAAAAAAAAAAAATTGTGACACAAAAAACCCTAAACCCTCGTCCAAGTTCGGCAAGGGCATCCCTCGCCAAGCCCCCGCTAGATCAGGCGGCGAGGGGTGCCCTCACCCGACCCAGCCGAGGGCCGCCCTCGCCCGACGCCACCGGGGCAACCTCGCGGATGCCGGCTTCCCTCCACTGGCTCCGCAATGGTCGACGGAGGGAAGAAGAAGAAAAAAGAAAAAAAAAGTAAAAGAAAAAATATAAAAAAATAAGATAAAAATGCTCTTGATGGGGTAAATGTGTCATAATTTGAAAAGTTTAGGATTTTCACGTCACAAAAAAAAAAAATTGGGTTAAATGTGTCACTTGGGACAAAGTTTGGGGTTTTTGGTGGCATTTTCTCTTTTATTTATTAGAAGGACAGAAATGGTTGGATTTTTAAAAGTTCAACGATCAAATTAAAAAAAAAAAAAAAAAAAGAAAGAAATTGAAGCGTGATATTGTATAAAGATAAAATGACAATTGCCCTTGCCTTTTAGTAAGTTTGCATAAGACCTTTGGAAGGAGCATGGTACCAAATTGAAGTGAGCACAGTTATAGAGTATAACTTAAATTGAAGAACCGGATCAATGAGAATTTGTTCGGTTCCAAGATATATAAACTAGGTTTTAGGTTTTAAAAATTAAGAAAACTATTTTGACTGGCAGGTTTCAGCCTGAAATTCAGAATAAGTTTTTGTATTTTTATTTATTTATTTATATTTTCACACGATCATGTGGTATTCCTATTTTAATGAGTAAGTTCCAAAATATGGAGGGTAAATTCCAAATTCCACATAGAGCCTATAGTGAGCCTGAAACCACTCGCCCTACATCAAGTGATAGAGTGTCGTTTTGATGCGGTTCACTCTAGGAAACTTTGACATTACTGAACAGTAGAATCCATGCAATCACCTTTGCTTTAAGATCTATATATGTACGTGTAGTTGAATTCTCGAGAATTTCGCTTACCAAACGATGGTCGGCGTCCAATAAAGAACTTTATGTTCTCTATTAACAATTATTATTAGAAGATAGTGGAGGTCGCCCTTAGCAAATTCAGCGAAACGTGGTCACCCTTTTACACCGGCATTCATTTCCCAGCACACGAATCTTGAAATAATGTTTGTGGATTGACGGGAGACAGCTTGCTTGCCCGGACCCTCTCTAGATTCTCTGTTGCGAGTCAATTAAGATTCGCTGTCGAGGACGAGATAAAAAAATCCAGATGCCGGCCACCCTCTTGACAAAGGTGATGGTAATAAATAATAATAACAATAATATAAAAAATTACTATATTTTGGTTTATCATGAAATATATTATTTTCCCAAATAAAAACTTAATAAGATAATAAGTGCCGAAGAAGAACTTTCAATTTGACTAAGCAAATCACCTAATTTATGTGCATCGAATAATGTTTCATCTATTAGGGAAATCTTTTATGATGTGTTGAAAATGACAAAATAAATCAAAGGCTACTAACATGTTTAATGATTAAGTAATAGATTATGCAGATGATAGAACATGTAAAAGATATTATCAAGAACTATACTTGGAGGAACTCGAAGATAGACTCTATGTTGTATTAAACTTACTCTAATTATGTATAGACTTTAGGGATGAATACATTTAGACTTACGTCCAGATTGTGAAATCTATTTTAAAGAGAACAAGTCCAGAACGTGATGGGTTCAAAACAACACAAATACAGAATGTGATCCAAAATGTGACAAGTTTAGAATGAAGCAAGTTTAGAACGTACCATGTTTAGAACGAGACAACTTGATGAAACGTGACACAAGCCCAAAACATACAAGGACTAGTGATTTGGTTTGGATTTCAAACTAAGATAGATTTGATTGCTTCAATCTAATTGATTGATAATTGAATCCTAAAGATAAGTTCTTTCTAAACGAAGAAGCTCTATTTATGTAAACCATGATTCTATATATATGGGCGATCAAAATCAAATGGGGATTCTGTTTCTATCACTTAACGGCTATCTAATCTTCTTGATACAATTGTGTCCAACAGATAGACTCGGAAGACGATCCCTTAGATTGGATACTTGTCTAATGGCTAGAGTGGAAGGAGGGGAGTATTTAAGGAGATCAAGGACTGAGAAGCAAGTAAGGGATGATGCGTAGAATCTAGATTTCCAAAATCTAAGCGAACTTTGATCATATACACTTGTCTTTCATAAGCTTAAATTGTGTAATCTTTTGAGAAGTGTTGACAGTATTATAAGTATATGTTTTGGCATAAGATAGTGAGTCCTATCGGATTAGGTATAAGCAGCACTTGCTTTGGGGGGAAACACTTGGGTATAAGTGGCACAACTTGACTATAGCCTTTTATTGATTATCTAGTAAAATCAAGATAGTATATTATCAGCGTAGGAGAGTAGACATAGGCTTGATCTAAACCAAGCCACTATAAATTTCGTGTGCAATTTTCTTTATCCATAATCTCTTATTGTTTAATGTTAAAGTCTATTGCACATTTGTTGAATGCTTCTAAAGTTTGTTCTACTACATAGCAGATTCTAAGCCTTGTTTTAGAATATGACCTTTATTCAGACTTTAATCTTGACTTGTTCTATCCGCATTTATTTGTCAAGATTTTATTTTATCATCTATTCACCCCTCGGGTGATTCTGCTAGCCACCCTCATCATCCATAGAATAGCGAATGCAGGTTCCAAGCTTAGTAAAAAATTATCTTAAGATAAACAACGCTTGTACAATATCTTTTTCTTTCCCATGGGCGAGTGACGTAAATGAACAAATGTCTTTCATGCCATAAAACTTCTCTTTCATTTATTACGTAGGGGTAATGACACAGTGGTCGCTTAACATACTCTTATACTCAATAGTGCCCCCAAAATGTTTCTTCTTTTCTTAACTTAATCCTTTAACTTTGAAAATCAGTTTAATGGGATCCTTCCACTCAACATAATGTCCGTTCACGTGTTTTTTTTTTCTTGACATGGATTGTTAATTCAATGATGACTAGACTAAAAATTTGTCTCGCTACTTGTTGTAAGTCTTATCTTCTCTTTTTCCTTTCTTTTCTTTCTTCTTTCTTTCTTTCTCGACCGTCGTTTGTGACCATCACGATCATCGCATGTTCTTGCCTTGTCACGAGGTAGTCTTGGGGTATCTGTATGCATGAGAGAGAGAGAGAGAGAAGGGGGGGAAGGAGGGAGAGGAAGAGAGCCACGTAGATGCCAATTTGTATAAATGTCATGGCAAGTTCAAAACATTAAGGTTCTCGTTAGCGTAGCTAACGCCATCAGTTTATTTAGTAGAAGGAACACATTGATTGGATTTTCAAAAGTTCAATGGCCAAATTAAATAAAAAATTGAAACATGATATTGAATAACGATAAAAAGAAAATTGTCGTTTGTCGTTCAGTATATTTGCATAAGATCTTTAGAAGGAATATAGGGCCTATTTGGTTTGGCTTTTGGGGAATGCATTTGTCAAAATGCAAATACCTTTGGGTGAAGGGAGTTTTCCGAAATGCAAATATCGTTTGGTAAAATTTGCATTAAAATACAACTTTGGCCAAAATACCGTTTGGTAAAATTTGCATTTGTAAATAATTTTTATTAAATTAAAAAAATTCTATTTTCTTTTTTAAAGTCGGCCACCGGACCGCCGGATTCGGCGGCCGGATGGCGTGATTTGGTCGCTGTGGTCGTGCGACCTAGAGACGGCCACTGGGTCGGCGCGACCCGGCGATGGCCACTGGGTCGCGCGACCCCAAGCGACGACGCTGGGGTCGGGCGACCTGTGTGGCCGTCGCCGGGGTCGCGCGACCCCCGGATGACCGTTGCTCGAGGTCGCGCGACCTTAGGCGGCCGCCCTGGGTCGTGCGATTCGGGCGACGGCCGCGGGTTGCGCGACCTAGGCATCGCCTGAGGTCTGGCGACGGTCACCGAGGTCGGGCGACCCTTGGTCAGCAGTCGCCGGCGCGTCGCTAGTGCGTGCGACCCCTTGCCCGGCGGTTGTCGGCCTCCGATCAGCTTCTCTCCGATGGAGATGAACAATAGAAGTTGCATTCCGAAAATGCAACTTCCCAATGGACCTCTCCCCTCCATTCCCCCAAAGCCCTTTGAAGCCCCTTGGAGATGCAATTGCATCTCCCTAAAGTCCTTAAAAAATTGAACTAAACACCACAACATTTAGCCAAACCCCTTTAGAGCCCAAATGAGCATTTCAAATGCTGAACCAAATAGGGCCATAGTATCAAATAATGAAAAGTAGGAGTAGGACGTCCAAATAGTGATGTATGTTCAAGGATTGGTTGATTTCAATGGTTTTGAATTGGAGTTTTTACTTGTCAAAATACTTGTAAATGTCTAAGAAGTCTTGCAAGCTTTTGTTGAGAAGATTCTTGGTCGAATAAGGACATGTTTGGGAATATTTTGAGGAAAAAGCCTTTAGGAAAATGCAAAAAAATTTAGGTGTACGTGATTTTCCCAAAATACAAATAGTGCTTGGTAAAAAATATATTGAGAAGCAACTTTGACTTAAATGCCATTTGAAAAAAAAAAAAAACTACCCTTTTGTTTTTTTAAAAAAGAAATTCTCAAATTATATAGCGGCAGAACTTAACAAACGGTGAGCCAAATTGAATTGACTACTAACCAAATCTGGCTTCACCGGCGACCCAAGCCCTTTCCAGTGACATCACGTGAGGTGAGGAAATTTTCGGAATTATGAAAATTGAGCAAGGGCAAAGTTAGAAAAAAGGAAAATTGTATTTGCATTCTAGAAATGCAATGGCATTTTTGGAGAGATCTGGGAAAATGCAATAGCATTTCCAAAAGTCTTTAGAAAATATGAGTTGTGGACACAAGTAGAACTCAACAAGAACGTCTAATCGTCGCTAGTCAGACTTCCAACCGATACACGCAAAGAAGATCGGACGTCCAGACATGTCTGGGCAAATGTTCGAGAAATCCCGAATGCCAGCATGCACACGGCAATGTGCTCTGAAGACTTTTCTAACTTGAATGTAATGAAAGTCTAAACTCAATGAATAAGTCGAGGAGAAATTAAGGAGTGTGAGTGTGTGATGTAAACACTCTCTATCTTTTTTATTTGAGATTGTGACACTTCTCGGGTGTAATTAAGGCCCACAAAACACTTGGGAGTTGTTTTTCAAGCGATTATAATCACCTCTTGTTGATCTATCGAATGTCTCGTGGATCTCTTCCCATGAAGTAAGCCTGCCAAGTGGAATAAACCCTCTATAGCATGTTTGATATTTTGCATTTATTTCTCGTTTGGATTATTTAATTTTGGGTGCTCTTCCACTGTATTGAGTCATAGATTATCAAAGAGGATAGAGCAATTTGCGGTGATTAAAAGGGATAGAGCAATTTGCGGTGGTCTTTTCTAGGGAAAGCTTCTGGTACTGTGATTACATGTGGATTGATGTTCACTTGCCAAGGAAAGAGAGGGAGCTAGGAAGAGAACAACGATTTTTACCTTGAAAAAGTCGAATCTAGCTCAATTAAAAAGGGATTATTCCTTTAAGTACACTGCCCTTATTCTTCAATGTCCCTTTTAATGGGGTAAATATTATATCTTTTGATGCCTGATTGTCCAATCTTCTTCTTCACTTTAAGTTAGATTAGACACTTGTACTATTCATTTGTCTGTGTATCGAATTTTAGGTCGGGGGAACCTATGATTCTTAAGTCAAGAAGTCGGATAACATAAAAAAAAAAACACGGCAGGAATGAGAAAATAGCCAAAAGAGAGGAATCTCCTTTACCCTACATCGTTCTCTTCCTTTTTATTTAGCGATAATCCCGCTGAAATCATGAATGCTAATTAATCTGAATTCTTTTTCATCTCACTTATACCCCGAATTTGTACCAATTACCCATAAGTACCTTCCGTCCATATGACCATAAGAAATCCGACTTGACAACATGCGTGCCCGTCAGAAACACGATGTGCCTACACTCTAGGCTGACGTTCAGCAAGCGTCGATTACCACATCAAATCCATTGACTTAGCATTATACACGAATCTTGACACATCGGATTTTTCACTGTCACTATTCACGGAAGTCTAACGAAATGTAATTTCAAGTCACCGGTACAAGTTTTGGGATATTAGTGAGACAATGAAAAGGTTTGAGGAATTAGTACGGCCCGTTGGGAAAATTCTAGGATGTTTGGTTTGATTATCCTTCTCTAAATTCTCGAGTCTCCTTGATGGGCCCCACTTGGGAATATAACCTGTCCGTACACGGATCTCCATAGAAAATGGGCTTTGGGCTAGCCCGGATTCGAATGCTCATGGGCCGCTGGCCCGACCACTTGGCTCTGTGGCCCATGGTCCAAGTTCCTCTTCTTGAGCCAGCCCTACGGATTTTCCCTCTTCTAGTACTTTCAACGCTTACTTCGATTTAACAATGGAAAGCACAACCCCATCGCACGACTAAAGTGGAGTACCGTGGGAGGTGGGCTCCTGCGCTAGTCTTCCCCTGGTTTCTACGCCCGCCAAACATCAGACGTACGGTGGTTAGAGTAAAAAAAAAAAAAAAAAAAAAAAACGATGGAAAGCACAACTAGAGATGACATAACCGAAAAAAAAAAAAAGGATAAAAAATAATCTCTTGGACCAAGCGCTAATTTATATCATTATATGCTTGTGCATCTTCTTGAGTCGCCTCTGAGATTGCGTGCGCATGTGCTCCAGTAATTGTTAAATGCATATCGAAATTTAGACATGACAATGACCATCACACAGGTGAAATTAGTAAGGGTTTTGCTTAAAATTAAGAAAGGGGTCAGTCGTGACACGAGGTGACGAAGACATTCTTTTTATATTGGCCAAGATGACGGTACAACCAAGAGTCGAAATCCCACTCGTGGTTAAGTGCGAAGTTTTAGTTTCGATTCTACGAAATCTTACCGGAGTGAGAAAATGATGCTGACGATGGCATGACCTTAAATGGAGGGCTTATTATTTTATGCGTACCTGATATTAAGGTATTACCTTACTAGAGTGACCAATAATATTAGCAACATAAAAAGAGATTTTAGGATTGTGTCTTTCACAAGCTAAGGCTGCGTTTGTTTGCAACTTGTTTCTGTTCCCAGGAACAAAAATTTACATTTTTGTTCGAGGAACAAAATGAATGTAAACGCGTTTGGGTGCGTTTTTGTTAAAATTGTTTTTTTGTTAAAAACACATCTCAATGTAAACAAAGCAAAAAAAAAAAGTTGTTTTTGTTTTTGGAACACATTTTAAACACTTTCTTTCTTCTCTATTTTTCTTCTTCTTTTCTTCTTCTTCTTTTTCTTTCTTTTTTCTTTGGCCGGTCGCCGGCCTCGCTGTGGCGGCGACCGGCCGTCGAGGGGCGGCGACGCCATCGGGGCCGGCGAACTCGCCGGAGCGTCGCGCGCCCCGGCCGCCGGGCGAGGTCGGGCTTGCCAGATCCGGGCGAGCTCGAGCTCACCCAGCAAGGCGAGCCCGACCTCGCGCCGGCCGGGCGAGCTCGAGCTCGCCCGGCCAAGGTGAGGCCGAGCCTTGCCCGGCTACGGTGAGGCTCGGCCTCGCCAGGGGGCCGGCGGCCTCGCCGTGGCCGGGCGAGGGTCAGCCGGTCCCGTCGGCCGGTCGTCGGCCATGGGCGAGGCCGGCGACCGGCCAAAAGAAGAAAAAAAGAAAATAAGAAAATAAGAAAAATAAATAAGAAAATAAGAAAGAAAATAGAAAAAAATATTAAAAAATAAAAGAAATAAAAAAAATTATACAAATTTACCAAACGTGTTTCTGTTTATTTTTTATTCCCGGAACAAATTTACCAAACGTGTTTTTTGTTCAAAAATTGTTCCCCGGAATGTAAGACTTTTTTTATTTCGTTTCCTAACAATTTTAAAAGAAATGTTACCAAACACGCCCTAAGATGCTTCGTGCATTCAATTGTTATGAATATCTCAGATTAAAAAAGATAAAATAAAAAATAATGACTTGTCATTTTAGAGTTTTTTTTAAATCTTCGTTGAATTTAAATTGGGCATTGAAACAAGTCACGTTGTGTCTCGTCTCGCAAGAAACTAGGTCACTTGCAAGTCTTAGTCAAAGTAAGGTTTCATTTGGGGCCGAGATTAGTGAGTGCCGGCTCTTTTGATTGGTGGGTGATCTCAAAAAAAAAAAAAAAAAAACACCCACGAGTAACTCTAACTTCAATCAATGTGGCTATGCCATCCATCTCCATCTCATATGGCTTGGATTTCGCTTCCCTTTCTATGAAGTTACTTGTTTGAGACTAGATTTCCGATACTTTCACCACCAAATGCAACGTTCTCGTGAAGTATGATGTCTCCGAGGAAGGACCAAAGAATGTTCAGGGCAAAGCACACTACGGGCGTGAGAGTTCAAATCTTACATAATACTAGAGCAGGCAGTTCTGAATTCAAATCATATTTGTTTTCCCAATTAAATATATTAACTCTTAGTATTAGGAAAAAAAATAAAATAAATATGATGAGAAGTGATAAAATATGTATTTCTTTAAAAGTTGGGTTAATATCCTGAAAAACCTCAAACCTGGTATACTTTTGTGACAAATTTACCCCAAACTATTTTTTTGATCATGAAAAATCCCAAACCGGTAAACCCGTGACAAATTTACCCCAAACTAATTTATTCGACCGCAAAAAACCCTAAACCGATAAATTTGTGACAAATATACCATCGCTAAATTGGATTAATACCACAAAAAAATCACAAAAATTATAAACTGTGACAAACGGAATGTAAAATCCTAAATTGGTATACCGGTTAACTCTCACGTGTCATTTAACTTAATAATTTGAGAATAAAATTTAACGAAAACTAACATAGCGTAAATTTGTCACAAGTGCACCGGTTTGGGGTAAATTTATCAAAGGTATACCAGTTTGGGATTTTTGGTGGTCAAAAAAATAGTTTGGGGTAAATTTGTCACAAGTATACTAGTTTGGGGTTTTTCAGGATATTAACCCTTAAAAGTTTAAACTGTTAAAATAGTTATGTCTAGAGTGGTTCTTGATAATGGTGTTGGAAAAAATCAGAGAAGCTTAGCTTTTTAGAGGCGAGACACAACCTTTCAAACTTGTTTTTAGCTCAAGATAATAGCACAAATGGAGTCGAAGTATCAATGAAAATTGATTAATGTGTTGATGATATCTCTGTGAAGACAAAAAGAAATCAACAGGCATGATTTATGGTGGGCTGCGTGAACTCAAGAATGAAAAATTTCATTAAATGCTCTGAGTTACATGAAAAAGAAAGAAGACAAAAAGGAAAGATCGTGGGCACCGAGAAAAGTATCTTCTCCGTTAAATGCTGCGTCTGTCTTGGAGCAAATAATCACATAGGGTGCACCAGTTTTTGAATGGTAAGACTTTAGCTATAAATAGAGCACTTGTGAAACATTGTACCCAAGCCACAAAAAGCAAAGTGAGCTTCCGAAATTAGAGAGTTGTGGTCTGAGCATTTTTGCTTTGCAGGAAGGTCCTCCCTCCGATCGTCATTTGTGCTGTTGTTCCAAATTTCCAAAGTTATCGTTACTCTTTTAGTTCCAACAAATGTTTTATGAATTTTGACTAAATATTTAATATCGTCTATGAACTTTTAATACTGTGCAATGTAGTCCCGAACCTTATCCTAAGGTACAATATCGTCTATGCACTTTTAGTTTGTACGAATATAGTTCATGAACTATTGGTAAATCTTTAATGTAGTCCCTAAATTGTATGAAAATATTTAAAAGTTCAAGAATCACATTAAATAAATTAAAAGTTCAAGAATTTCCTTTATAGACATGATTCCACCGTATCAAAGACGTGTATATAGGATTTCCATTATCATGTATAGCAATTAAGTTGAGCATTATTGAGATAGACTACTCAAACTATATAATACAAAAATTTCAAGATATGATATAATGCCACCCTTCCAACATGGAAGGGGAGGTGAGGGGTTCAAATCCCCACCTTTCGAGGAGGATGGGGTGGGGACGCGTAAGTTTCGGGAGTGGGTTTCGACTCCCACACCCTCGCAAGAGGCGAGACAAAAGTCCGAGAGTGAGTGTAGAGTATGAATAGAGTAGGATCGACAAAAAAAAAAAAAAAAAAAAAAAAAAAAAGATATGATATAATTTTTTGTTGAGCGAGGTTTTCTAGTCGTAAAAGTTATTCAAATTACTTTGCCTCACTTAGATGATCTAATCTTGATAGAGATTGAAACTGAAGCTTGACCTTGAGCTTGAAGTCCAATATTTCCAAAGACAACTAAGGGTGCGTTTCGCCAGAAGCATTTATGTTCAAGATAATAATTCTTTTTAAAAAATAGTTTTTTTCTATTTCTATTAACTGGAATAATTTCTAGTAAAAGAATACATTTAACAACTATACAAAATTTCTATTCTCATAATAGAAAAAAATACGAATGTGTTTGGTACAATTAATAATTTTTTTTGGTAACTTAGAATGTTTTAAATTTTTTAATAGTTTTTTCTTTTTCTCTCTTTTTTTTTCTTCCTTGCCGCGCCACCGTCCACCCAAGGAAGAAGAAGAAAAGAAAAAAAAGAAGAAAAAAATTACTTATTTCGATAAATTATTCTCGGGAACATTAATTTACTTTTTTTTTCTATTTCTTATTTCTATTCCAAATTTATTCCCCAACCACTTTTCTATTCCAAGAAATAGAAAAATTAATTGACGTTACTAAACAAATTTATGTTCTTTTTCTATTCTGGGGAGCAAAAGAACTGAAGCATTAGCATGCAAAGCTTAAAATTATAAACGTCACATCTCCATACTCTTCACGTTTAAGAAAATACATAAGCAATTACACTAAGAGTGCATATGATAACCATTATATTTTTATGTTATATTTTTTTGTTCCCAGAAATATGTTTGAAATAGAAACTTGTTTGATAACACAATTTCATTCTTTTATTTCCAAGATAAATTTTTATCCTAGAATTAGGTTTGGAACAAAAATGAGAAGTAGAAAATATCATAATATTTTATTTCAAGAACAAAAACAAAAATAAAAATTCTTCCCGTTGCTCGCCATTATTGTCCACTACCCGTTGCCCGTCGATGTACGATTTCTACATCAACGCTTTCAATTCATTTGATTAAGGATGTTTTATCTCACAAAAGAATGGAGTACAATGAATGGAAAATAGCATGGGAAGGAGCTATTTGAGAAAACCTATTAAATGAATTTCAATTCTATGCGGCGAGTAGAAATTTTGTGTTGATATTAAACGAGTATCTTTGTTCAAAAACTTATCTAGAGAATAAAAATTCGGCTAGAAATTGTTCTTAGGAAAAAAATAAATATCATTCGCGCACTAGGAATACGTTAGAATTGACTTTTACTTATCTTGATCAAAATTTTATGAAGTGCACACTTTAACTTTTTAAATAAGAAATATTTGAATCTTTCATGAAGTGGAAATATATATTCTTATATGACTCCTCATAATTTTTTGAATTTCGATTTTCAAATTTCCCAGGAAATGTTTTTTTTTTTAATTTTTAATTTTTAAATTCGAAACATTTGAAATTTTCACAAATTGCAACATATGACTTTCCCTAATTTTTTTCATTTTCAAATTTGGCGGAAAAACCAAAAAAGATACATGTTCACAAAGCTCCGCAACAAATTTGATGCTCCATCTATCTAGTGGTCGACTCGAGCTCAGGCAATTCATAATCATTGATAACGAGACTCGTTCACATCTTTGCTCCCCGTAGATGCCGGAATGAGTACGGAAAAAGCTCATGATCACATGGTGTCGAGTCGAGTCGTGTCGAGCAAAGATAGAGAAAAAAGAAGCAAGGCAGTGAGGGAGGGAGGGTCCGAGGAGGAGGAAGAAAGAAGGGAAGCACGTGAGCAGCACTGAGGAATGAAGTAGGAACCGCCCCTCCTTCCCCATGTCGACTGGTCGGACACACTGAGAATCTCTCTCTCTCTCTCTCTCCTCTGCTGACGCCCTCTTCTCCCCTGTTCATTTCCCGTCTCTCTCTCTCTCTATCTTTCTCTCTCCTCAAAATTCAAACCGAAAGCTTCCGTCTTCCAAGCAAAAGCAGCCAACCCATCATCCCTCTCTATCTCCCCTCGCTTTCTAGCGCACAAAGCCCAGACTTTGACAAATCGAGCGCTCCCCCCCGCCCACCTTCCTTCTCTCTCTACCCTGTTTGTCTCTCTCTCTCTCTCTCTATCTCTAACTCCAAAATCGAGCCCAGATTCTTCCCCCAAATTCACCCCCCCACGGGAAAAACCCTAATAAAGAATTCCCACACCACCACGCCCCCAGAACCCAATCACGCTCTCCCACACCAGCACAGCTCGAACCCCACTAGCCCCCCTCTCTCTCTATCTCTCTCCTCTTTTCCTTCACAGTGTTTACCTGTCGCCTTCAATCGCGACTTTCCCACCACTCACGACCCACCTTTTTTTCTTCCTTCTCTCCCCCTCCCCTGCTCCCCTGCCTCCTTGGCTTTAGCCCGCCCCTTATAAAGCCTCGGCCTTGGGGGTCCCCTCGGAGATGAGTCAGGCCGCCTCCGAGGAAGATCCCCGCCCTGGCCCCGCCGTCGCTCGAGGCCGCCAAATCCCCCACCCCGCCGCCCCCGCCGGCACTGCCCCCGGCACCCCGGCCGAGAAAGCCGAGACCTTTGCGGCAGGAGGAGGAGGAGGAGGAGCAGTTGTTGAAGTCGTTGCGGCGGAGGAGGAGGAGGAGGAGGCCGGCGAGGAGGATCGCGGGGCGGCGGAGGAGGAGGAGCCGATGGAGGAGGACGCGGTGAGCCCGGCCACCGTGTTCGCGATCCGGCTGAAGCAGCCCCGCTCCAGTTTGATGCACAAGATGAGCGTCCCCGAGCTGTGTCGCAATTTCAGGTGATTCTTTTTGGCGGGGTTGAGTTAGGTTTGTGGCCGGATTTGGGGCTCGTGTAATTAGGGCCTGAGGTGTTGTGCTGAATTGGGATGAGTACACATCGAATTGATGTAATTTAGTTGGAATTCTGTAAAGCTGTGTGCTTGCGGCCTACGAGCCGCGGTGGAGTAGTGTCTTTTGTTACTTCGAAAGAGGAAGTGCTGGGAATCTCATCGAATTCGGGATGATGATGTTGTTGATGTTGCATATATGTGTTTCCAAGTATCAACAAGGATTTTGATGTTCTTCATGCGCAATGATTGCGGATGAATTGATTTTAGTACAAATTGGCTGTTGTGGGATTGCTTTACCTTAGCATTTCTACTTTTTATGTACGAAGGAATGCGTTTGTGATTGAATCTGGCACTCAAATGAAGACTTTTTCGTACGGACCTGAACCGTGCAAGGTTGGAAGCAGTTTTTTTTTTATATTATTTCTCCATATGAAAAAAAAAAAAAACTATTTCTCGGTAGGCAACACAGAATCGATCGTCTCCTCTAAAAATAAGTGAGGCCTGGCTGTAGGTGTATCTTGATTGCGTTCTGGTCAAGCTGATCATAGGGACAACCGCAATAGTTTGTCAAGTGAGTTAACGGTAGGGGAGACCAAAACTTCAGAGAACAGCGTATTGATTATAAAGGCCAAGTCAAAGCACGACGTGCGATAGAATTTCAATTGCAATCTGTATGAATGTGTGTTTGAATTTTAGTATTGCTCCTTATATGGCCCACCCAATTCCTGGACTGTGTATATTTGGAGTCAATTGCAGTCTTCTGTCATCTCCCACCTTCAATTTGTTGATTCTCATGTTGAACTTCAATTTTCAACGAGGCTCCTTGTATCAGGTTGGGAGATTTCAGTTTGAAATTATCATGACACTCAGCTGAGGTGAAAATATTGAAAACCTTATATGGATGGACCAGTCATTCAGTTCGATGGACATCATGTTAATGGAAACATAATCACTTTTATTAACCTCTTAGACAATTGAAGAGAACTTGCCCCTTTATTAGTATTATTCTTATTATTCTTTGGTCGAAACGCCAATATGGAGGGTGGTTTTGAATAGCAATAGCTTAAAAGCAGAATCATGATTTCTCCATTATATGGGTTTCTTAGTAGAATGTGGTTCTTCTGGTGATGTTTATATTGTATGTTTTTCGTTTGTTAACGTGCATTTGGTGCTCGGTTAGCATTGTCTACGTCTAGGGTTTCAAATGTTTGTTGTGAGCTTCTTCTGTCCGAACTTTCGTTCTTTCCTTGGCTGTAAGTTGTAAGTCCCAAATTTGATGTCTGTGAGGAAAGACTGAAAAGCTCACAGTTGGTCTTGAATTTATATTTGCCATTTTTTTTCCCGGTAAAGCAAAAACTAGGGATATGCACCTGTTGGAGAATTAGCTGTCATTTCGGCGGTATACCTGATGTTACTTGATGGAGCTGTTGCCTGCATCATTGACTTTGTAAGTGTTTGCTGGAGAGGGTTGGATTCAAAGAGGAATATAGAAATTTTGCATGGTAGGGTAGAGCACATTTTAAGCTATTCCGGTTGACTTCTTTAGGTACAGTTAAATTCTGTGGGTGCTAAATGTGAGTCAAAACGGATTGTGTTTTACGATTTATACAGTCATTGCATATAAGACATTAAGAGTTCACTAGCATATGTGCGCTTCTGTGATGATTGATGTGCAGTTATCCTTGCATATCTTCTACTAACTTCTTCTCTTTTTCTTGTTCAGTGCCGTTGCTTGGTGTGGGAAGCTAAATGCGATAGCTTGTGCATCTGAAACTTGCGCGAGAATTCCAAGGTTGGTGGTTTCTTTGCGGTTCTCACTACATAGACCCCAGGACATTGGGGTAGACATGCCGATTCTGCTATCTGAATGAAAATGCATCTTTTGAATTTTTTTTTTTTTAATTATGCATTTAGAGGAGCTTACCAAAGGCAGCTAGTCGCTTTAGCTCCCAAATTTTGCTTTCCTGGCCAAAAAAACATACTCTTTGAATTATAAAAATAAGGAAAAATTCTGAATGACTCTTAAAGGTTGATATATGTACATTTGTAAAGTTTTGAAGTGTTTAATATGAGATAGAAGTGAAAATTGAAAGGAAGAGAAGGCATAAGCCAAAAGCAAAATGTGAAAAGCAAAAGCCACCCTAAACACACACTCGGTATATTGTGATCTGCATGCATGATAGTTTTGAATGAATTGGGCAAGAAGCCTTTACTCTGTTGTGCTTTGGCAGTGGAAGTATCGGCTTAATTTAGTAATTTCTTTTTTGTACTATCTCCAGTTCGACTGCTAATCCACCATTCTGGATTCCTATCCATATTGTTATCCCTGAGCGTCCAACCGAGTGTGCTGTTTTTAATGTCAGAGCAGGTACTTTGATTTATCCTCTTGCTATATGTTTTGTTATCTTCCACAATCTCTAAACATTATCAGGTTAAAAGGTTTAATCCATTTAGATAATATATCCAAGGATCATAGTGCGAGGATTATTTGCTACATGAGTTCTTTGGTCTTTACACTTTCATGAGAAAAAGCACTATTTTCCTAGTCAATGATCGTGTTTCCATTGTTGTTTACAAAAAGGATCATATATTCTGCATTCAAAAGTATGTTACTTAAGTTCTTGAAGATAAGTTGGGCCTTGCTTCCTTGATGGCTTGATTAGTTTGCCCATTGTTCGGATGATACAAAGATTTTTCTCATTTTTCTTTTGAACAGATTGACCATAAATGTCTGTTCTTACCCCAGACCACTGGGGTGAGTAGAACTCTTTTCTTGCTTTATTTCCATTCAACTTTATCTTTGTGATCATAGTCTGTTATTTCGTTGATAGGTCATATATCTTCCCTTCTTTTCAAGGATGTGCCCGAATAATATGAATTACAAGTACTTGCTTTGAATTTTCTGCAGATTCTCCAAGAGATTCTGTTCAGTTTATTGAATGGTCCCCTAGCTCATGCCCTCGAGCACTACTAATAGCTAATTTTCATGGGAGTGTCACTATCTGGACTCAACCATTTCAAGTAAGAAAACCTACTGGAGTGTTTTCTTCAAACACTCAAGGCCTTTTTTCACAAGATCTTGCCAATAAACTTATTTCTCCATCTTAATAGATGGGGTACATAATCGAATTTTTTCATTATGTTTGAGTACACTAATTACAGTGTATTTCTTTCTTTCAGGGGCCAGCTAATCTGGTAAAGGATGCTAGCTGCTGGCAATGCGAGCATCAATGGCGGCAGGATATTGCTGTTGTTACAAAGTGGTTATCTGGGGTGTCTCCGGTATGTTATCTCGGTGATGATTTATTGATCTCTTTCATTAAAAAATTGAATGGAGGAATCTGTATTATCATGTGCTATGAGCAAAGATACATGTTTGACACCTTGTCTCTCTCTTTATAAACTTATGGAGAGCCTTCTTATCTATGATTCCTGTGTACTTGATTATGCTTAAAATTCTTGTATTGTCAGAAAAGTCTGGCATCACGTAGCTTCATGCCCTTGCATATCTTCTAATATGAGATGCTTTCTAAGAATGAAGGCTTAGGATGTATTGCTGGTCCAGTAAGCCATTTCCTGATGAAAAATGAACCACGAGTGATGTCTGTTCCCTCCTCCATTTTTTCATTACTTTCAAAGTGATCTAGTTCTTGTTTTATTTTTGTCTACCATGGTTCAGTGTCACCATCTTGCATGTTACTACATTGGTTTTACCATAAGCTATGGTTAGCTCGGTTTGTATTATCAGTCTCCTGAACACTATTTGTTGTTTTGTTTGTTTTAAAATCAGTATAGGTGGCTTTCCTCTAAATCTAGTACTCTTGCAAATTCGAAGTCAACTTTTGAGGAAAAATTCCTTTCTCAGCAGTCGCAAACTTCAGGTATGTTGATTGCCGTGGTGAGCTTATTTATGGCATCATACCATTGAGAAGGATAAAGTAATAATATCACATGGATTACCAGTTGTTCAAAAAGCAGAACCATTTTTGCTGAGATTTAGCTCTGATTGATTTTTGGATGAGAGTAAACCTAGCAAGCCCCTTGATTGGATAACTTTCGAGGTAGAAATTTGGCATTTTACTTTCTTTTCATCTTTACTGTCTTTGCATTTTGATTCAATCCATGCTTGATTCAATTCATGCTCTTGATCAATAAATCCATTATTCAGTCTAACACAATTAGGTGTAGGTATCTGTGCTGTTGCTGTAATCCACAATGGAATTTTGCAGAAGGGCGACTTCTGGATAATGGAGTTTAATGTTGTACATTAAGGATTGAGAGAGATGATAGTATGAGTATAATCTTTATTGAAAGCTCTTTGATTTATGCCTCCTAATAACTTCATTGGGTGTTATATATACTTTTAATTAAAGATATAGAAAGTCCATAGTGAACCATGTAGGAAGCATGGGCATGACCTCTCCTTTTGAATATAGAATTATGACATTGTGACAACGATGACCTGCAAGTTTCTTCTCTCTCTGAATTTGAGTTTTGGATATCTGATACATGAACTTGTTGCAGCTAGATGGCCCAATTTTCTCTGCGTATGTTCCGTATTTTCATCTGGATCTGTTCAGTTAAACTGGTCCCAGTGGCCTCCAAGTCAAAGTGGTGTTGCGCCAAAGTGGTTTCACACAAGTAAAGGACTCTTGGGTGCTGGTCCCAGTGGGATCATGGCTGCTGATGCAATCATAACAGACAGTGGTGCGATGCATGTTGCAGGTGTTCCAATTGTAAACCCTTCAACTGTTGTTGTGTGGGAGGTCACTCCTGGTCCTGGAAATGGATTTCAAGCAACTCCAAAGGTAAGTGCAACTCCTGGGGTCCCACCCTCGGTCAATCCACCCAATTGGGCTGGCTTTGCTCCTTTGGCTGCATATTTGTTCAGTTGGCAAGAGTATTTATTGTCTGAGGCGAAGCAAGGCAAAAGGCAAACAGATCAAGATCTAAATGACGCAGTATCTCTGCATTGTTCACCCGTTTCAAACTTTTCTGCTTATGTGAGTCCTGAAGCCGCAGCACAATCAGCAGCAACCACCACATGGGGTTCTGGTGTTACAGCTGTTGCTTTTGATCCTACATGTGGCGGCTCTGTTATAGCTATTGTTATAGTCGAGGTAACTTTATGTCCTCTCTTTCATGTTCTTGCTGGTTAGGATGAATTATTTGCCAGTGGGCCCTGAGTAGGAATTTACCAACCACTGATACTTCATTTTTCAGGGCAGTACATGTCCCCTTATGATCCGGATGAGGGTCCTTCAATTACAGGATGGAGAGTACAACGCTGGGAATCATCTCTTCAGCCTGTTGTTATTCATCATATATTTGGTAACCCTAGTTCTAGTTTTGGTGGGCAGGCACCCATGCAAACAGTTTGGATATCAAAAGTCGACACAAGCATACCACCAACAAGTGATTTCAGATCCCATCAATCACTTGCCACAGGACCTACATCTGATGTTGCGAAGACATCTGATTCTGATGTTGAGAAGGCAAAAAGGGTCTCTTTTGATCCCTTTGACTTGCCAAGTGATATCAGAACACTTGCTCGAATTGTCTATTCTGCACATGGTGGAGAGATCGCTATTGCTTTTCTACGAGGCGGGGTCCACATTTTTTCAGGGCCAAACTTTGCAGCTGTTGATAATTACCAGATTAATGTTGGCTCTGCAATTGCTGCTCCTGCCTTCTCTTCCACAAGCTGCTGTTCAGCTTCTGTGTGGCATGACAGCAAGAAGGACCAAACCATACTGAAGATTATTCGTGTCCTTCCTCCTGCTCTTCCTAGTAGTCAATTAAAGGCTAACGCATCCACCTGGGAACGTGCAATTGCTGAGAGGTTGGTCTAGTATCTCTCAGTAATAGTTTCCACTGTTCAACTGTGCTTATTGCTTGATCCTTTAAGGAGCTTGATATGGATTTTGGGGGCATGACAATGTTTAGCATGATGGAATCTGTTGTATGTCCATGCAGGTTTTGGTGGAGTCTTATGGTTGGTGTTGATTGGTGGGACGCTGTTGGCTGCACGCAGAGTGCTGCCGAGTGTGGCATTGGTAAGCATTGAAACTAATTTGAAAATGTTACAGGCCATTTTGATGATATTACAGCAACCAAACCTTATCTCTAAGTAGGGTTGTTTATATGATAAAACCTGCTAATTATGATGAAATGTCTCACCCGAGAAAAGATCTCAGTACTTGATAGCTTCTTGGTGAAGATTTCTTAGCCATATATTTTCTAGATATCACTATTGGTTCCTTTGCCTTCTTTTCTATTACAGGGGAGCAAGCATGTGTATTAGTTCGGATAGACTAATATGCTTTACTCTATATGGGTAGAGCCAAAGCAATTCGATCTCAAAATAATGATGGTTGCAATTAACTAACTTTGGTAATTTAGATCTTTGGATTGTCATATGCCGGTAACTTCTAGTTGCTGCTAGTCCTTTAGGAGTTAATTTGGGTACGAGTCTTCTGAACTACAAAAGTAGTGGTGATGTGAACCCTAGATCTCTAACTGTTTTACCTATGCAGTCTTAATCACTCTTAGGCATTATTTAGGTAATATCAAACATGAAAATATAAGTTTTTAGTCAACTATTTTGAAGAAAAACGATACTTTGATTTTACCCCTTCAACTGTAGGACCCTCATTGGCGGAGTTCTCTTCAATTTGAACAGAAAATCTGCCTCAAACAGTCAACCATTCTGATCCAACCATAACACGACAAATTTACTCAAGAAGACTTTGTTTCCTATCAAACTGATTGTATCATCTCAATTTTACCGGAAAGAATATATAATGACATGGTGATGATGCATTAACAGTGCATAGTATGAATACCAATCTTATAGTTTCATTCTTTATTTTATATTCTTTCCAAAATACGTTTGCACTGGTATGGCTCCTTGCTTAATAATAAATTGCTCTCTTCCTTCCTGTTTTCTCAGTTTCCTCAATAGTGTCATTGCGGTCTTGGATGCTGATTTCCATTCTCTTCCTTCGATTCAGCACAGGCAACAGTATGGACCTGTAAGTTGGACCAATTTGCATACTGATGTTGCAGTCTTTAGAATTGAAGTAGACAGGTTAGATGGTTATTGAGATTATCACGGCTTCATGTGACATGGACTAGGGTGCATAAGTTTCTAGTATTACTAAACTATTTTGTCTCTGCTTTCCCATAACATAGTCTGGTTTGAAGACAAAATTGTAAACCGTCAAAGCATGTTTTTCTTGTTTTGAATAAATGCTGTTATGTTGCTCGACTATGGGTCATGATGATCTGAAGTTACAAGGTTTAGCTTTTGATATAGATGCAAATCTTACTTGCTAAACATTAAAACTGCTTGGTTGTATGCCCGAAAATAGTTCTGGAGTTTGCACAAACGAATTATGGAGTGATTTATCTGGGGATATTTTGTAGTTTCAAGTGACAATGCTGGTTTTCACTTTCTTAGATGTTGTTAATGGTTTAGATTTGAGTATACTTGTAAGAGGTGTGGTACTATTCTGAATAGTGGCTTTGTTAACTGTTACTGATTATAACAAGCTTGTAGGATTTTTTAGTAGGAAATGACCAGGATAGTAGTTGTTCCCATTGAAAAAGCCAGCACAAATAGAGAGGGAAACAAATTCCTCATACTTTGAGCTGTTTGCAAAGTGATATGCTTCTTTTTGGATATATTTTGTTCTTGCGTTTCTCATATTCATGAAGAGAGAATGGGGAAGGAAAAGAGAGAAAAAGAGGGGGGGTGTTAAGCTGACATTACCATTTTTCTTGTGTCTTCTATGTATGACGAGTTGCCGAAAGATTGTCTCCCCTCCTGGTTAACAGAACTTGTTCTTCACATGCAGAGTCTTGACCGTATAAAATGCCGGCTTTTGGAAGGTACAAATGCTCAAGAGGTCAGGGCAATGGTACTAGACATGCAAGCTAGGTTGTTGCTAGATATGCTGGGGAAGGGTATTGAGTCTGCTTTGGTGAATCCTTCAGCATTAGTAGCTGATCCATGGCAGGCATCTAGTGAAATGTTTTCTGGAATTGATCCTGAAGCTCTGGCTGTTGAACCAGCACTTGCCCCTAGTATACAGGTACTTTCACCTTCTTTTGATTTTTGATATTAGATCTCCTTGTTGTCACATGGAAGTTTGAAATGCAGATCTTCTGACTGTTTTGCCATGGCTTTAAGTCGTTATTTCAATGACCCTCTTCCTGTCTTTTTTCTAAACTGAAATTCCATTATGGGCACTGTGATAGTGAAATTCATTTACAAAAGATCTAGGACAAATAAGCATTTTAAGTAAAGAAAGGTAGCTTTTGCTGAAAAAGTGGTTGCCCAGATATCTTTTGGCTTTCAAATAATGCTATGTATGAAACATATCAAGATTGTGATTCGATGTGTGAAATAAATGGCTATGACATACTCTTGCATAGAGTTCTCTTAAGGCCGCATTCACTTTCAAATGCCATCTAATACACTGCATTTGTCGTGTACCCTCCAGCTGTCTCCCTCCATGTTGTTGACCTTTTCTTCTATCCAGATTATGGCAATTGACTTTAGCTGAAACAAAGATATAATAGTATACATGTTTCTGACTGTCAAAGATGTCTCGCAGGCTTATGTTGATGCAGTTCTTGATCTGGCTTCACATTTTATCACACGGTTACGGCGTTATGCTAGTTTTTGTCGCACATTGGCTAGCCATGCTGTCAATGCAGGAACTGGCAGTAACCGGAACATGGTGACTAGTCCAAACCAAACATCAGCATCTCCGACAACAAGTCAAGGTACATGCATTCCACTTTGTAATGAATTTGCTGCTTTTCAAGAGTTGACTTTGGGTGAATTGGGGATCTTCTAATGTGAACTTTCTATTCTTTGAGACCTCAATTTTGATGGATTGATGAAAATTCTAGGTCATACAGAACTTTGATAGTCGCTCATATCACCATGGTGGTTAAAATATTGAATCAAAGCATAAGTGCCTGTCTCAATTGCAAATTCTGGAATTGCTTAGAATGGTTGGATAGACCACCTAAACTAGGTATATTGTTGAAAATTGAAATATTGATGTTCATATTGCCCTTTAATTAAAGATTTCACCATCAAACTTACCTTAGTGGGAAAATGTAAATTCTCAGGATGTGATTCTTCCAGTCTTTCAAGTCTCTCTGTTTGCGTTTGTGTGTGTTGAAGTACTAATTTTATTGTACGTCTCTTATGATGGACAAGGTAATGATATTAATGATGTTACGAGACTTAATACTTGAATCTCACCAGACATAATCTGAAGAAGTCTCAAATCATTATTGCCCTCTTTAATCTTATAAATTGCATACTGATAAAGAGAAGAAGAAGAAGAATGGCTGCATATCCCTTTGAAAGTTGATTAAGTTGTAGTAGATTCATCTGGCCTGTATGAGTTTATTTAGCCTCAACCAAGTTTTTTAGGGCATTGACTGATATAGTTTAATACTAGGCAGATCGTCTTAAGTCATTAATTGATTGATCTGAGAATAAAAGTTGGGTAATAAATCATATATGAAACATCTTTGGTAAGTTGTTCAATTCACAGCCTGATTAGTGTTTTTTTATAGGGTTAGAATTGCAAAACATGCAAATATTATACTGCTTAAGTGGTGAGCTTCTGTAAATTTCGATGGTTTTTCTTAAGCAGCCTCACATATTCTCTAGTGTTCCTTTTCCTCTTCAGCTGGTCAGTGGCACCGCAAGCTCTTCTGGCAGCACCCAGATAAATGCCTGGGTACAAGGAGCTATTGCCAAGATTAGTAACACAAGTGAAGGAGCCTCCGGTGCAGCTCCCCCTATGAGTGGTCCATCATCCTTCATGCCAATCAGTATCAACACAGGAACGTTTCCCGGAACACCAGCTGTTAGACTGATTGGTGACTGCCATTTCTCCATAGATTGTGCCAACTTCTTCTCTTTTGCTATTTCTTCCGGCGAAGCCAGTTACCTCGCTTTGCAAGTACTGCTCAGAGAATTAGTGACTCAAATGGGCAAAAACCACAGCCTGGTGGCCCTGGCAAGGTTGAAGAAATGAATTCTATTTCCACAAAGCCAGCATCATCTATCACCAGGTCAGATGAAGGTCAGGGAGCTCGAGCTGGTCAGACGGCGACTGGTCAAAGGCAGCAGAAGAAGGTTCTGCTGGAAGGTCAAGATTGGGGTCGGGTAATGCTGGCCAAGGATACACATTCGAAGAGGTAGAGATTAGGCTTAGTTTTTGGTCTTAACTTCCAATAATTTCCTGCTTTGAGCTTTTGACTTCTGTTTTTAAGTGCAAATCATCTTTTGGCAGCCCTCAGTTTTGTTGTTCCGTCTTTCATTGATGAATTTCTAAGAATAGCCAAGATTTTCCTTATATATTTTCAATGCAATGTTTTTTCTGTACCCCAGCAATAGGAAAGGATATTGTGTAGAAGACTTAAGACATCTTTGTCGTGTAGGTGAGGGTCCTTTTTCTCATCCTTAGAGATCTGTGTCTCCGAACGGCTCCTCTGCCACATCCTTTGCCGGTTTCTCAGGTTGGGATTGGCAACATTCAAGTTCGATTGCATTACATAGATGGGAATTATACTGTATTGCCTGAAGTTGTGGAAGCATCGCTGGGTCCATATATGCAGGTATTACTGGATTTACTCTAATACTGTATTATCTTTTTACTATGTATTTTTCTCGCTTCACATAAATTGTCGTAGTATCCAGTTAGAATGTTGGCAAATTTGCTGGTGGTTATTTGTTTGTTGTATGGGCAAAGATGCAGGTGCTTACATGCTCGAACTGATTATGTGATTTGGATTTTGGTTCTACTTAATTGATGGGCCACTAGACTGGGTTGAAAAGGATCAGACTTAGGATTGTATTTTACGTGCCGCATTCTTGTTGTAAGTTCTGAAGTTCCTGTTTAGTGTACAAACTGATGTATGTTGTGCCTTTTCTATCTGGTGGGCTATCTAGAGTATGCCCCGGCCTAGAGGTGCAGATGCAGCTGGTTTGTTGCTTCGTGAATTGGAACTTCATCCGCCTGCTGAGGAGTGGCACAGGCGCAACATGTATGGTGGTCCTTGGTCTGATCCAGATGATGCAGCTCCAGTTGAGGATAACCCAAAATCGAGCAATGGAAGTTTGAACTCAAACTCTATGGAAGCTTTTGATGCTTATCCTGGGGTCCTCAGTTTATGGCCGAGGAAGCGAAGGATGTCAGAGAGAGATGCCGCTTTTGGATTGAATACCTCGGTGGGCTTGGGCGCATATCTTGGTATAATGGGATCTCGAAGGGACGTCATCACAGCCATGTGGAGAACTGGTCTGGATGGAACGTGGTATAAATGCATGCGATGCTTGAGGCAGACTTGTGCTTTTGCTTCGCCGGGCTCTGCTAGTCCACCTAATCAAAACGAGCGGGAGACCTATTGGATCAGCCGGTGGGTTCACGGATGTCCCATCTGTGGTGGAGCTTGGGTCCGAGTTGTGTAAACGGCCCTTGTTCCCTGTCCCTTCTCCTCCAGTGTGTAAATGAATGTTTCTCCTATCTTCTCATTTTTGGATCCGTTCCATGTTCCATGCGGACGATCTTGCTATAAGTTCATCCCAAATGGTTAATTTTGGGAAAGGTTATCAAGAGGGCAATGTTTTTGGCTTCCAGTATTGGAGAAAGTTGAGATGCGCTGGCTGCCTTGGGAAGGCCTGATGACAAGACATCTTTGTACATTGTAGTATTTCAGTAGAACAACTTGCTTCAGCGAAGAATCTTAACCTTGACAGCGAGAACGGTGCATTGTTGTGTTTCTGTGTAAATTACCATAGTGCTGATAGCGCGGCAAGTACATGTTGAAAAACTGCTGTAAAGGAATTGATTTGCCTATTCAAACAGCTGAGATATTTATATCTTGTTCTACATGTGGCATTCTCTTTTCTGGCCCAAGTACATCGTAATTTGTCATGCTTCAATGGAGAAACATCACAGTGCAATTCCCTCCACTTTCTCTGAACTTGAGGCTTAAAAATTGGAGGTCTCTCCTTATGTTTATGCCTCTGTGATTCTTGGTCTGTCAAGAAGTGGTTCTTTCTCCCTGCCGCATTCGTCAGGGACAAATGGATGCCGGAAAGAGGCGGCAATTGATGTGGTGCGCCGGCCCCGGTGATTTGCGTTGGCTGGTGTGACCGTGGTCGTAATTCAGATTAATTCGCATTGATCATGATTTATCGTACCTAAGGTCTATTTGGTAATCATTTTTTTTATTCATGTTCTTTTTGTTCCTCGGAATTGAAAAGGAATAAATATAAAATCTGTTTGCTAATATTAATTAATTTTTCTATTTCTGAGAATAGAACAGTGTGATCAGAGAATAGATTCGAAACAAAAATAACGAGTGAACAAAAATTCATTTCTTTATTTTTGAAAATAGAAATGACATAAATTCTTCTCGGAGATACTGAGAATACCTTATTCTAATAAGCCAAGTGATTAAAATGTTCTTACTATTATTCACGTATAATATAAGGCTATAGAATCGTATCACATTTCTATTTCTCTTTAAATTCATTAAGCAAGATCATTGTTTGAAGCCTATGTGACCAGACAACCAGTATTCAAATGTGGTAATCAGTCATGTCAAAGTCGTGTCACAAAAAAACGATTATGGTTACTAGTATGGTGAAATTCATGTGTTGAAAATTCATATTATCATGTCGTCAACTTACGATACGTTTATTTCATGGAAAATGTATAATTTTAAATGAATGAAAATATATTTTTAATTCATGAAAATATTTAGACGTATGTTACCGTCGACGACGAAATTATTTTTGTCGAGCTATTATTTAAAAAAATATATTTTCTAAAATCGTAAAAAGTGGATGCTTCGATCGTCCGGCGTTCGAAGAACTTCTCCGACGTACTCAACTTCAAAACCGAACTGAATCTCAGACCGAAAGAGAGAAGAGAGAGAGAGAGAGAGAGAGAGATCTTCTTCTTCGTCGGCGACGATCGGAAAGAGAGAGAGAGCGATCTCCTTCTTGGTCGGCGGCGATCGGGAAGAGAGAGAGATGAGCGCGACGCAGGGGCCGCACTCGCTGGCCTTCCGGGTGATGCGGCTGTGCCGCCCCTCCCTCCTCGTCGAACCCCTCTCCTCGTCCACCCCTCCGATCTCCTCGCCGGCGAGGACATCCTCGACGACCCCTCGCCGCCTCCCGCCTCCCCTCCCTCCTCGCCTCCCACCTCCTCCCCTCCGACCCCGCCGCCGCCGCCGCCGCCGCCGCCGCCGACCCCACCTACCGCTCCCGCTTCGTCCTCCGCCACCCCGCCGACGCCATGGGCCTCTCCGGCCTCCTCCTCCCCCAGGCCTTCGGGTATCGATCGGACTTCATCTCGAGTGCTTCTTCTTCTTCTTCGTCGTTTTGGATCGTCGGAAATGATGTCGGTTCGATCGGTGCGCTGATTGGAGCTGTTGTTCGGGCGTTTTGCAGGGCGATTTATCTGGGAGAGACGTTCTGCAGCTACATCAGCATCAACAACAGCTCGAGTTTCGAAGTCAGGGACGTCACGATTAAGGTCGGTGCGTTCGGTTCTCAGATGCGGATTTCGCAGTCTAAGTAGTTCGATGATCGAGCTTTATTGTCTTAGGTCGGTGTCCGTTTGCTTGCCTACGTATGGCATTATCGATGATGAGAGGGCATAGATATGTTTACACTCAATTGGTCGGTGATTAGTATGTCTATCTGAAAGATTAGTTTACAGGCGGAAATTCAAACCGAGAGGCAGCGGATTTTGCTTCTGGATACTTCCAAGTCTCCGGTGGAGACGATACGTGCGGGAGGGCGTTATGATTTTATTGTGGAACATGATGTGAAGGAACTCGGGGCTCACACGTGAGTTTCGCTATACTTTGTTTCGATGACGATGTACTTTTATGAGTGTGCTGCCAACTAGGTATGCTAAGGTGTCTGTGCTTCGAACTTGTGCATCTTATCTGTTTCGCTAATCTTCTTCTTCTTTTTCAGCCTGGTTTGCACGGCATTGTATTCTGACGGCGATGGAGAAAGAAAATATCTTCCTCAGTTTTTCAAATTCGTTGTTGCGAATCCACTTTCCGTGAAGACAAAGGTATCATCTTAGTGTTCATTTGGCTGCAAGATGGTATTTCTTTTAATGGTTGAAATTTGAATATTATGTACGCGTAGACAACATTGCTTCTTTTGTGCTGTTATGGCAGTGACAGAATTTCTCAGTTGTTTATGCATGATATATTGTTTGAAATCCGTCTTACTATTTTCTTTTGTCTTTGCAGGTCCGTGTGGTCAAGGTAGGTTGAGATTGGCTAATTTAGTTAATGTAAGTTACGGTTTTTATCTCGATGTTTATATTGCATTTACAGGAACCATGTGCTAGATCCTGTTATTAGCTCTTTGCAGAAGTTTTAGTGGCAATTAATTGTCATCGGATTAGATAGCTTAATGAAAAAGATCGAATTAGCTAATTGGTTAATGGTTTTGGTTCTTTAAATGATTTGTTCTGTTTTCATTCACCTCATCTCTCTCTGCCGCCCCGCCCCCACCCACCCCGGTGAATATCTTTAGCATTTCAGAGTTTGCATGGGTCTCTTTGTTTTACAATATTGGACTCCTGTGTGCTCTGCCATATCCTCTTTTGTTCAGGTGCATTCCTCTCTATAGGAGATGATTGTCTTACAAATACTCGTCGAATAATAGCAATGTCCAGAAGTCTGTTGAGAGGAAACTTATTTCCTTGTTAGAAGTTGTGTCTCTGTAGTCCATATTGGATGTTGCTTTGATCCTTTCAGGCATAAGCTTGATCACCATAACTTGCAAACTACCATGCCTTTCTCTCACAGAGCATATTTGAAGCTGTCCAACCTAGTTAAGATTTTGTCCAAAATCCTAGTTAAGACGGCTCCACAAATGCTGATAATCAAGCTCATTGCATTTTCTACATTTATGAGATTCAACCTTTAACTATTTTGGTTGACAATTTTTTCATACCATGGAACAAATACCCTATATGCTGAGGACAAAACATGTCAGTATGCTGCTCCTCCCTATTAGGATGTGACAACTTGAAAACATATACCAGGAAACTACATTTCTGGAAGCGTGCATTGAAAATCACACCAAATCAAACTTGTATATGGACCAAGTTGATTTTGAGCCAGCACAATACTGGGGTGCAACAATCTTAAAGGCTGATGAGCACCAGTCCGAGATTTATTCTCCAGCTAAGTATGTAAAGGATTTCTTAGTAAAAATCCACAGATTATATGCTGTTCTATTCATAAAAAATTTGAATGCCAAGAGGCAATGATTTTTTTGACTTACAGAGAGGTATTTAAGCCACCGGTCCTGATCAGATCAGGTGGAGGAATTCAGAACTATCTTTATCAGTTGAAATCATCCTTGCAGAGTAATGGACAAATGAAAGTTGAGGGAAATAATGTTCTTGGTAAGCTTCAGATCACATGGCGCACAAATCTGGGCGAACCTGGTCGTTTACAGACACAGCAGATTCTTGGGACTGTAAGTGTCCTCCTTCGAGCTTGTGGATAGGAAATTCTAGTTCATCTGACCTCCATTACTTAGAAAGAATAAGTATTTGTATTTGCTCTTTATGTAGTGGTTTGCAGTTGCTCTGTTTGCTTCATTTCGTTAGATTCTCTTATGTGTTACTTAGTTGTACTTTGAATTTTCTTTTTGTGGTGGTTGTTATAGTTTGGGGTCAATGATGAACTTAGGTTTTAGCTGGGTGCGATATGCTTTTGCTTGTGGATTGTCTGTTTGTGGTGATGTTTTGGTACACTTAAATGAAGGGTCATAGAATGGTTGATCTGTCATATAACTTAAGCTATTGCTTGGAAAATGCCATGGTAACAGTAGACAAGCAAATTTAACAAGTTACGAACCGTCGGGTATTTTAGCTGATAATCTACTTGTGCTTTTACGAGAGGATGTATTTTGAGGGGAAAACTGTAAGGGCATGGCTATGCATTATGTAAACTTGAAATGTTTAAATTTGAAAAACTGCAATGTGAGCCCTTTATGAACGTTGTTCCATTGTAACTTTGACCACTAGCTGATACTGAAGATTATATCCATTTCTCAAATGGTTTTCTTTTGTAGGCCATCACCCGCAAAGAGATTGACTTGCGTATTGTAGAGTCTCCAAACAATATTAACTTGGGAAGATCCTTCTCGGTTAGTTCCATCATTACTGTGCCATATGATTTGTCTCTATAAATAGAAAGTTTCACATACCATTGTGATGAATTAATTTGACACAGCTGATCAGGACTTTACAATGCTTCTCTTAGTGACTATTGGAGTCATCCTCTCAATTTATGAACCTTATTAGTCTCACTTGCCTAAATGTTATGTTCTCCCAGAAAATGCTTATTTCTTTGCCGAGAAACATTTGGGAATGCGCTATTACTAATGCATGCTGCAGGTACACTTCAATCTCATGAACTTGATGGACCGAGATTTGGGCCCTTTTGAAGTTTGGTTATCGCAGAATGAATTAGCTGAGGACAGGGCTGTTATGGTTAATGGTCTTCAAAAGATGGTAATTGGATTATCTAGCTTTTAAAAGCTTCCTTTGCATGATATTTGTCACGCTTGCAGTGTGTTGAGGGATACCTAAAGTTGGAAATGTGTACTCTTAGTGCTCATCTTAGGATCTTTCATTCAAATACCTCACCATTTGTAAATGTGTACCTTTTATTCATTACTGGAATATCCCATCCATAGCTGACCAATTCTGGCCTGGACAGGACTGAAACCTGTATCGAAGTAGACTTACCTAATGTCTGGTGATGACCTCAACATGCTTTGCGTATAAAAATTTGCTTTTTTCTTATGCTGGAAATACATGTTATAATACTGGTGAAAGGGAATTCTATCAGATGAGTGGAATCAGAAAATGTGTCCGGTGCTGCCTCTTAGAGAGAGAGAGAGAGAGAGAGAGAGAGTACTTTCAGGAGTAAATGCCGTTCTATTGTTGTTTAAGCTTGTGTCATCATCTGATAGCATGCAGCAGGTGGATCTAATGGGAAGTCAAATTGGTGTGACTTGGAAATATGTGCCTTTTACGTCAGTGAGGATTTTGATTACTTATTTTATTGAAATGTTGATTTGAATCTTGTAGGCTTTACCAAAGGTGGAGGCATTCGGTTCATCAGATTTCGCACTGGTACGAAAAATGTTCTTCAAACTTTTTACATGGATTCTTTCGCTATACCTTTGTGTAGCTTCTGTGATGTCTTATCTACTACAGTGCAATTATTCTCTAAGTAATTGAGCTTCCTATGCTGGTTTTTTTCTGCTTGGTTTCGAACTTGTTATCTAAATTCGCGACTCACGAATCATGGTAGATTTTCTTTGATGATGCGCACTGCATTGTGCCCCTGCCAGTGTTATTTGGTCAGTTTATGATGTATTGAATACAAGAATGTGGAAGAAGTTACTTTTAGTCCCATTTGCATCTGCATGCAGTAGGTGATCCACAATTAGAATTAAGGTCAGGTTTAAAAATTATGAGGGGCATCATGCATAACAAAAGAACAGGTTGAGTAAAAACTTTTTCCCAATCCATTAATTTCCAATCCATTAATCATGTAGCAAACATGCCTGAGTCTGATGAGTATTTCCTTAGCTTCTCAATTCTCAAACTTAATTTATTGGTTGCCTTAGTAATGCTATACATTCATAAATTGAAGTATGTCCGGCAAAAACATGGCCTTACCTCAAGGTACCTTTCATGATATGACTGGGCTAGCTGCAGTGTCTTTATGTTCACTAGGTCTACTGATGTCACATCAAAGTCAGAATTTTGCCTTTTGACTTGCTGTTAGCTTCTTTTTTTGTTTTTTGTCGTGGGTTTTTTTTTTTTTTTTGGGGGGAGGAGCTGCTTATTTTCTCGTCTCAAATTGTTCCAGTTCTTGATGATATAATTTTGCGGATGAATAGTACAGTGCTTAATGAATCTCTCATTAATAGTGAACACTTGACTAAGTCATCAATTTATATGCAACACATCTGCTGCCTGTACCTTTTTCATTTCATTTGGCTAATTCCTCAAGTCTGGCTTTTACCTTTCACATCTTATCTACTTATTTCTCTTCCAAAAGTAATTTCTCCAGTCACCTTCATTTTGTGCAGAATTTAATTGCTACTAAACTCGGAGTTCAGAGAATTACAGGCATTACTGTGTTTGACATAACAGAGGCCAAAAGTTATGATCTGTTGCCAGATTGGGAGGTATGTCCTCTTGATTTTCTGTTTGCAATGGCTATGCAGAAAGTTGCTGTGCCCATGTCATATGACTGGGTTCCCTGATATTTTTTGGGCTTTGTCTCATGTTGGAGAGTTTAAATGGACTAATTCTGATTGCTGAATCCATGATTAGCTTTACAAAATTGGCATATCTTTGGTTTGAAGACAATCTTAGTACATTAAACATGGTTGGTCGATCAAGTGTTGACCTCATAATAGGGAGAGTAGCCAAGTGAGAGTAGGTGAAATTGCGTTGCATAGCGAGCTAGTTGCTCTTTTATCTTCTTTTCTTTTTTGTTTTTTTCACTTTTTCATATTTCAAACAAATTAACGCTTCTGTTTTAAAGTAATTTCTTTCTTCAATATTCAATCCAAATATACCATTACATTACTTTTGTTGGCCAATGTTGTTAACTGGAACCCTTTCTTTAACTTAATGTTTGATGACCTTATTTTCCATAAGATATGGGATTAATATGTGTAATAAGAGCTTCATTTGTAACACATTTGATGTAAGTGCTTTCTTTATATAATTTCATAGTCAAGATAAAGTTTGGATTCATCAGCATACATTAGTCAGACTAATCAGAATATAAAAATCAACATTTGCCTTAAAATCACAGAGAAGTTTACTTAGTAGGTGAACAAACTTTAAGTTATGCTTCATTACTAACGTTTCACATTATTGTTGGACATCATACCACTAACTTCTTTAGACATTGTCCGTCGAGTATATAAACCACTTTGAAAAGGTTAAAAATGTGGCACCGCATATGATGAATAATTACGATATTTTATTTTATTTTATTTTTTTTGGCAAATTGACCATGGCCGTTTAAAAAGTTAGAAGGACATGAAAGTCTCTAGAAATAAGTTTCTTACAATATTTACCTCCTAAGCCTATAATTAATTGACTGATAATATAAGAGCTATTCAAATTCTCTTAATGTATCAATAAATTTGTGTTTTGCTTTTTATATACATTTTCCTTTGATGAAAATAGATCATATAAAGAACATTGCCTTGTGTATGGCATGGCGATCTTCTGGTATTGCTAAAAGCAGAGTGCTCTACATGTCAAGAATAAATTCCATGATAAAACTCTTCGTACCTATTGCAAGCATATGCTCTTTAATCTCAAAAGTAAGAAGGTTTCCTATGAAATTTTTTTCCCCCACACACTTAAAATTGCATTAAGCCATACAGGTCGTTCACAAAATGGTTTTGCTACATACTTGAGCTGCCATGTCTAACATACCATGCTCGATATGAATTTCTAGTGTTGACTAGGAATTGTCAACAAAATCAATGTTGTTTTTTACTTGTTGGATCTGGTAAACTAATTTATTGGTATTGGACGGGTCACATGATATGCTGTTGGTTCGTTTTAATGATTTCTTCTGGATACTTGCAGATCTTCGTGGATGTCAAGTGATCTATCTTCCCATGTCCTATTCAGCTGTCAGAAGATAACTTAACTCCAATTCCATTGCGTTCAAAATTTGCGAGAAAAAGTGCATTTTGATGATCTTCATAGACAAGCCATTGCTTAGTCATTGTACATATACACCTCAAGTTAATGCAGATTTCTACTTGTCAATCCTGTTGGTGAGAATCTGATCGAGTTTCTGGATGTGCACACAGAATGTTTGGTGCATCAGCTAACTTTCACCTCCAATTTCTGTCTGAAAGCTTAAATGGGTCATATCTGCCAATTTTCTCTCCCTTCCCTAAAATGGAAGACTGATTTTGCCCCCTAGAGATAGTGCACTTGTAGGCAGATGACTCTTTTACATCTTATTGACTGGATTGTTTGTGAAGCTGTTGCTAGTGATGAAGTAGTTAAATCCATTTGCATCACCTTTGACAATCGAAAAAGGGCGAATTTTACTCTAAATACTGTTCATATAAGCTACCAAACTGTCGAAATTCCATTTGACAAGCTGTTTTAGAATGGCTGGTTGGTTATTCATGCTTCTTATTATATTTTGGCTCTCTACCTGTCTATTGTAGAATCATTGGGTAGACAAGTTGAAATGTAGTGCGGCAACCTTCCTGATTGTTTATTCTCGTTTTGGCTATCGTAAGATCATTCTTGCTTTCCGAATGATTTATTCATTTCTCTCACTTTATCTATTTGATACTCTATAAAGTTGATGTGTAGAAATGCAAGAAAAATTAAAATGTGAGCATCAAAGCTGAGTAGACCATGTCAACGAACATAGCCCATCTTCAGTCTGATATCACAATCCACATCGATCTCTCGAGAGAATGAGCCAACAAAAATTGGGTGATTGCCACATGCAAGTTGAGTCAAATTGCTCAGTAACCCAAAAGCTGTTCATCATAGAATCGGGCAGTATGTACTCCAATTGGAGAATTTGAAGTGATGAAATAAACGCATTGAACAAATCAAACGCGACAAATATAAAACGATGAAAACCGGGGAATCCCAATTACACCTTCCAATGAAGATGATATATGATGAAAACTGAAATTTCAGATACAAACGATTTAAGTTCATGCTCTGTAAGCTATTTTTCGCTCCCAAATTCAAATCATTTTTATTAATTCTCTAAAGGGTTAAATATGTACATAAGCAAAGCAAAAGACGCGCAACTAGGGTGCGTTTGTTTTGTGTTTGTTTAAAAATGTTGGGAATGAAATGAAAAAAGTGTTTGCTCCTAACAATTTTCAACAAAAAACGCGCGGTAAAACTTTTTTTAATAAAAATAAACAGAAATTTTGGTAAATTTTGGATAATTTTTTTATTTCTTTTATTTTTTCTATTTTTTTCTTATTTTTCCTTTTTTTCTTTTGGCCGGTCGCCGGTCACCGGCCATGGCCGGTGACCGGCCGGCGAGGGTCGGCCTCGCCTTGATCCGGCGAGGCCGAGCTCGCCCAGCGGCGGGCGAGGCCGAGGCTCGCCGGCCGCTGGGCGAGGTCGGCCTCGCCGGATCTGGGCGAGATCGAGCTCGCCCAGGCCGGCGCGAGGTCGACCTCGCCATGGCTGGGCGAGCTCGAGCTCGCCCAGATCCGGCGAGGCCGACCTCGCCCAGCGGCCGGCGAGCCTCGGCCTCGCCGAGCCACCGCCAGGCGACGCCCAGCCAGGCGCGAGGTCGGCCTCGCCGCGCCGTGCCGACGGTGACCCAGAGCCACACCGTCGTCTCCCTCCACCGCATCGGCGACCGCGCTCGACGCCTCCTCGCCGCCACCGCATCGGCGACCCAGCGGCCGGCGAGCCTCGGCCTCGCCGAGCCACCGCCAGGCGACGCCCAGCCAGGCGCGAGGTCGGCCTCGCCGCGCCGTGCCGACGGTGACCCAGAGCCACACCGTCGTCTCCCTCCACCGCATCGGCGACCGCGCTCGACGCCTCCTCGCCGCCACCGCATCGGCGACCGCCCCTCCGCCTCACGCCCGATCGACGCATCTGCAGAGCCTTCGTTCGCCACCGCCGCATCAGATCTCACCGCGCCGTGACCCACGACTTCGAGATCCGCTCGATCGTCGACCCCGCGCCGGCCCACGACTCGACCGGCCGTCCTCGCCGCTCTGCTCGTAGACGTCCGCCGCTCGAGACCCCACGGCCGAGCCCCGCACCGCAGCCGCCGTCGCCGCCCAGCGACCCGCGACCCAGCTACGTCACCCGCTCACAGGTGGAGACGCTTGCAGCGGCTGTCGGTGCCGGAGAGGACGACGGTGGAGAAGCCGGATGGTCTCGAGACAGAGGCGGCTGTCGGCGCCGGAGAGTGGGAGGCGCCGGAGAAGACGACGGTGGAGACGCTTGCAGGAGGAGAGGGTCGCAGCAGGAGAACACAATTTTGTTCCTTTTTTGTTCCTCAATTGTGTTTCAGAAACAAGAAACACAAATTTTGTGTTTCTTGTTTCTGTTTCTTTTTTGTTCCTGGGAACAAAAGAACAAAAAAGGAACAGAAACGCACCCAAACGCGTTTCTGTTCCTTTTTTGTTCCCAGGAACAAAAAAGAAATTTCTGTTCCTGGGAACAGAAATAGGGTGCAGCCAAACGCACCCTAAACCTACCAAAGTCAGCCCGAGATTGGAAATAAATAAAAAAAGAAATAACAACGAAAAATCCAAGCAGGAAATTGAAAAAAGAAAATTACAAAGGCAGAATCGAACTTTCGATCTTTGCTTAAAATGGGTTTCTTCCTAAGGGATTATTATAATGCATTTTGGCCCCAAACTGCCCAATCGGCTTCACTCCCGACACGTGGCATAGCTTGAACCTTGGACTGGACATCAACCTTGAAATTGGCCCCGCACATGACTCCCTCGCTGTCGATCCTTGGCATCGCCTTCACCTTGTTCCGTGGATGTTCGAAGCTCATCAATCCATGTTCGCTATGAAACATACATCCTGCCCCGCAAAAAATAAAAATAATAAAAAATTATAAAAACCCATTTTCAGTAATTCAATTATCGAGCATATTCTCTCCTTTTTTTCTAAACATGTCGCGATTTCCTAATCATTGAGAGATATTTACAGCATACGAACCTGCAGGGAATGGAGCAAACGATTTAGCACAGCTCCCTTTCACAGCCTCCAAGTTGTCCGAGATCACCAGAGAACCGTCTGCTGCAACCCCCAGAACAGTCTCACCCCTTCTTCCGCTCCCTAAATTCATCATCAAGGATTGGAAAAAAATTTCAGATTGAAAAAAAAATTCTTTTTTTTCTTGTTGCTAAAATGAACAGAATTGAATGTAGTGGAGGAGCCTACGGATGCGGCGAAGACGGTCCTGGCCTTGCCGTCATAGAGAACGAAGCCGTAGCCACCGTCCAGGTCCTTGAGGACCTGGTCGGCCGGGTAAGGGCCCCGGTCGCGGAGGGTCCGGTAGGCCTCGACCACGAGCATGGCCTCGTTCGCGCCCTTGTTCAGGCCGTACTGCTTGATGAGGCTGCACAGGTTGTTCAGGCTGCCCCGGAAGATGCAGTAGATGTCGTCCATGCCGCAGAACAATCTGCCCAGAAAGACAAAAAGACACATTCAGCTCAAAATTCAGGAACTTCCCATTTCAGAATTCCCTTAAAAGAAAAAAAAAATAACTTCGATTCAGAAAGACTGGTTTGCATTGCTAAGACAGTAGAAGACTCCTGATGAGCACGACGCGAGACGCGACGTCGACTGTACTCCGAATTCATCTGCAATTCTAGCTTTGCTTAGATGCAATTTCAACGGAAATTGCCATCAATCACATTATAAAGGCGTCACATTTTATAGTCTTGCTCTCTCCAATGTGCATCATTCTAAACTTACTGCTCTCAAGGGAGAGAGAGAGATTAACCTTTGATGGACCGAGTAGGACTTCTCGGGGCGAGCGTAAGCGAGCAGAGCGCCGTCTTCGAAGCTGACCGAGAAGGCATTGCTGCTGCTGCTGTTGCTGCCGGACTGATGGGTAGCCAGGAAATCCTCCAAGATCTCCCTCGGGAACTTGGGCTCCCTCGTCGCCGCCGCGGCGTGCAGCGGGTGAGGGCTGTTGAGCTCCTGCGGCGGGTGAGCCAGGCCCTTCTTGAATATCCCCAGCATTTTCCTTTTCTTTTTCGCAACACCACAATCGAACTCCCACAGAAAGAACAAGAACTCGAACTTGAACAGAGCTTGGAATCAACCCTTGGAAATCGATGAAACGGTGGGTTTGAAGAAGATCGGATGAAAAGATGATGATGGTGAAGATCTATCCGTCTTCGGTGCGTATTTATATAGGGTGGGAGGGGGTCAACGTGGAAACGTTATCCGCAATGGTGGGCCCAATGACAACAGGCCACGTGTAAATTTATCCGAAATTGGTATGGTCAAATTTAGTTGATTTTCTTTTGTTTGCTTGTGTAGATGGTGATGAAGCCAGGAGGAGCGAGGAGCGTTCTCTACGTAACCGCGTCGGTTCGCTTTCATGTAATCAAAGTGATTGAAACTGCACGAATTGCTCAAATGAATATGATATTAATTGGATAATTTACTTATTGAAAATATTTGAAGATTTTCAACGAGTTCGCTTATGAGTAAAGATTGCTTACATCTCCAGCTCAATAAAATGATTGAAAGATCGACAAAAAAATTAAAGCTGAGTGAAAATGAATTGATACAACCCATCTTTTGAAATCATGGAGAAATTTTATTCTAGCTTCGTAAATTTCCTTTCTTTTTTTTTTTTTATATTTTTGTTAAAAAAGAAAGGAAATATTAGAAGAAATATTAAAAACAAAAAGAGGGCGTTACCTCGAATGTTGATCTGGCACAGAAAAATGTTATTTATATATAAAAGCAATAGCAGCATTTTTTTTTTTTGGGTAATAAATTATTTATGTTTTAGCAGTACGAGGAAGTGGTCAAAAAGTGGCCTTATCCACAAGAAGCGGATGTGACACTTGTTGACGCCGATCCGAGTCAGCTATCTCGTCTTATCCCATTCATCTCCACGTCTTCTTCTACCCCTCTTTTCCGTTAATTTTCCTTTTGTTTAGTTTTTAATTCCTTTTCCGGGAATTAAAAATCCAGAAAAATAATAAAATTAAAAATAAAAATTCAGAATATATAATAAAATAATAATAAAATAAAGAAAATGCACTGACCTAATCCCCACACAGAATTTGGCGAACGTGCCGTTGACCACACTTCGTTTGACTGCCTGCTGGGCCTGATTCGTGGGCCTTGCGGCCCAAATCAAGGCCCGAGAGAGAGAGAGAGAAAGGATAAGAATTAGGGTGCACAAAAAGGTTGGACTATGAAGAGTCGTTCGGATCATTATGGATGAATGTGGGCCTTCGGTTATATCCAATGTATTTCGATCATCCCCAATTGGTTGCAAATGGACGGGTCGGGCCGGCTTCGGGAGATGGCATTTCAAAGACTCCGGCCCGGATCTTTTTGGGGGCCCGAACCATCTCAGGTTCCTGATTCGAGTTCCTAATTGCTCATCCTAGGCGGTTTCGATCTGAACCGGGCTTGGTTATGAGCCATGATAATGGGTGGGCCGGTCGAGGCAAAGGGTCTGGTGGCGAGGGCACGAAATTGATTCAAATGTTCAAGGACGGTTCTATGATTTTTTAGGTTGAATTCATAAATTATGATTTGAAATGAAAGTTATTCAGTTTGCGGTCTAGTTCGATCTGGTTTTGTTATTCTTTTTTCATCTAAGGGTCTACTAAATGTATATAGGCATGAAGAAAAAGGTCGCCTTCGATTCGTGATGAACCGCATGTTTTTGGTTCCATATGTCTCTTTCTTTGTACTCAGTCTCAAGAGAAGATCCTCTACTTCATACATGGAAGGAGGGAGAGAGGAGTGCGTCGCGTGATAAATATGTGGAAGGTTTTTCAAATTGACACGTGATATTCCCTTCACAATTGACCCACGGAATAAAGATTCCACGTTTTAGGACTGAGCGACTTGGTCAATTCAACACGAGAAATGACCTGAACCCGCCTTATCCGGCCGTTCACATAGGGACTCGGTCTAGTTCTCAATTTCTAAGATTGGGAGCCGAACCAGTTTGAATCAGTTCACCTCTAATCTTGACATCTCTTTCTCTCTCTCTGCCGGCGGTTGTACGACTTGATGACCAAGTATTGATGCCATAGAGTTCAAGTGATTAGAGGAGTAGCATCAGCACCGTCCACCGGTCCCAACACCATATCATTCTTCTTGAGTCCTGCCTTCTTTTTTTCTTCAGTTTTTCGTTCTCTGGTCTCTTGACTCATTGCTTCTGCCCCTTTGGCGTTCCTTCGTATGTACCATAGTTATGCGAAATGTGCGCTTCAGCGATGCTGCTTCCCCAGCATTTTTTGAGTTTCTTGTCATTTTGACATCGTGGGTGAAACATTTGAATGAGCCGCTCCACGTCTGTTTCTTTGCCAGTAGTTGATGTGCATTTGGGGGATAGGCTGGTTCCCTAGTTGACTTTGGAATTGACTTGTGCGGTCCTAGGCCGAGTCTTGGATCAACTGGGGTTGATTTCCGGTCCTAAAAATTGGAAACCGGCCTTGAGAGAGCCTATCCAATCTGAAATTGATCACTCCTACATTTTGTTGGTGTTGCAAGCTTTATAGTTCGAGAGCTACTCTTTCAATGAGCTTTTAGTTGTAAAATTCTATCCCACTATAGGTGGGATTGAATTTTATATTTATAGAAATTTAACTTTTATTTTTATAGGATATGTGTGCTAGGAGTCTTCAAACTTGTTATGAAAGAAAGTGCAATTAGATTATAAAATTTGTCAAATTGAAGTAATCAAGTCCCTCCTTGTCAAAAAAAAAAAAAAAGTAATCAAGTCCCTCTTTCATTAACTTTACAATTTGGCTAACAAAAATATCAGCATGACTTTTTTTTTGCTAAAAAAAAAGAAATTTTTTTATTATTTTCTCCATATCATATCATATATATATATAGTAAAAAGTTTAAAAATAGATAAAAGAAAGAATAATATCGTAAGAAATTTTTTTAAGATAAAAGCAGCAAGCTATTGGGCAGTTGTTTTCCTACAAATTTTAACATATCAACCAACAAGATCACACAAAATCCTTTATCACAACAAAAATGGTTCAATCATTAGCTTTTTTTTTTTTTTTTTTTTGTGGGTGTTTGTTTTTTTTGGGGGGGTCCAGCTCTTGATGATATAATTGTGCGGATGAATAGTACAGTGCTTAATGAATCTCTCATTAATAGTGAACACTTGACTTTGTCATCAATTTATATGCAACACATCTATTGCCTGTACCTTTTTCATTTCATTTGGCTAAATCCTCAAGTCTGGCTTGTACCTTTCATATCTTATCTACTTGTTTCTCTTCCAAAAATAATTTCTCCAGTGACCTTCATTTTGTGCAGAATTAAATTACTACTAAATTTGGAGTTCAGAGAATTACAGGTATTACTGTGCTTGACATAACATAGGCCAAAAGTTATGATCTGTTGCCAGATTGGGAGGTATGTCCTCTTGATTTTCTGTTTGCAATGGCTATGTAGAAAGTTGCTATGCCCATATCATACGACTGGGTTCCTTGATATTTTTTGGGCTTTGTCTAATGTTGGAGAGTTTAAATGGACTAATTCTGATTGCTGAATCCATAATTAGCTTTACAAAATTGACATATCTTCGGTTTGAAGAAAATCTTAGTACATTAAACATGGTTGGTCGATTAAGTATTGACCTCATAATAGGGAGAGTAGCCAAGTCAAAGTAGGTGAAATTGCGTTGCATAGGGACCTAGTTGCTCTTTTTCTTCTTTTGTTTTTGTTTTTGTTTTTTTTTTTTTTACTTTTTCATTTTTCAAACAAATTAACACTATTGTTTTAAAGTAATTTCTTTCTTCAATATATCAATCCGAATAACCATCACATTACTTTTGTTGGCCAATGTTGTTAACTGGAGCCTTTTCTTTAACTTAATGTTTGATGACCTTATTTTCCATAAGATATGGGATTAATATGTGTAATAAGAACTTCATTTGTAACGCATTTGATGTAAGTGCTTTTCTTTATATCATTTCATAGTCAAGATACAGTTTGGATTCATCAGCATACATTAGTCCGACTAATCAGAAAATAAAAATCAACATTTGCCTTAAAATCACGGAGAAGTTTACTTGATAGGTGAACGAACTTTAAGTTATGATTCATTGCTAACGTTTCACATTATTGTTGGACATCATACCACTGACTTCTTTAGCCATTGTTTGTCGAGTATATAAATCACTTTGAAAAGGTTAAAAAAATGTGGCACCGCATATGATGAATAATTATGATATTTTATTTTATTTTTTGGCAAATTGACCATGGCCGTTTAAAAAAGTTAGAAGAAGGACATGAAAGTCTCTGGAAATGAGTTTCTTACAATATAATCTCCTAAGCTTTTCATTATTTGACTAATAATATAAGAGCTATTCAAAATCTCTTAATGTATCAATAAATTTCTGTTTTGCTTTTTATTTACATTTTCCTTTGATGAAAATAGATCATATAAAGAATATTGCCTTGTGTATGGCACAGGCAATCTTCTGGTATTGCTAAAAGCAGAGTGCTCCACATGTCAAGAATAAATTCCGTGATAAGATCATTCTTGCTTCAGGAATGATTTATTCATTTTTCTCACTTTATCTACTTGATACTCTGTAAAGTTGATGTGTAGAAATGCAAGAAAAATTAAAATGTAAGCAGCAAAGCTGAGTAGACCATGTCAAAGATCATAGCCCATCTTTAGTCTCTTATCACAATCCCCATTGATCTCTCGAGAAAATGAGCCAACAAAATTTGGGTGATTGCCACATGCAAGTTGAGTCAAATTGCTCAGTAAACCAAAAGCTGTTCATCAAGAATCAGGCAATATGTAGTCAATTGGACAATTTGAAGCGATGAAATAAACGCACAGAACAAATCAAACACGACAAATATAAAAAGATAAAGACCGGGGAGTCCCAATTACACCTTCCAATGAAGATGATATATGAAACCGAAATTTCAGATACAAACGAATTAAGTTCATGTTCTCTCAGCTAATTTTCGCAACCAAATTCAAATCATTTTTATTAACGTTCTAAAGGGTCAAACATGTACATAAGCAGCAAAGACGTGCAACTTTCCCAATGAGAAACCCACCAAAGTCAGCTCAAGATTGGAAAAAAAAAGAAAAAAAGAAATGACAACGAAAATTCCAAGCAGGAAATTGAAAAAATAAAATTACAAAGGCAGAATCCAACTTTTGATCTTTCCTTAAAATGGGTTTCTTCCTAAGGGGTTATCATAATGCATTTTGGCCCCAAACTGCCCAATTGGCTTCACTCCCGACACGTGGCATAGCGTGAATCTTGGACTGGACATCGACCTTGAAATTGGCCCCGCACATGACTCCCTCGCTATCGATCCTTGGCATCGCCTTCACCTTGTTCCTCGGATGTTCGAAGCTCATCAATCCATGCTCGCTATGAAACATACATCCTGCCCCCCAAAAATAAAATTAAAAAAATTAAAAAATTAAAAAAAAAAACCATTTTCAGTAATTTAATTATCAAGCATATTCTCTCCTTTATTTCAGAACATTTTCAACAATTTGAATCATTAATATCACGATTTTCCTTATTATTGAAAGATATTTACAGTACACAAACCTTAAAAGATATTTTCAGTAATTTTAATTATTAAGCATATTCTCTCATTTTTTTCAAAACATTTTCAATAATTTGAACCGTTAATCTCTTGATTTTTCTAATTATTGAAAAATATTTACAGCATACGAACCTGCTGGGAATGGAGCAAACGACTTGGCAAAGCTCCCTTTCACGGCCTCCAAGTTGTCCGAGATCACTAGAGAGCCGTCTGCTGCAATCCCCAGAACAGCCTCACCCCTTCTTCCGCTCCCTATATTCATCATCAAGAATTGGAAAAATTTCAGATTTAAAGAAATTCATTTTCTTTTCTTTTTGCTAAAATGAACAGAATTGAGTGTTGTTGAGGAGCTTACGGATGCAGCGAAGACGGTCCTGGCCTTGCCATCGTAGAGCATGAAGCTGTAGCCGCCGTCCAGGTCCTTGAGGACCTGGTCGGCTGGGTACGGGCCCCGGTCGCGGAGGGTCCGGTAGGCCTCGACCACGAGCATGGCCTCGTTCGTGCCCTTGTTCAGGCCGTACTGCTTGATGAGGCTGCATAGGTTGTTCAGGCTGCCCCGGAAGATGCAGTAGATGTCGTCCATGCCGCAGAACAATCTGCCCAGAAAGACAAAAAAACACATTCAACTCAAAATTCAGGAACTTCCCATTTCAGAAAAAGCTCTGATCTCCGAAAAAAAGAAAATTTGATTTAGAAAGACTTGGTTTGCATTTGCTAAAACAGTAGATGACTCCTGATAAACACGACACGACACGTGAGGTCGACTATACTCCAAATTCATCTGCAATTCTAGCTTTGCTTAGATGCAATTTCAACGGAAATTGCCATCAATCACATTGAAGGCGTCACATTTATATTCTTGCTCTCCCCAGTAGGATCGTTCTAAACTTACTGCTCGCGCCAGAGAGAGAGAGAGAGAGAGAGAGAGATTAACCTTTGATGGACCGAGTAGGACTTCTCGGGGCGAGCGTAAGCGAGCAGGGCGCCGTCTTCGAAGCTGACCGAGAAGGCATTGCTGCTGCTGCTGCCGGACTGATGGGTAGCCAGGAAATCCTCCAAGATCTCCCTCGGGAACTTGGGCTCCCTTGCCGCCGCCGCCGCCGCGGCGTGCAGCGGGTGAGGGCTGTTGAGCTCCTGCGGCGGGTGAGCCAGGCCCTTCTTGAATATCCCCAGCATTTTCCTTTTCTTTTTTCGCAACACCACAATCAAACTCCCACAGAAAGAACAAGAACTCGAACTTGAACAGAGCTTGGAATCAACCCTTGGAAATCGATGAAACGGTGGGTTTGAAGAAGATCGGATGAAAAGATGATGATGGTGAAGATCCATCCGTCTTCGGTGCGTATTTATATAGGGTGGGAGGGGGTCAACGTGGAAACATTATCCGGAATGGTGGGCCCAATGACAACAGGCCACGTGTAAATTTATTTGAAATTGGTATGGTCTAATTTAGTAAATTTATTTTGTTTGTTTGTGCAGATGGTGATGAGGCCTTACCTGGGGTTGAGGAAGAGCGAAGAGCGTGTTTGGTGGTTTGTTCTTTAAGTAACCGTGTCGGTTTGCATTCGTGTAATCAAAGCGATTGAAATTCATGGTCAAATGAATATATTATTGATTGGAATAATTTATTTATTGAAAATATTTGAAAATTTTTAGCGAATTCACTTAGAAACATGAGTTAAGGCCATATCTCGGCTTCATTAAAATGATCGGAAGACCATAAAAAAATTAGATTTGAGTGAAAAATAAATCGATACAATCCATCTCTTGAAATCATAGAGAAATTTTTTTCTAGCTCCATAATTTTCCTTTTCTTTTTATTTTTCCTTTTTTGTTAAAAAAGAGAAAAAAATAGAAGAAATATTAAAAACAAAAGGAGGGTGTTATCTCGAATGTCGATCTGGAAGAGAAAATGTTATTTACATATAAAACAATAGCAGCAATTTCTCTTTTGGGTAATAAATTATTTATGTTTTAGATGTACGAGGAGATGGTCAAAAGTGGCCTTATCCACAAGAAGCAGATGACGCCGATCCGAGTCAGCCATGTCTGTCGGCTATCTCGTCTTATCCCCAGTCATCTCCACGTCTTCTTCTGCCCCCTTTTTCCGTCAATTTTCCTTTTGTTTATTTTTAATTCCTTTTCGGGAATTAAAAATCCAGAAAAATAATAAAAATTAAATTCATAATTCATAATATATAATAAAATAATAATAAAATAATAATAAAATAAAGAAAGTACACTAGCCCAGTCCCCACACAGAATCTAGTGAACGTGCCGTTGATCACAGTCCTTTTGACTGCCCGCTGGGCCTGATTAGTGGGCCTTGCGGCCCAAATAAAGGCCCACGAGAGAGAGAGGATAAGAGTTAGGGTGCACAAAAAGGTTGGGCTATGAAGAGTCGTTCAGATCATTAAGGTTGAATGTGGGCCTTCAGTTAGATCCAATGTATTTCGATTGTCTCCTTTTTGGTGGCGAATGGGCAGGTCAGGCCGGCTTCCGGAGATGGCGTTTCGAAGACTCCGGCCCAAATCTTTTCGGCGGCCCAAACCATCTCAGGTTCCCGATTCGAGTTCTTGATTGCTCATCCAAGACGGTTTCTATCTGAACCGAGCTTGGTTACGAGCCATGATAACAGGTGGGCCGGTCGAGGCAAAGGGTTGGGTGGCAGGGGGACGAAATCGATTTAGATGTTCAATGACGGTTCTATGGTTTTTTTAGGATGAATTCATAAATTATGATTTGAAATGAAAGTTATTCAGTTTACGATATGTTTTGGTCTGGTTCTGTTATTCTTTTTTCATCGAAGGGTCTACTAAATATATATAGACATGAAGGAAAAGGTCGCCTTCGATTCGCGATGAACCGCATGTTTTTGGTTCCATGTCTCTTTCTTTGTACTCAAATCTCAAGAGAAGATCCTCTACTTCATACATGGAAGGAGGGAGAGAGGAGTGCGCCGTGTGATGAATATGTGGAAGGTTTTTCAAATTGACATGTGATATTCCCTTCACAAATGGCCCACAGAATAATGATTCCATGTGTTAGGACTGCGCAACTTGTTCAAATCAACATGAGAAATGACCTGAACTTGCCTTATCCGGCCGGTTCACATGGGGACTAGTCTCGTTCTCGGTTTCAAGGATCGGGAGCCGAACCCATTTGAATTAGTTCACCTCTAATCTTGACATCTCTCTCTTTCTTTTCCGGCGGTTGTACGACTTGATGACTGAGTATTGATGGCGTAGAGTTCAAGTGATTAGAGGAGTAGCATCAGCACCGTCCACCGGTCCCAACACCATATCATTCTTCTTGAGTCCTGCCTTCTTTTTTTTCTTCAGTTTTTCGTTCTCTGGTCTCTTGACTCATTGCTTCTGCCCCTTTGGCGTTCCTTCGTATGTACCATAGTTATGCGAAATGTGCGCTTCAGCGATGCTGCTTCCCAGCATTTTTGAGTTTCTTGTCATTTTGACATCGTGGGTGAAACATTTGAATGAGCCGCTCCACGTCTGTTTCTTTGCCAGTAGTTGATGTGCATTTGGGGGATAGGCTGGTTCCCTAGTTGACTTTGGAATTGACTTGTGCGGTCCTAGGCCGAGTCTTGGATCAACTGGGGTTGATTTCGGTCCTAAAATTGGAAACCGGCCTTGAGAGAGCCTATCCAATCTGAAATTGATCACTCCTACATTTTGTTGGTGTTGCAAGCTTTATAGTTCGAGAGCTACTCTTTCAATGAGCTTTTAGTTGTAAAATTCTATCCCACTATAGGTGGGATTGAATTTTATATTTATAGAAATTTAACTTTTATTTTTATAGGATATGTGCACTAGGAGTCTTCAAACTTGTTACGAAAGCAAGTGCAATTAGATCATAAAATTTGTCAAATTGAAGTAATCAAGTCCCTCTTTCGTTAACTTTACAATTTGGCTAATGAAAAATACTAGCATGACTTTTTTTAGCTAAAAAAGGAAATTTTTTTTTTTTTTTCCATATCATATATATATAAAGATAAAAGAAAGAATGATATCGTGAGAAAATTTTTTAAGATAAAAGGAGCAAGCCATTGGGCAATTGTTTTCCTACAAATTTTAAGATTTTTAGTGCACTTATCTTCGATTTTTATATAAAGAACATTTCAACCGATAAGATCGCATGAAATCCTTTATCACAGCTTTTTTTCCTTTTTGTGGTTGTTTGTTTCTTTTTTTTGGGGGGTTCCAGCTCTTGATGATATAATTGTGCGGATGAATAGTACAGTGCTTAATGAATCTCTCATTTATAGTGAACACTTGACTATGTCATCAATTTATATGCATTATATCTGCTGCCTGTACCTTTTTCATTTCATTTGGCTAATTCCTCAAGTCTGGCTTGTACCTTTCATGTCTTATCTACTTGTTTCTCTTCCAAAAGTAATTTCTCCAGTCACCTTCATTTTGTGCAGAATTTAATTGCTACTAAACTCAGAGTTCAGAGAATTACAGGCATTATTGTGTTTGACATAACAGAGGCCAAAAGTTATGATCTGTTGCCAAATTGGGAGGTATGTCCTCTTGATTTTCTGTTTGCAATGGCTATGCAAAAAATGTTGCTGTGCCCATATCATACGACTGGGTTCCTTGATATTTTTTGGGCTTTGTCTAATGTTGGAGAGTTTAAATGGACTAATTCTGATTGCTGAATCCATAATTAGCTTTACAAAATTGTCATATCTTCGGTTTGAAGACAATCTTAGTACATTAAACATAGTTGGTCAATCAAGTGTTGACCTCATAATAGGGAGAGTAGCCAAGTGAGAGTTGGTGAAATTGAGTTGCATAGGAACCTAGTTGCTCTTTTTTCTTCTTTTGTTTCTGTTTTCTTTTTTCTTTTTCATTTTTCAAACAAATTAACGCTACTGTTTTAAAGTAATTTCTTTCTTCAATATTTCAATTCGAATATACCATCACATTACTTTTGTTGGCCAATGTTGTTAACTGGAGCCTTTTCTTTAACTTAATGTTTGATGACCTCATTTTCCATAAGATATGGGATTAATATGTGTAATAAGAACTTCATTTGTAACGCATTTGATGTAAGTGCTTTTCTTTATATCATAGTCAAGATACAGTATGGTTTCATCAACATACATTAGTCTGACTAATCAGAAATAAAAATCAACATTTGCCTTAAAATCACGGAGAAGTTTACTTGATAGGTGAACAAACTTTAAGTTATGCTTCGTTACTAATGTTTCACATTATTGTTAGACATCATACCATTGACTTCTTTAGACATTGTCTGTCGAGTATATAAATCACTTTGAAAAGGTTAAAAAATGTGGCACCACATATGATGAATAATTATGATATTTTATTTTATTTTATTTTATTTTGGCAAATTGACCATGACCGTTTAAAAAAGTTAGAAGGACATGAAAGTCTCTGGAAATAAGTTTCTTACAATATTATCTCCTAAGCTTTTCATTAATTGACTAATAATATAAGAGCTATTCAAATTCTCTTAATGTATCAATAAATTTTTGTTTTGCTTTTTGTTTACATTTTCCTTTGATGAAAATAGATCACATAAAGAATATATGGCACAGGCAATCTTCTGGTATTACTAAAAGCAGAGTGCTCTACATGTCAAGAATAAATTCCATGATAAGATCATTCTTGCTTTCGGAATGATTTATTCATTTTTCTCACTTTATCTACTTGATACTCTGTAAAGTTGATGTGTAGAAATGCAAGAAAAATTAAAATGTAAGCAGCAAAGCTGAGTAGACCATGTCAAAGAACATAGCCCATCTTCAGTCTCTTATCACAATTTCCATTGATCTCTCGAGAAAATGAGCCAACAAAATTGGGGTGATTGCCACATGCAAGTTGAGTCAAATTGCTTAGTAACCCAAAAGCTGTTCATCAAGAATCAGGCGGTCTGTAGTCAATTGGACAATTTGAAGCGATGAAATAAACGCACAGAACAAATCAAACACGACAAATATAAAAAGATGAAAACCGGGGAAACCCAATTACACCTTCCAATGAAGATGATATACGATGAAAACCGAAATTTCATATACAAACAAATTAAGTTCATGTTCTATAAGCTAATTTTCACTCCCAAATTCGAATCATTTTTATTAATGTTCTAAAGGGTCAAACATGTACATAAGCAGCAAAGACGTGCAACTTTCCCAATGGGAAACCCACCAAAGTTAGCTCGAGATTGGAAATAAAAAAAGAAGAAATAACAACGAAAATTCAAGTAGGAAATTGAAAAAAGAAAATTACAAAGGCAAAATCGAACTTTCGATCTTTGCTTAAAATGGGTTTCTTCCTAAGGGATTATTATAATGCATTTTGGCCCCAAACTGCCCAATCGGCTTCACTCCCGACACGTGGCATAGCGTGAACCTTGGACTGGACATCGACCTTAAAATTGGCCCCGCACATGACTCCCTCGCTGTCGATCCTTGGCATCGCCTTCACCTTGTTCCTCGGATGTTCGAAGCTCATCAATCCATGCTCGCTATGAAACATACATCCTGCCCCCCAAAAATAAAAATTAAAAAAAAAAAAAACCATTTTCAGTAATTTAATTATCAAGCATATTCTCTCCTTTTTCTCAAAACATTTTCAACAATTCGAATCATTAATATCGCGATTTCCCTTATTATTGAAAGATATTTACAGTACACAAGCCTTAAATGATATTTTCAGTAATTTTAATTTTTGAGCATATTCTCTCATTTTTTTCAAAACATTTTCAATAATTTGAACCGCTAATCTCTTGATTTTTCTAATTATTGAAAAATATTTACAGCATACGAACCTGCTGGGAATGGAGCAAACGACTTGGCACAGCTCCCTTTCACGGCCTCCAAGTTGTCCGAGATCACTAGAGAGCCGTCTGCGGCAACCCCCCAGAACAGCCTCACCCCTTCTTCCGCTCCCTATATTCATCATCAAGAATTGGAAAAAATTTCAGATTTAAAGAAATTCCTTTTTTTTTTTTGCTAAAATGAACAGAATTGAAAGTTGTTGAGGAGCTTACGGATGCGGCGAAGACGGTCCTGGCCTTGCCGTCATAGAGCACGAAGCCGTAGCCACCGTCCAGGTCCTTGAGGACCTGGTCAGCCGGGTACGGGCCCCGGTCACGGAGGGTCCGGTAGGCCTCGACCACGAGCATGGCCTCGTTCGTGCCCTTGTTCAGGCCGTACTGCTTGATGAGGTTGCATAGGTTGTTCAGGCTGCCCCGGAAGATGCAGTAGATGTCGTCCATGCCGCAGAACAATCTGCCCAGAAAGACAAAAAAACACATTCAGCTCAAAATTCAGGAGCTTCCCATTTCAGAATTCGCTTGTCGAAAAGCTCCGAACTCCGAAAAAAAGGAACTTTGATTCAGAAAGACTGGTTTGCATTGCTAAGACAGTAGATGACTCCCCATGAGCACGACACGAGATGCGACATCGACTATACTCCAAATTCATCTGCAATTCTAGCTTTGCTTAAAAACAATTTCAAGGGAAACTAGCATCAATCACATTCTAAAGGCGCTACATTTATAGTCTTGCTCTTTCCAATGTGCATCATTCTAAACTTACTGCTCGCGCGCGAGAGAGAGAAAGATTAACCTTTGATGGACCGAGTAGGACTTCTCGGGGCGAGCGTAAGCGAGAAGGGCGCCGTCTTCGAAGCTGACCGAGAAGGCATTGCTGCTGCTGCTGCCGGACTGATGGGTAGCCAGGAAATCCTCCAAGATCTCCCTCGGGAACTTGGGCTCCCTCGCCGCCGCCGCCGCGGCGTGCAGCGGGTGCGGGCTGTTGAGCTCCTGCGGCGGGTGAGCCAGGCCCTTCTTGAATATCCCCAGCATTTTCCTTCCCTTTTTCGCAATACCACAATCAAACTCCCACAGAAAGAACAAAAACTCAAACTTGGACAGAGCTTGGAATCGACCCTGGAAATCGATGAAACGGTGGGTTTGGAGAAGATCGCATGAATTGATGATGATGATGTTGGAGATCTACCCGTCTTCGGTGCGTATTTATACATGGTGGGGGGAGGGGGACCAACGTGGAAACGTTATCCGAAATGGTGGGCCCAATGACAACAGAATACGTGTAAACTAATTTTCTTTTGTTTGTTTGTGTAGATGGTGATGAGGCCTTACCTGAGGTTGAGGAGGAGTGTGGACTGTGTTCGGTAGTTTGTTCTCTAAGTAACCGTGTCGGTTTGCTTTCGTGTAATCAAAGCAATCGAAACAACACGAATTACTCAGATGAATATGATATTAATTGAATAACTTATTTATTGAAAATATTGAAGGATTTTTAACAAGTTCGCTTATAAGTATGGATTAAACTTACGTATCTCGGCTCAATAAAATGATTAAAAGACTGACCAAAAATTAGATTCGGGTAAAAAATAAATTGATACAACCCATCTCTTGAAATCTTGAAATCATAGGGAAAATTTTTCTGGCTCCATAATTTTTTTTTTTCCTTTCTTTTTCTTTTTTTTTTTAAAAGAGAAAAAATAGAAGAAATATTGAAAACAAAAAGAGGGCGTTATCTCGAATGTTGATCTGGCAGAGAAAAAATGTTATTTATATATAAAAGCAATAGCAACAATTTTTTTGGGTAATAAATTTGTAAGTTTTAGAAGTACGAGGAGCTGGTCAAAAGTGACCTTATCCACAGAAGCGGATGTGACGCTTGACGCCGATCCGAGTCAGCCGTGTCGGCTATCTCGTCTTATCCCAGCTGGTCAAAAGTGAATGGGCATTTATTGAATTTTTTTATTCCTTTTTTAAAATTAAAAATTCAAAAAAAAGAAAAAAAGTGCACAACCCCAGTCCCACACAGAATCCGGCAAACATGTCGTTGACCACTCCGTTTGACTATCCGTTGGGCCTGAGTTTATGTGGCCCAAATCCAGGCCCAAGGGAGAGAGAGCAAAAATTAAGGGGCACTCTCGAAATCTTCTAAACCATGAACAAAACGGTGGGCTATCAAGAGTCGTTCGGATCAAATTTGGATGAACGTGGGCCGCCGAGGCAAAGGGTCTGGTGGCGGCGGGGGGATGAAATTGATTCAGATGTTCAAGGGCGGTTCTATGGTTTTCTAGGTCGAATTCATACATTATGATTTGAAATGAAAGTTATTAAGTCTGCGGTCTAGTTTGGTTCGGTTCGATTTTTTTTTCTTCTAAGGGTCTACTAGAAAATATATATAGGCATGAAGAAATAGGTCGCCTTCGATTCGCGTTGTTCCATATGTCTCTTTCTTTGTACTCAGTCTCAAGAGAAGATCCTCTACTTCATATATGGAAGGAGGAAGAGAGGGAGAGGGTGTCTGCCGTGTAATAAATATATGAAATGATAAATATATGAAAGGTTTTTCAAATTGACATGTGATATTCCCTTCGCAGATGACCCAAGAAATAATGATTCCATGCTTTAGGACTGAGCAACTTGGTCGATTCATCACGAGAAGTGAACTGAACTTGCCTTATCTGGCCGGTTCACATGGGGACTAGTCTAGTTCTCGATTTCAAAGATCGGGAGCCAAACCCGTTTGAATCAATTCACCTCTAATCTTGACGTCCCTCTCTTTGCCAGCAATTTTACGACTCGATGACTGAGTATTGATGGGATAGAGTTTAGGTGATGAGATAAGTAGCATCAGCATCGTCCTCCAGTCCCAACACCACCATATCATTCTTCTCGAGTCCTGCCCTCTTTTTCTCTTCAGTTTTTCATTCACTGATCTCTTTACCCATTGCTTCTGCCCCTTTGACGTTCCTCCGTATGTACCATACTCATGCGAAATGTGCACTTCAGCGATACTGCTTCCCCAGCATTTTTTGAGTTTCTTGTCATTTTGACATCGTGGGTGAAACATTTGAATGAGCTGCTCCACGTCTGTTTCTTTGCCAATAGTTGATGTGCATTTGGGGGATAGGCCGGTTCCCTAGTTGACCCTGGGATTGACTGGTGCGGTTCTAGGCCGAGTCTTGGATCAACCGGGGTTGATTTCCAGTCCTAAAAATTGGAAACTGGCCTTGAGAGGGCCTATCCAGTCTGAAATCGATCACTCCTACATTTTGCTTGGTGTTGCAAGCTTTATAGTTGAAGAGTTACTCTTTCAATGAGCTTTTAGTTGTAAAATATCTAATATACTTCATAACATACACTATAGGCGGGATAGAATTTTATATTTATAGAAATTTAACTTTGATTTTTATAGGAAATGTGCGCTAGGAGGCTTCGAACTTATTATGAAAGAAAGTGCAATTAGATCATAAAATTTGTCAAATTGGAGCAATCAAGTCCATCTTTCATTGACACTTACAATTTGGCTAACGAAAAATGCCAACATGACTTTATTTTGCTATAAAAAAGAAGAAATTTTTTTATTACTTCGCCATATCATATATATAGTAAAAATTTTATAAAAAATAGATAAAAAAAAGAATGATATCATAAAAAAAAATTTCAAGATAAAAGCAGCAAGACATTGGGCAGTTGTTTTGTTACAAACTTTAAGATTTTTAGTGCACTTATCTTCAATTTTTATACAAAGAACATTTCAACCGACAAAATCGTACAAAATCCTTATCACAACCAAAACGTTTCAATCACTAGATACATTTTTTATGTTCCAAGAATCTAGACAATTCGAACGGTCGGTGATCTACTTCGGCCCCCTAAATCTCTCCAGATAATCTCCTTGACAAATGTTGTCATGTCATTCGCACGAAAAGATATTTATGGCTGGACTTAATAAGTCCAAAGAGAGCGACCTATCAAATAATGTAGACGTTGTCTTGAGCACGCAACCTTTTCTGATCGCAAGGTCAAGAAGAGAGTGACTTATCAAATAATTTCATCGATTGATCAACTTTAAGGACACTTTAAGTAATGTCCTAACCTCCACTAAAGCCATTTGCATGGGTGGTACTAGATTAGGTTCGCTTTGTCTTGATAATCTAGTTTGAGTAGTGACAGATAGTTAGATTGGATTAGGTGGACATATATAAAAAAATATCTACGCGATAGATAGAGGGAGATCATGCAAATATAAATAACATAGAAACCCTCCTTCTAGATAAATGTTGGATATTTTGACTCTGCATTTTACGTGCAAGCCGAATTACGGAACATGAGTGGAAATTGACGAACGGGGGGCCACATGTGCGAAATAAACTGTAGTAGAAACCATGAGTATATATCATGTTGGAATAGCCGACCCAAAAGCTTAAGTTGCTAATAGGTTGATGGAGATGACATATAAATCAAAAGTATATAAATCATGTATGCAAATGTAGGATGCTTTAATAATAAATATAGCTTGAAGTCTAAATCGACTGAGCTTTTAAGAGTTTATGGCTTGATTACTAACATGTGCTCGTTGAGTTGGGTCTCTCAATTCAAGCTTGAAAGTCTGAGCATCCATATACAATAAATAGAACTTCAAAAGACACATGCATTGCTCCTAGATTGAGATCTAACTTTCGATTCCATATTACTCTTCCTTCTATGCATATCAATATGCATGTATTTTCGAATTTTGATGCACTATACTTTCCATCGCATCTAATATCCGTAGAATTTGCATTCCATACAAACTTCATCTGCTCATCTAACGCTCTGACCAAGACTCTCCAACCCTGCTAGGTTCCTGTCACCTCAAATCAAAATGAATCATTATCGTATGATATTTTAGGAGTAAGCAGTTTAATTTCCATTTAGGTTCCATTGAAATTAAACTCACCCGTTAGAATAGGTTTTTTAATTTTAACCAAAACCTACTCTATTACAAATTTTAGGATTGGTTTTAGAGTTTACTCAAGCTTCTATCTATACTCTTAATGAAGGCGGTTGTAGTGAATCATTACCTCTAATAATTACTCTTTACTACAATCCACTAATTACATTTCATATTTAAACATACAAAGATTATGAAAAATTAATAAAGTAAAAATTTCAATAATAAATATCATCGAAATGAAGATTTAGACAAATAGTTTTAGAATGTACACTCTTCATTGAATATCATAAAATTCTGCAAAATCATGTGAGATATAAAATAAGGAAATCATAAAAGCTTGTCTCAACTTACCAATTCTTCATTATATGTAAAACGCGAAATCCGAAATCATCATAATAGGTTTCAAAGTAACATATCATGTACATTTTAGAATTGAAATCAAATCGGTTGTGATTTTCGTTTTTATTCTGAAATCATGAGGATGATATTTTTCCAGTCGGCACGATCACGTCGCTAGCGAAAGGCCGCAATCAAGTCAGATGATCCAAGTTGAACGTGCCCAACTCTTAAACTGACACGTAAACACAGCCGATCAATCATTGGGGTCGCGCGATTTGACTCCCGCGTACGGTTTCGCACGGCGAACGTGGTACTCCCTGCGGCTTCGCCAGCGAAAAAATCTCCCGTCGCCTCGTCGGGACTCGTTTGTCTCGACCCGCATGGACCGCATCGTTCCAATAACAGCGAGATCGCACGATCCCCACGTGGCAGCGGACCGTACGCGGTCAGACGCTTAGGAGGGAGAGAGAGAGGAGAGGGCGCGTCGGGACCGACACGCGTCGGTCGTCCCCTGCGCCTGCCTGGATCGGATTTGTGTGGATGGGTTTTCGTGTACGGAGGGACGGTGCGGGTGGCACAAGGAGAAAATATTAGGTGGGTTTTACACTCCACGTAGGCGAATGTAAAACCATTCAAAACTCGACACGTGGAGCCACGTGTAAATGGTGTCAGCGGTTCGAAATTTGCTTTTCTCACTCCTCTGCTCTCTCTCCTGTAGACCTGGCCCACCTACGCTCTTGCGCTCTCTTTCCTCTGCTCTCCTCTGCGGACCGTCTCCCTCTCTCTCTCCTCTCCCTCTCTCTCCCCGACGGTACTTTCCCTCTGCAGACCCTCTCCTTTCTTCACGCCTCTCCTCTCCCTTCCTTCCGTAAATTCAAAATTTCAGGTTCCCTCGTCTTCGCTCTCTCCGGCGCTCATGCTCGTGCTCGTGCTATATTTGGGCCGACGTCGCTGGCCAGGATCCTGCTCCCGTCGACGTCCGCCGCAAGCTCGCTCGACCTCACCTCCATCTTCACCGTCACTCGCCCTCCTTCGATCTTCCCCGCCCCGCGCTGCCATTCCGTTCGAGAACTCAAACCCCCGAAGTTGGTGTTCCGGAGGACGGCCTCCCAAACGGCGACGCGGTCGAGGGAGCTGAGAAGGAGGCTGCGGTGGAGTAGTCGAGGGACTTGACGTCGACGCGGCGAAGCTTGAGCTCGGGGCTCTTGACGCGGACGGTGAGGGCGAACCCGAGGAAGGCGACGCGGAGGATGACGATCGAGGCGAGGGCGTAGACGAAGCACTTGCTGCTGCTGCGCCTTTGGTTGCGGCGAGGCGACGGCGGTGAAGTGGGCGAGCTCCACTTCGTCGCTCCGGAGGCTGGGTCCTGAAACTCTGGACCGTCCCGCTAACCGGGTCAAGAGTGATCGGAGCGCCCGAGTATTGCCACGCCAACTTCACCAAGTACTTCTCCGACGAGTTCTGGTTGGACACCGAGCTTCCCAAGGTCTTTGCAGGAAAAGGCCGTACTATTTCAACACGGGGGTGATGGTGATGGATTTGGTGAGGTGGAGAGAGGGCGATTACAGGAGGCGGATCGAGGGATGGATGGAGATTCAGAGGGAGAGGCGGATCTACGAGCTGGGCTCGCTGCCGCCGTTTTTGCTCGTGTTCGGCGGCGACATTGAGCCGATTGATAGGAGGTGGAATCAACACGGATTGGGCGGAGACAATGTGGTGAACAGCTGCAGGGCACTCCATCCTGGCCCTGTGAGCCTACTGCACTGGAGTGGTAAAGGGAAGCCCTGGACGAGGCTTGATTTGAAGATGCCCTGTCCTGTGGACTCCCTATGGATGCCTTATGATTTTCACAGTTCGAAGGATAGTCCTCGCGGCACGCCGATTGCCATGAACATAGACTCTTGGGTTTGCTATGTTCGGCTCGAGATTGATTGCTGAGATTCTTTCATTTTTATGTATATACAGGGATGTTGTAAAACTCAAGTCGAGTAGGAAATATACACAGAAGAGGTTGTGTCCGGTTACAGATGGGGTAACATTATTTGTATCGCAAGATCTGGTCATCCTTTTTTCTTTCTTTCCCTATCCTTTTACATTTTGATGATTCTTTCGTTTTCAAAATGTCACATACTCTGGAAATGTTTATATTCTTTGATTCATTGATAGACATTCTCAGATGGCCTAGTTCGTGAATTTTGACAGACTTGTTTGATAGGACTACTTTGTTCGCATTCACAGGCAATAACCCTTCGCAAAATTTTTGCTTCTTTATGGAGGGAAGGGAACTTCCGCAAAAATTTAAAGTTTGAAATCTTCCACATTGGGCAGCCGGGACGAATTTTACCATTTAGTGTCAATGGTAAACATCCCAAGCTCTGGAAGAAAAATGTAAATGCTGATCTAGATACTGACTTTTCCAACAATACATCATTTAGGTGCTGATCAAAATCGAGGAGAACAGTCTTTCGTGAATTCAATGAGCCCTGATGAAAATTGATCAATAAGATTGAATCGAGAACAAAGTATGGCTATAAAATTGATCAATTCATTCAGTAACTGCACACTGGCATTTGTTCATTCAATCGTTGGGGCAATTATCCAGTCATGGATCTGGACAATGCATCAGCATCCTACTGTTGATCTGGATGTTACATAGATACATCCCAAATCAGATTTAATGGGTTAGAAACAGCGTATTTTTGACTATACAGTCGGAACATCGAGAACGTGATCCAACAAGAAGCCATATATATTCCTCTTCTAAGGGAGCGGTATCAAAGAGCCGAAACAAAAAACAAATCCCCGGACAAATGGTTGAACATCTGTATTGCTCTGTACTCGATCAACTTGTAAGGAACCAAGTGATCAGGACACTTGTGGTATCTTTATGTTCCCAGCAACTTCAGTGTACCATGATTTCCATGCCTCCATGTAATGTGCAAAGAGGTCCCTCAAAGCTGCAACAGCATCAATAAGAGCCAATAAGCATGTAGTGCTGTTAGCTTGTGTAAACGAGAAACTATAATAGGCTCGGCCACCCTATGAAGTATGAACCAAGCATTATGAAAATCCAGAACCTCGAGGTGAAACAGTCAGATACCTTGATTATGGTACTGAGGGCGATGAGTAGATGCAAGTGTTTCCCAGTCATAATCCTGCTTCACAGACTTTGGTGCAGAATTTACTGCTCTGGGCAAACACACAGGAGCAAATGGGCCATATACGTAACCCCTCGAGCCATTGTCTGATTGGCACTCTTGTTCACACCTGTCGTAGTTGTTTTCTGGATCTTGTTTGACAAGAAACACCTTTTTACTGGGTCACATGATTTTGTATTGTTTGAAGAATCCACCTTACTTCTTTAAAGGTTGATTTGTGATCTCAGTGCCAAACAGTCTCTTCCTAGTATCAGGGTGAGGTGTCTGCAGGTTAGCCATTAACCAAGCAACTGGTAAGTCAAAGAGTGCAGAGAAAAAAACATCAACTTGAATTTCCTCTCACAGAGGCTAAAGAAGATCCGACCAGCCAATCGCGCCCTCTAGACCCCGCCTCCGGAGCGACGAAGTGGAGCTCGCCCACTTCGCCAAGCCGTCGCCTCGCCGCAACCAAAGGGACAGCAGCAGCAAGTGCTTCGTCTACGCCCTCGCCCCGATCGTCATCCTCCGCATCGCCTTCCTCGGGTTCGCCCTCACCGTCCGCGTCAAGAGCCCCGAGCTCAAGCTTCGCCGCGTCGACGTTAAGTCCCTCGACTACTCCACCGCGGCCTCCTTCTTAGCTCCCTCGATCGCGTCGCCGGTTGGGGGAGGCCGTCCTCCGGAACACCAACTTCGGGGTTCGAGTTCTCGAACGGAACGGCAACGCGGGGCGGGGAAGATCGAAGGAGGGCGAGAGTGACGGTGAAGATGGAGGTGAGGTCGAGCGAGCTTGCGGCGGACGTCGACGGGAGCAGGATCCTAGCCAGCGACGTCGGCCCAAATATAGCACGAGCACGAGCACGAGCGCCGGAGAGAGCGAGCGAGCGCCGAAGAGAGCGAAGACGAGGGAACCTGAAATTTTGAATTTACGGAAGGAAGGGAGAGGAGAGGCGTGAAGAAAGGAGAGGGTCTGCAGAGGGAAAGTACCGTCGGGGGAGAGAGGGAGAGGAGAGAGAGGAGGGAGACGGTCCGCAGAGGAGAGCAGAGGAGAGAGAGCGTCAGAGCGTGTCTGCAGATAGGTGGGCCAGGTCTACAGGAGAGAGAGCAGAGGAATGAGAAGAGCAAATTTCGAACCGCTGACACCATTTACACGTGACTCCACGTGTCGAGTTTTGAATGGTTTTACATTTCGCCTACGTGGAGTGTAAATGTAAAACCCACCCAATATTTTCTCGTGGGACAACGACGGCCGGGGCTCTGCGATCGCTGGCCTTTCGTTCTTCCGTGGGCCGGATATTTTTCCCGGGGGGCGGAGCCATTTTATCTGCTCACTGTTTTCGATTATTTTATTTTTCTTCTTGAGTTCGGTGAGAGATGTGGATTATCGAATCTGCACCGTTATACAAAAAAAAAAAAAAAAAAAAAAATGGTGTCATGTTAAAAAACCGAAAATCGAGAATTTTCAATTAGTACAATGCCTATCGGTTTCTCGGCCTCCTTTTATCACGATAGGATAAGTTTTGAGTGTATTTCCCACTTGTTGTTCAAGCATATGGGTGCATCTTAGATATTCTAACGTCCCATCCACAATAGAAGATTATATAAAATTACTACTCACTATTCTAAAATTTAAATTGTTAGATGAATGTGTAGTTATCATTTAAATATTTAACAGTAACTTTCGATATCCTTGAGCATGCTCTTTTGGATGATTGATTGGCGAACGAGATACTTCTCTTGAGTTTTATAGATAGTCATTTCTCATGTTAGCCATTGGCAACGATGGGTTGAGATTTATAGCGTGGAGCCACACCTTCACCCCATTGCTTTTGACTTAAACGTTCATTCTAGTGATGCGTCTTCATTTATTGATCTTTGATCACGGCAAACTATTTCTATTCATAATAAAACATTTCATTTTGTCTGATTTCGATATAAAACTTTCCCACACCTATCGCTGTTTTATCAATCAACAACATTGCCCATTTCTAATCCCAAGTCTCTAAATTATTCGCATCGAAGCGTTCATACTATGTATACTATCCATGCATAAGGAGCTGAATTATCGTTTTGAATGAGCGGTTAGCTATTAACATGGTTGCGTTGAATTCATTTGCACCTTCCGAAAATTTAAGTAGTCTCTACTAACTTCAGGAAGATATGCACAAATTGCACGAATTCCTCGTGCTTCTCCTTCTTGTCTCTTTGCAAATTACCATGGAGAAAAGATCTTCGCGAGGTTGAGTTTCTCTTCTACATTAGGTTGAGAATTCAGCTACAATTTGCACCACGAGCTGGTTGGGAATCCACAGTATCTTCTTCCACAAGATTGTCTTCTTGTCCAAGAGCAAACGATGTCCTTTGTCCCTTCGTCAATGAAGAAACGAACGGCTGCTAGAGAATACCAATGCGAAAACAGACGTGAACAAATTGTACTTTGGCAGAAGCAAAGTTGACAAGAATTTCAAATTTTTTGATTCCTCGGGAGGATTGCCCTCGTTTTCAGCTTTGGTCCGTCCCTTGAAATAGCCACTGGAGAACCCTAGCGCTAGACGAACGTTTCGATATTTTGATAATTTAACTTGGGAAGGAAATAATACTGCTAGAATGTCTATAGAAAACACGACCTATAAGGAATTTAAACACCGTGATTAGAAATAACACATGGAATTTGACGAATGGGGCTCATGTGAGAATAAAGTGGGAGAGATCCTGATTTTAATATCATATTAGAATGTCCAAAAATTACATGTATATAAAGAGCACTTAAACAAAGTAAATCAATGATGTGGGATACACTAAACTAATTCTTGTTAAGATTGTCCTTATGGAGAAAGGGGAAAAACAAAGACAGATCTCCATGGCATATTTTGTTTTGCATTAAAAGTTTTCTCACATATTCTTCTAATTTGCTGCTTTAAAAATTTCTTGAAAATAGTATATTCCTTCTTGGATTGTTCCTCTCTAGGTTCCTTTGGATAATTACGTGTTGCGAAGGACTGTCAATTAGTCAGAGATTCATTTGTTGACAGCACATTTTTACTCAAAAGTTTAAACTAATGATATACCGAACATTTTAACAATCTCCTGCTAACGTGCCGAGCTCGTTGTTAGGTTTCCCTTTTACCGAACCAAGAAAATCCGATATCATTTATTGAGAGCATGTGGTAGAAGTTCGACATTTTCATTAGTGGAGAAGGAAAAGTACCAAAAAATCTTAAACCTATTGTGAGTTTGTACCAATTCAATCCTAAACTTTTTAATTAGATCAATTTAGTCATAAAATCTATTCACATGCATGCCAAATTCAGTCCATTTAACAATTTAGATTGAAAATTACTATGTATATCTTGCAAGTAGAACACATGTGGCGCGATGCGGTGATGTGGACATTTTAATAATTTTTTTAATTTATTAAATTTTTAAATAATTTTTGAATTTCTTTATTTTTTTTTACTCCCTTTTCTTTTCTAGTGACCATCGTTGGCCACAGGCAAAGGTCGGGCCTCGGTGGGCCAAAGGTGAGCACCGACCAAGTGAGACCCTCATTAGATCTAGCGAGGATCGACCCTCTCCTGGCCAGGCAACCTTGCCACGTGCCCGAGCACGGCTAGCCGAACCTCACCCACGCTTAGGTAAGGCCTAGGGAGGCTAACCCTCGCTTAGGCAAGGCGGTGATGAGGCCCACTCCAACCTAGGCAAGGGTTCGCCGCCGAATTTAGCAAGGGGTTCTCACTTGGACGGCTGGGGCACTGCCCTCCACCAGCCTCGGCCTAGCAAGGTCGATCGTCGCCTATGGCCGAAGAGGGCAACCCGCCCTAGGTGATGCCAACCGTCACTGGCATGGCTATGGTTGATGGCTGGCAATGGCCACTAGAAAATAAAAGGAAAAGACAAGGTGAAGGAAAAAAGAAAAATGAAAAAGAAATCAAAAATCAATTTAAAAATATATTTAAAATATCTACGTTAGTGTCAACCATGCCACGCTCATTCAATCAAAGTTTACGTTAGTAATTTTCGGCTTAAATTGGACTGAATGAATTGAATTAATATCAATATGAAAATGTTTAGAATTAAATCGATCTAATTGAAATATTTGAAATTGAATTAAAATAAATATAATAGGCTTAGAGCTTTTAGTAATTTTCCCATGGAGAATGCCGAGAGGAAAATCAAGTTTGAGCCCATCAACATATCCATTTGGATCCATCTTCACTCAAAACTTAAGTTAATGAGTTATGAGCCAATTATGATATACTTACCTTTGTATGCCACACTAATTTTATCGATGTGACACCTTATCAATACAACTCATACGGGGCATTTCAATATGCTCCATGCATAAAATGTTTTCAATTGACATCACCATATAGGACTTTCCATTCATCAATACAAACCAAAATCCCGACCATGTTTGCTTAGATCATTGACGAGGAAAGCTGCGGCAGTGGAGCGCATTCGTTGACCAGAAAACAGCATAAGCTTGACTCAAAGTTCACAAAATAAATGGCAACATATGGTGGAGAAAGATATTCATTCACAAAAGTTTTTTTCTTTTTTTGGTCGGCATTCACAAAAGTTAAAATGACCACTTTGGTGATTTAATTGCTTCGTAAGAATGTCACTTTGCATG